>OZ032119.1:3722668-3762668 GCA_964026355.1 Pseudorhiza aurosa
ACGATCTGTTGGATGTATGCAGGGGAGTCAATCGAGCGGTGATGACATCATACCAAACGGTGACCGACTGTGATGGTTGAAAAGGGCTGTGGGAGACAGGGAAAGTTTGAAGTTGATGGGAATGATACTGAGCGAAGTGGAGTTATACTCACCATCAACAAAAACAGCATCATTGCATCAGAAAGTATATTTTGTGACACTAAGAAGCTATGCTTATTGCACAGTTTCCTGGTCTGTTCTCTCGACGTGACCGCACCTTGGGATTCTACACCAGGAACTAAAGATATACATCGACTCCCTTCAGTCCAGGGAAAAGCTCAGCTGAAGGCAGGCAGGGCAAGACCTTGAACCAAAAGATCACCGAGCAAGCAAAGTTTTGAAAAATTAAAAAGCAGGGAGCCATTTTCAGAACTAAAAATTTCTCAGTTCCAGGCTAAAAGGGTGGTAAGGAAAAGTCCAGCTACCACTCTATATCCTATCGGAGTGTCTCGGAAAAGCGTATCTAGAACATTGTGATCTGATGGGTTAACATCGATGGACTGAATTGCACGTCTTTATTTCAACAGAACTTTACTTGGTTGAAATGTTATTCAGTTTGAAATGGACCGTAGAGTGAGCCTTGTTGAACACAATAATCAAACACCACTGCTAAGATTTAACCAGCTTGGTTTAACTTTTGAAATCTCCCTAAACCCAAAGAACACGGCGTTCGTCCGGTTAGCGTCCTCTTCCTGACTTGTTCCTTGTGTAACTTTCGTAGGCACTCAAGCCTCGTACTGGGCCTATGGGCCTAATGCACATCCATCGTGTCAGGAAGGTCTTATTTCGGAAAGAAAGATGAGCGGAGTTGAGCTAAAGGAGCAAGGAAATCGCTTGTTTGCTGCAAGGCAATACGAAGATGCAATTGGGTGCTATTCTAAAGCTATTGTAAGATTTTTGCAGTCGTATTTCGTTTTAGCTAATGTTGGCCTAAGTTTAAGTTAATTTCAACACTCAGTTGAATGGTGCAGCAGCAGAACTATTATAATTATACTTAGCAGCACTTAAAACTGAGTAGAGACAAAGAATGCATGCACGGTGATTAAGGAACTAACTGCATTATTGGCTGAGATTCTAAGGAATTCAATTATATATGATAGCCAGTTGGTACCTCCTTTAAGTTTAATTTACTTGACTAGCTTCTCTTAAACTAGCTATTAATAGAATAAATCGGCTGATTCATGCTAATTTTAGCAACATAAAGTTGTTTAACTTCATGGAAGATGACTCAGGGACATCTTCATATAATGTCAATACATGTCTGGGGCTTTGTATAGGCCACCATGGCCTTTCCGCAACATAACTCATTAAGAAAATGTATCTGAAAGTGAGGAAAGCTATGAAAGGTATGGACCATTGATAGACATACACTGCCAAATGCATATGCTGCTCAACTGAAGACTGGCATCATGCAAGAATCTTTCTATTAGTGTCACATAGCTTATGCCTTTCCCAAAGTCTTCTGTGTGTTTGAATTTATGATACCTAATAGATGATTGGCTTTAGATTTAGTTAGCCCCATGGCACAATTGCCCTCATAAGAAGAAGCAGCAACAAACTTCTAACGTGATGTATTTTTGCTTTCTGTTAGGTTCGAAACCCTTCCTCTGCAACCTTTTATACGAACAGAGCTCTGTGTTACCTGAAGTTACAAAACTGGACCAAAGTTGTTGCTGATTGCCAACGAGCCATTGAATTAGAACCTAAATCAGTGAAGGGGTATTTTTTTGTAGGACAGGCACATCTCGAGCTAAAAAACTATGATGATGCTATTACAAACTTCAAGCGAGGTAAAGTATTTTGAATTTGCTGGAGTGTGTTATTTGGCTTTCCTATTACTTTTCAACAAGAAGAGTTGCACAAAGGTAATCAGAGTCACGGGAAGCAAATTGGTCTAAAATCCCTTCTGCATTGTATTTGTGGATCCCATTCCATGTTTGCGTAAAAGTGAAACATGATTCATGTTTTAATGGATTTGATAGAATCAGTTATATACAGCCTGCCTCTGGGGGTTCCCAGTTCTGTCCCAAGCCCTAATAAATAGTGAGAACATTGAGGTAGCTGCGTTAGTGCCAAAAAGGCATTATACTGTTGAATGGATCAATATTGTCACTATACAAGAGGTGGGGGTAGGTGAATGCCCACCTTCACCAAAAACCCTATTTAAATAGGGCTCAAGCCAGAGGAAGGAAACGTTTATGAGTATTAAAATATTCGGTTCCCAAACTCAAGAACTTTTTAAGAGGATTTATCTTTTTTGTCTTTTGTTACACTGAATTGCTTCATGGAACATGTGATGCTCCCAGTCTAGATCTTTTTCCTTGAACCCAAAATTTTCAGTACTGATTGAAGGTCCTACTTAACATTTTCCTCCATTCACAGTTACACTGTCAAAGATTTTTAGAATTTTGTACACAATCTATTAGCTAAATGACACCCAAACAATTTTTTATCAATGGTAGACTGTTTTTGATTGATGTACCAAATGGGTTTTCTTTTCAAGCAATGAATCTTGCTCAAGATCAAAAGTTAAATTACGGAGACGAGATTGCAAGTGGAATAAGAATGGCCAAGAAAGAGGTAAAGACCAATTATGTCTTGCAGGAATTTTCTTGGACTCAGTTTGGAGCGTTTTTTTTTTACCTTGTAAGCTCTACGCCATTATAGTAATCACTCCCATCTATTTTGCTTTGTTTTCCCCCCCTTTGAGGCATTGCCTACTTCCATTGATTCCAGCTCTCCAATTCATGTGGTCTAGCACATCCCTTTCACTCAATCCTTCCCTTTAGCATTCTTTCATCTGTATTTTTTCCAAGTCATGCACAAACTTCCGTTTTGCCTGTAACCCTTAACTTTTTAACCCCATGGCGTAGTAGTTGAGCATGCGGACTCACAACACAGGGGTTGTCACTTCCCTAGAAAAAACTCAGAGCCCTGTCTCTGGTTTCTGCTAGGCTCAGAATCAAAGTATGCAACGCAGTAGTAAATTCTTTCTTTCCACCTCAACAGTGCTGCCCAATCTCTGTTGTGGTTTTTACAGGCTTTTCCTGCCCTAACAGCCTACTCGATGACGAAAGAAATGCTTAGCAGAGATCAGATGCAGCAGTAGTTTCTCCAGAGTCTGGAATTCACGAATAGGTTTCCTGCTCTTTTTGTGGCCAGAGATCCAAGCTTGTAGACTGAGTGAATTAAGGCCCTTTGATTTTCTGAGCAAAGGTTCATTTCTTGCGGAAATTTTGATGGATGGTGAAGAAGTTCCTTTAAGTTGCTGTCTCCGCTCCCTTGGTCTCCCTGTCACCAAAAGTCTTTCATAAAATGATTTTATTGTTAACGTAGTTAAGTCTACTTCCTTGAAGGTCAGCTCACAGTATAAAGCAAGATGGTTTCCTCAGGGACTGTCCTTTATCTCCAAAACTATATGATACAGCCATATACAGGGCAGTGCTCCCATTTTTACGCTAATGTCTACTTGCATTCTGCTAAGTGCCCTCTTCAATTCTCTTTTTCCCCTTGATTAAGAGTGCAACATTCTCTGTTAGAATCTAGTGTCACTAATCTTCTGAAATCCTCTTTTCTATGCCTTCCTGGCTTCTCTCTTTTAGCTCCTTACACGGTTATGATTATGGTAACCATGATGATGATGATGTTGATGATGTTGATAATGATGATGATGATGATGATGATGATGGTGATGATGATGATGATGATGATGATGATGGTGATGATGGTGATGAGGATGATAATGATGATGATGATGATGATGATGATGATGATGATGAAATTGATGGCAATGATGATGATGATGATGATGATGATGATGATGATGATGATGATGATGGTGATGATGATGATGATGATGATGATGATGATGATGATGATGATGATGATGATGATGATGATGATGATGATGATAATGATGATGATGATGATGATGATGATGATGATGATGATGATGATGATGATGATGATGATGATGATGATGATGATGATGATGATGATGATGATGATGATGATGATGATGATGATGATGATGATAATGATGATGATGATAATGATGATGATGATGATGATGATGATGATGATGATGATGATGATGATGATGAAATTGATGACAATGATGATGATGATGATGATAATGAAGTTAAGGGGTGTCGAAAAAGCAATAAGGGGCTGGCAGGACGGTTGATGATGATTGTTAAGATAATCAAGCCACAATACCTCAGCTTTTTCAGCAGCCTGTTTCTTCAAAAGCTTCTTCGTCTTTCCTTCTTTCCTGACTGCCAAATTCCTTCGCAGCTGCTCAGCCTCAAACGCAGACTTCATTTCATTTCAGCTTCTCTCCTGTAACTTGTCAAACTATTTATGATCTGTGACCTTTCTCTGATACTCCTGTGGTCTTGTGTTTCATTGTTTTGTGCCATGATGTTATAGTACCTAATTTTAGAAGACTTATGAATACAGCAGCGTTTGTTACCCAAAGCACCAGTCCTGTTTAGACAATCGTTAAGGAAAAATTGCAGGGTTTTGACTATATAATCCTATGTAATAGTAATAGAAAAATTGAATATTTATGCAGGATGTAGACTTCAATGACTCAAATTGCCTGTTATAACTGTGTGCTCAGCGTCTTATAATTTGATAACGGTGCATTGGATATCTATCTAGAATTGAAACAAGGCTCATGAAAGTAGATTGAATACCGATACATCGGTAATATATCGATTTATGGAAATTAGATCCGAACACTGCAACACAGGCTCACACTTTTACCATTCAACTTCAGCACTCTTCTGACATGCTATAGGATGTTTCAGTGGCAAGGCTATCAACCCTATATCAGCACTTCTTGTTAAACTCCAGCCAAGCTTCAAGGGTAGCTCTGGTAAGATTCTTGCGCATTGATCCGGTTGTCAGTGGTTCAAATTCCCATTCAGTTAAGCTTTCACTTAGAGTGAGGTGAGCCGCCAGCTCTCTATAATTCAAGACGTTGGAATCACGAGATGTGGTCACACCGAAAGGAAGGACCTGGACACTGCTGGATAAGCAAAAAGCATCACAGAGTCAATTAAGAATGGATAAAAAAGCTTCCAATTTGAGGGGGGAGCATTGCTAACTCTGTATGATTACAAGTGCCAAGTACACCAAGAGTAAGAGCCAGGGACCAATTGAAAAGCGTAGCTTCGCAGTGTCTTAGAACCACAGTCGACAGCTAGGTAAAAAGCATAAGAATTTGGAGCATTTTGTATGGAAGAGAACAGCTTGAAAGATTATTTAGCACAGTGAAAAACTGACATCACGACTCGGTGTTTTCATAGCAGTTTTCATAGCAGTTTTCATGTTTTTACTTCCCAAATTTCACTCCATTTTATAATGTGTGAGTTTTTGTCGTAAGGGGTGTCACTTTTTTCCGTGTCGATTGAGATGCTTTTTTTTGTTACGTCAACCAAAGAATTCTCATTTTCAGTAATGATAATAGCATGTCTGTTTTATTCCAGAGGTGGAATGCATATGAGGAGAAGAGAGTTGCTCAAGAGATCGAACTACAAACCTATCTAAACAGATTAATCAAGGAAGATACCGAGAGGTTTCTCATCTTTATAATTCATTCAATATAAGTTGCTGCATTCGTAACCCTAATGAAAATGTGGCAGAAAAACGAGGCGAAAGAAGACTGCAATGGCACGGTGCGAACCACGTGGTGAAAAGGGCA
This sequence comes from Pseudorhiza aurosa, assembly GCA_964026355.1. Classification (NCBI taxonomy): domain Eukaryota; kingdom Metazoa; phylum Cnidaria; class Scyphozoa; order Rhizostomeae; family Lychnorhizidae; genus Pseudorhiza; species Pseudorhiza aurosa. Next base: position 3,728,418 of record OZ032119.1, read on the forward strand.
ATGCATTTAGAGGTGGAAGATGCCACTCCGGACCGTAGAAACCGTTTTTCAATATAGACGTCTCTAGAATGGTCAGCTCACTAACAAATGATTGATATGGCTTATTATGATGTCACTAACTAGTGATAACAAAATGATACAGCCGTGAAATCGCTCTCAAAACACAGCTAGCATTGAAATGCATTGCTACCCTTTGGGTTTTTTGCTCTACGTCAACTAGACTATCGATGTATATGTATTCAGACTCTCCGCCGCCAACCATCTCGATCGCCAGCCAACCTCCTCAATTCATTTCTTCCTACTCCCAAATCTTTTGCGACTGCCTGCTCCAGATTGAAGGGGGTCTCCCCCTCGGCCGTCGTCAGCCCGCTGGGACATTTTGGGGTATCTCGTGCCTCACCTGGTGACCAAAGTTTGTAGCCCGCCTTCTTCTGTGTGAAACACTCTGCCAGACAATTATGTACCCTGCCTCTTTCAGCTTGTCTTCCACCTCAGCATAGGCGACATCATGGGCATCGAATGGCTAGACTATAGATTGTTGAAGAATTAACATGGAACTTGAAAAACAGACAGTGCTTTAGTGAGCATTTCATACACGGAAACGCTGAAGAAAACCATGAATTAGCCCAGATCTCACGGATGGGAAGGACTTCCTTCAACAGGGGATTCCAATATCCCAAAGTTTTCGTTTTCACTGCCGTTAGTTTCTGCTATGCTTGAAGTGAAGTATTATTTGATTCTGTTTCATATAGCGTCTGTGAATAACATTTTTTTCTTACATTTTTGAGCCTTAAATTCATGTGCCCACTTGTACTGCTGGCTAGAAAGGGATCCGTAGCACACAGATGGAGGCGCGCGCTTGGCATCTCGTTGGTGCTTTTGGTCACGTTAGGAAGGGCATCGTACTTTAATCGGCTATATTTCAGTAAGACCTCGCTTCAGGGTGGGCCTCTTTCCTCTCCTTGATTTAGGCTCTATGCCACCAACGCGGAACTAAAGGGGAGTGAAAATGGAGCTGAAACTTATCCAACTCATTATTTATTGTAGAGGTTTACTTGTAGTTGTGACCGATGCGATATTTCCTTCGCTTTAAGCTTTCTTGTTCACTTTTCAGGCAGATATCAAAGTTAGAAAATGAGGATAGTTTCGGGAGAGACTTTCAAAGACTCCAAGCAGAAATGGTATGACGACTTTGCGCTGTTACGACTCTGTTGGTAGCTAAATCTGCTTATCGAGCTGATATCATCTCGCAAATGATAAAGTTCATTTTGTTTTAAGTTGATAAGTATTTTTAGATCTTCGGAAGCAAGGAAAAGCGTTTTATTTGCATATAATATACAACGTATCCATGGCCGAACGGTAAAATGCTCGCTTTTTGTGCGGTATGTCATGGCTCGATAATCGTTCCAGCCACCCCAAAGACTTGAAAGACGGTAATTTTTGCTGTGCTTAGCATTCAGAACTTTTGGAAAGAGGATAAAGGGGATAGTAGTTCGACATGCAGTGCTACAGCTAGTCACGGAGTGTAGCATGCACTATGCTTGCAAAAAGGTGACAAGAAACAGAGATGGGTGTCGCCCTCTTCACTAAAAGCAGCGAGGTACGGACTTGTATCTTTGAGGTTGAATAATTCATGCATACTTGCATCACCAATCTCCATTATATTTCATCTATGATTGCCCGTAATACTTCACCACTGCTGTCCTCGATAAGTGCAGCCTGCGTGTTTCTTCATCAGTTTTTGCTAGTTTACAGCTTACATGTGCCTTTCTGTTTTCCTTCCTCAGTCAGAGAGACAGACTGAATTGAATGAATTATTTACACAAGTTGACCAACGGAGACAAGTAAGTGTAATATCAAATTATTCTTGTGATTATTTGTTATTTTGCATCTTTGTAACTGGCTAATTCGATAGCTAGAAAACGTGATATCTGACCCCGACTCTCCACCTTCTCTTCCTCGTCCATCACCTCTACCATCATCATACCTCCCAGTACTCTATTTTTCACAGACTGAAGACTTTGCACCAAAGTTTTACCTAGGAAATAACTTCATTCTGGAAAATTCTTTTTTGTAGAAGAGAGAAGTACCGGAATATTTATGTGGAAAAATAAGTTTTGAAATTCTGAAAGATCCTGTGATAACACCAAGTGGCATAACGTATCTTTTTCGCAACATCTTAATGTTCATGTCAGTCAGTCATGATTCGTTGTTCATTTGATAAGTCAATGAATCGCTCAATCGTTCAATCGATCATTCAATCAAGAAATCATTCACATGATTGATGAATCAATCAACCATCTAGTAGGACAATAAATCGATCAATCAAGCAATGAATGAATGAATGAATGAATGAAGCAATCAATCAATCAATCAATCAATCAATCAATCAATCAATCAATCAATCAATCAATCAATCAATCAATCAATCAATTCTTGAAACTTTTAGACAATCACTTAAGCAATCAATTATATAAACAACTAGACAATCGAGTTTTAGTCAGTGAATGAATGAATGAATCAATCGATTGATCAATTAATTGATCAGTCAATCATTAAATAGATCAATCAGCCAATCAAGCATTTGCCAGAAATATAAAAGCCACCCTTCTATCAGGAGAATTAGAGATAATTGTGACATGGCAAATTCCAAATTTGAGGTCACTCACACTTTACCAAATGAAGTTGGAAAACAAATAGATGTACTAAATAGTAATAAAGCAAACAGTGGCAAAATAACTACCAATAAACTCAAGAAAGCAAATGATTTAGCTTGCCCGTATATTACCGACTGTGTCAGCGCTGCTATCTATGAGTCTGAATTTCCAAAGGAACTGACGGATGCTGATGTGTCGACCGGTTTTCAGAGGTGGTAACCACTACAAAGGTGAATTACAGGCCCATTAGTGTCTTGCCATCGGCCTCCAAAATTTTTGAGAGAATACTCTTAGGACAAATGGGCGGATTTTTTAAACCTCTTCTATCAAGTCTACTCTCTGGCTTCAGAGAGGGATACAGCACACAACATTCGCTAGTAAGAGTTATAGAAGCATGGAGAAGGAGCCTAGATTAGTCTGGTATAGTTGGTACGATCCTTATGTACCTATCAAAAGCATATGACTGTATACCTCATGACCTCCTTATTGCTAAATTGGAGGCCTATGGGTTTCATGAAAAGGCTTGTAACTGATGTATAGCTACCTTGCGAATCGGAAACAGAGTGTAAAAATTGGGTGTTATAAAAGTTCCCAGAGCAAAGTCAAGATATGTGTCCCCCAATGCTCCCTTCTTGGGCCTTTACTATTTAATATCTTCCTATACGATTTATTTTATATGGAATTGAATTCATAAATAAGTAATTTTGCTGACGATAACACAGTTTATTCATATGGCACTAGTATAAGCGAAATTACGACAAATTTAGAAAACGACCTAAATACACTCCTAAATTGGTTCTATGCTAATGTTATGGTGACAAACCCTGATAACTTTCAATTGATGTTCCTGGGACTAAATGAAAACATAAGTTACGCTTAAATAAGGAGGGTGTTTAAATATCGTCCACTGAAAATGTTAAACTTCTTGGACTCGAAATTGACAACCAGCTTCGATTCAATAAGCATATAAAAACACTATGCGATAAAACAAACAGAAAAGTCAGTTCCTTTAGTAGGTTGAATGTTTATCTCTCAAGAGAACAAGCAATGAAACTGTGCAACACAGTAATTATCTCAAGCATTAACTATTGCCCATTAGTATGGATTTTTTGTGGCAAATATGCCAACCATGAAATAAATACCGCTCACAAGCGTGCTTTAAGAGCACTTCACAATGATTACGACTACTCCCTTGATAAACTTTCGAAGAAAAGTGACACTGTAGCGATCCACATAAAAATCTCCAACAATTGATGCTAGAAATCTATAAGTCAATGAACCATTTAAATTTATCATACATCTGGCACCTTCATGAAAGGAAGGAATGTCAATATGACCTCAGAACTAAGCATCTATGTAAATTGCCGATTACGAATACGATAAAATTTGGCATGGAGTAACTCTCATTCAGAGGAAGCTTATTGTGGAACAATCTTAACGATGAAATAAAGGAGCTACCAACAGTTGCAAGCTTTAAAACAAAGATCAAAACATGGATGGGTAAAAAATGAAATTACAAAATTTGTAAATAGCAAACCATCACGTTGTGTAGCTTGTTTATTTATTATTTTTCTTTAGACGTGATTGTAAATTATATTGTAAATAGTTGGTTTTAATTAGTTTTCATTCCTTAAACTATGTAAACATCAACTTTAAATAATGATTATGTAATGTAATATAATGTAATGTAATGTTATGTAATGTAATGTTATGTAATGTAATGTAATGTAGTGTAATTTAATGTAATGTAATGTACCACATGTTGTCATTGACAATAATAAATATTTAATGTACCACATGTTGTCATTGACAATAAACGGTGCATTCGACATCAATGCGAAAAGCAATGTAACTGTGTTGAGAAGATTTTATATTCCCTCTATTCCAGCTTGCGGTTCCAGGTTTCTTGTAGGGCATTTGTCTCTTGGAAACATGGGTGCTTCATCAATTTGTTTTCTTCTTTCTCATCACATGCTCGTCACGTGTCATTTTTACTTAGTCTCCTCGTATTCTCAACTGATCTCAACACGAGGTTAGAGTTGGTTGAGTTATTCAGAGTGCATACACGGATGTACAGATTTGATTGAGAAGTGATAGAATGAAATTCGTCATGTGAATTTTATAGATTCGTCCTTATTCATGGTTGCTGCTGTTGATCTCACGTTTTTTCATGTCAATTCTACTAAGCCCAGCGCAAGAGGCAACAAGTTATGAACGAAAAAATTCTCATGTTTCACTACAGTTTGCTTGACACCTTAAATGCCACGTCGACGAAGAAGTTTTTGGCCAGCACTACACGGATCAATTCAAATTGTCCCGATGGTTTTGCAGGCATCTGGATTTGTTACGTTAATGAATAACTCTATGAGCTGTTCTTGCCAGCATTCCTTCCAGGAACAGTATTTAACCATGGTTATAATTGATGTCAAAGTGACCCATATCGGATGAAGCGTGGTTGCCCTTGGCACCATCGCTTTATTCTTTATCTATCAGATTAGCACCCGTTTTCTCTAATCTCTTGGATACAAGTTGCTGTTCAAGAACCCCCCGTTCATTTTATTCAATTGTCAACTTTTTAGGCGTGCTAGCCCCTTAGAGAGAAACTGACTTACAGGGGCCATGTGTCTGGATTTACTTTTGGTTTCCTCGAGCGTTTTTCGTACGGAAGCTTCACTGCAGAACTGGCTGTTTGATCTTGTACTAATTTTAGCATCTGTCGAATGTGTCCCATCATTAAGCTGTCATCACTGCATACACCTTATGAAATAGTTTTATATAGGAGAATCTGCATCAAAAACACCCATTCATGCAGTTTCTTCTCTAATGCAAATTGTTGCATTAACGTCTTTATTTAAATTCAATTCGCATTCATGTGCAGTGATTGTAGCAACTTATTATGCTGCATATTATGCTCGATTTCAAGCTTGACAGGAAGCAGAGACCGGTCTCTGATGTTCTTCAAGTGCTATTTGATAAAGTGCTTTCCCGTTGCCTTCCTCTCCAATAGTGTCATGATCGGGGACCCCTTATGACTAGCACTAATTGTTAAGCACAAAATCTTACAAAGTTGTAAATTCGAAGCATGCACGGTTCCCAATAGCAAGCGAGGAAGGCAACAGGCAACCATTTCATAAAGATCCGCGTCCCTAGAAAACTGCTAGGAGCCCTGTATGAAGTTTGAGCTAACCTCGAAGTCGAGTACGCTACGCAGTTTTGAATCACCGTAAGGCCACGTGCCTCTCTTACCTCTGCTTGATTCTTTAACTGCATCTAAGATACGACAGAAAAGATGTGGAGGAACACTTACAGGTAAGAACCCATCAATCATGCCAATTATGTGCTCCTTTACTGTACTGCTATAAGCATTTCATCAAGGCCTTTTCACCCGTTGAGGGGGATTCAGCCTCTTTGATTGTTCGGCACCTGAAGCGAAAGGAGCTTCAGCTCGGACCTTATAAACCTTTGACAACGTAAATATCATCCAAGATGAGTTTTATTTAGATCACTGCTTTTTAATTCAATTTTATCCATTTTTTCTGGCTCAGATCCCGCAAATTCCGGGTCGCAGATGCAGACGAGCGTGCATCTGCTTTCGTGCCAATTATTGTCTAGCATGGGGGCTGCCCCATTTTCACAACCGATTTCCCTTCTTTTACCCCATTTACCTGGGCTTGCACCAGGCACCGTCAATGCAATCGAAGCGCGCTCTAGGTTATGTCCTTTTTAAACCTATACGATGCGTCTATTTAAAGTGGAAACAGAAACCCGTTAAAGATAGCGCGTTGGTTCGAGATAGCTGGTATTCGAAGTAATAAGAGACGAAGGTATTTATGCATTGCGATTAGGCTAACAAAGGGAGCTTTAATATGTAGACATTAATGTCATAGACTGGCTCCAGATAATAATACTGTTAAAGGATCACAACTATATCTATTATATCAAGTGGATCCTCTGTTGTTATCAGATTGTACAGAATTTTGAGGCGATTGTAGCTTATAATCTCTGCAGTGTGGCGCCTTTGTGTTATTGCTTAGTTTTGCACACCTAAAAGGCAAGGGTGTGGGCTCGAATCCATACGGTTAACAATAATTACTTTATCCCACGAACTTTATCCCGCAAATCATAATCATCCCTAGAACATGCGATTTATGATAGGAACGTCTTGTCTTCTTCTTGCTTTTCCGAATCTTACAACTTGCCATCGTTCAAATCTAATATCAATGAACATGATCTGATCTCTCTCTCCTCTTAGCCTTTCGCTTTCTTCTTTCTTCCTTTGTTGAGGCTTTTTATAGGCCACCATGGTCTTTCCCCAACATAACTCACTGAAAAAAATAAAAAAATAATACATTCTCGGCGAGGGAGGCAAAAGTAACCCGCCCCATAATGTTTCCCCTTGTAGAAATCGGTGTCCTATCCTTGGTTGCTGCTACATTTGTAATCGAATATTCTATGCAGTTTACACATTGTTATACGTTGCCTATTCATATACCATATTGATCTATTGATGTGGAGAATTCTGAGCCGTGCCTCTGGTTTCCGCTAAGCTCAAAATTGAGTATGATGTGCAGTTTACAGTTTGCTATACCCAGAGTCCAGAAAGGTCTCAAACCTTCCTCCGGTCAATGACCGTACGACCGTAATGGTTTCTGAACTCTCCTCCGGTCAATGACCGTACGACCGTAATGGTTTCTGAACTCTCCTCCGGTCAATGACCGTACGACCGTAATGCTTTCTGAGCTCTTGCTATACCTTACCTGTGCATATATCTAATGAAATCCATTTGTGAATGAAAGCTGGATTCTCAATTTCTGCTTTATGTTACGCTCAAAATCGAGCATGCGATGCAGTTCCATTCTTATGAATTATTCGAGTGACTCCATTCTCAATTTCAAATGTATTATGAACCATAACTACAACCATTATGGATGCAAAGATGTTATCTCTCACTCAGACGTTAAGCACTCGGACCGCCTACATATCGTCAGACATTCAAAGCTTAGACTGCCTCAGTATCTCGTCACTGTTCATGCAATCATATATAGCTACATCATTGACATATGAGACAAAACTATTCTTCTTATTTATTCAAATCTGATTATGCCGGCTTTTTTCGCTGGTTTCAGGATATGCTAAAGCATAACGTCGATCTCTGCTTTGACTTTTCCTGAAAGCTCAACTCATTCACACCCTTTCCAAGTTTCACTGCCTACTTCACGAACTCTATCCAACAAATCACCGTTCATCCCCAGAACATGCAATTTATGGAACATCTTGCCTTCTTGCTTTACTACACCTTACAACTTGCCATCTTTCAAATCTAAGATCAATAAACTTCATCTGATCTCTCTCCTAGCTTTTCGCTTTCTTCTTTCTTCCTCTGTTGGGGCTTTGTATAGGCCACCACGGCCTTTCCCCAACATAACTCACTAAAAAAATGGGCTTGCGAAGTGAAAAATATTGCCCTTCGAAAAATTTGCTTCCTTATTTTTTCAAGCTTTCCAGATTTAAATCACTGTTCTGATTTTACGGCTACATACGCACCAGAGACTTGATTATTCTTTACTAGCGGTTTTAATGCTATTTTTGAAAAAATTATCATTTGTATCTCTTCTGTTGGCACTGATATTGATTCGGGCTGTGTACGTACATTTGCCCCCTTCGTCAATACCTCTTGTTTACCCATCGGTAAATAGGAGATCTGGGAAAATTCAGGGGTAAGCCGTAGCGAGGCAAGAAATTACCCACCCTTTCGTGTAGTTCGCAGTATTTAGTGAAGTAAATCCCCATCAAGTTGCTTTCTAAAGCTTCCATCGTACAGTACTGCATTATATGCACAATGGTGAAGGCAGCAGAAGCCAGGGACATGGCTTTCAGTTTTTTCCATGGAAGTCACTTTTGTGACATGCTTTTCTATTGTCCCTCTCACCAAAACTGTTTTAATTATTAGACGTGCATGACGTTTGCATTCCACTTGACTTGATTTTTCGCTCCTTAAAAGCATGTTTATCACTTTAATCATTGCTTTTCTAACCACAACATTTAATATCGCTTGATTTCATTGTAGAGAGTTGGACATTTCGATCCAATAACGAGGGGCGAGCTAACCGCTGATCGCCTTATACCGAACTTAGCCATGAAGGAGGTCATCGATGCCTTTCTGGAGGAGAATGGCTGGGCGATAGATTATTGAGTCTTGTCTTTGTTGTTATCAGTATCTGGTAGTCGCGTTCTCACTCACTTATTCTACTTTTGTGCTCTGGTCATTTTCGCACCGTTGAAATCTCTCTGCCGATATATAAACCAAATTCATGTATATACTGTGTAGCAGTGACTGACACTAGATGACTTGATTGACGGGTGTTTAAGAATCACGTTGATTGATTAAGAACAATCGATTAGGAACATGCAAGTCTTGTTGAAGAAGCAATGCGTTTTAACGAGTAGCCTTGCCTCTTTGCATTGGCGCCTAAAAGAGGGGCAAGCAGGGGAAGGCCCTCCCCAATCTCAACAGAATGGCTCGCTCACCACGCTTGGTTTCGATGAGAAAAAATGGGAGTTGAACGCATTTTTCTAGTCAGCTTTCGTGAGTTGTAGTGAAACTGCTTGTACAAGTTGGAATTTATTAATGTTATATTAGTTGTTCTTCTTCGTCGTAATTCTTATCTAAAATTAATTTCAGAATGTTTCTCTGACGTTATAAAAAGTTTTGTTGGAATCACTGCATGTAAGCCTCCCACGTTACTTGTATTTTTCCCATCTTTCAAGTATTTAAAGACAAATGGTTCGTACAAACGACATGTCTGCCCCAATCTGAATAGTGTAAAGGGTGTCTCATTAGACTGAGCCCCGTTTAGTGTCAATTTTCCGTTTAAAGAGAATTTCACCTCCCTGCAATTGCGTTCCCTCCCCCAGCATCCTAAAGATCTGTCAACTTGGTTTTATCTGAATGCTGTGTGATGTTAAGTCTGCTATTTTAAGCAAACTTTTGATATTTCGATTCGGTCCTTGTTCCACAGTATTTCAATCTTATTCCACACTTCTATGTTATAACTAATCAATAGATATTTTGCATAAATCGTCTCAAAGTAAGAGCAGCTGTCAGTTCATTGTATATACTGTAATGATGCTGTGGTTTTGTTTACCTTTTCTTCTTTCTATGATTTCGGTACAACTTATGTTGTAGGCTCTTAATTATCGTTGTGGCTCGAATGCCACTTAGATGGATGAGGTACTTCCTACAAACTGGCATTGGAATTCAGTGCATTACCTTCTTCTTCATCTTCTTCATCTTCTTCATTTTCTTCATCTTCTTCATCTTCCTCTTCTTCGTCTTCCTCTTCTTCGTCCTCTTCTTCTTCGTCTTCTTCTTCCTCGTCTTCTGCTTCTCCATCTGCTTCTAAGGGCCTTCCCTCCCGGTAATGTCGATTTGAGCAGAGCGCACATTTTCATGACAGTTAAGCATACCTTTTTACAGTCGGACGCCCTTCCTACCCCCAACCTTTTAACATCCTTCTAGGACGTGCAGAGGATACAATGGTCACATTATAACCTGGCAAATTTGCTGGTGCACCATCATCAGGTTATCTCGAAAAGTGAATTTTCGAAGCTGGGTGCTCTTCCTGATTTGATCTTTTCGAAAGCTTGTCGTTCAAGACTGCTCCAACATAAGGCTGAATTTTTCGCTGTCAGTTCCTTGAGAGGGTTAGCTAAAGCGGGAAAATTTCGCGTTCGCTTGGTAGCATTACCACCCCAAAGAGACTTATTGAACGCATGTCGATCATTTAGCATTCATCCAAGCCACCCCTGGAGTCGGAAACGTATGACCATGGTATGAGGAGACACTTTCCAAAAGTAATTTTACTGAAAGATGTTTGCATACTTTTCTCTGTTGTTTGTGTCTAGGACAGAAATGAAACTCAGTTTCAGGAAAGTTTCCATAGTCACAATGCTCTCATTTCTGAAAGGGACTGGAGCAGTATAGAGCTATTCTTTCTACCGTGTTCTGAAAAAAAAAAACAGATTTTTAACGGTCCAGATACAGAGGATTAAGAAGTTCTTAGTGGTAGAGAAAGTTTTCGAGGTGTTGTCCTATTAAATGTCAATGTACCTTTAGTGAAATGAATTTGAAATGTGATGTCTAGCTGTCCCTCAAAATCTCAGGTAAATGAGTAGGGCCGAGGACATATACCCTTGAAAACCCCATGTCAAATCGATTAAACGATGCTGGCAACTGATTCTATATTTTGTGTGAAAGGCCAAACGAAGAAAACAGACCAAAAGGGGTGCATGAGGGATACAGCACGAAGTGGAAATGAGCTTCCCCCAACGGCGATCTGTCCAAGCCGGGAGAAGGGAGAATTGAGCTGACGTACCATAGGCAAGTAGCTAACAACGGAAGCGAGACAAGCCTCGTACTAGTTCCATACAATTGCTATTTTGTGTTGGTGCATTGGGACAACTTCCACGAGAGAAGATGGGTATTTTAGAAAAAATTGCCGAGATAGAGCGAGAAATCGCCCGAACTCAGAAAAATAAAGGTGATTTAGACTTCTTCATAGGATTACTAACTGGCAGTAAGCCGGTTGCTCAGACCTCGATTCATTTTCGTCGGCTCGTAACCGATTCTGCAACCACTTTCCCTCAAAGCACATTTGAGGGAAGGACTCGATGAAAAAGACTCACAAGCTCGAATTGTCATGTTCTCCAGTAGGGCTATATTTATATAATCCTGGCTCTGTCAACAAATTTGGGATGTAATGTAGCAAGGGAGTGGCAAAGGAGCTCACTTCGCTGCCCGGTTCAGGTACTCATAGGTTTCACAAGATGGAAGGCCTCCATTCTCTCAGCATGTCTATCATTTATCACATGGTAATAAGAGAATGGGGAAATGTTTTATGTCCCTGTTTGGTGTAGTTACTCGTAGGATTCGCCGGAGGGAAGGTCTCCAATCACGAATCCCCTCATATACAGCTAAATAAACAATCTCTTGCTAGCTGGATGCAACTGATGGATATATCTTTTGTACCTTAGCTTCAGAAAAACGTATGATTTATTGACTAACTTCTTGAGTATCGAGGCCCCATGAAAAATATATCGGCTATCAGACCGTCTTCTTTAAGTATTTCTATTTGATCAAATCAGGACAAGGTGACCCAATAGGTCACGAGCATGATACCTATTTCCAAAGATTTATCCTGTTATTTTTCTGCACAGCAACTGAGTACCATCTCGGGCTTTTGAAAGCTAAACTTGCCAAGTACCGGTCCCAGCTATTGGAGCCTGCCAAATCTGGTGGTGCCAAGGTTTGTTATCTTTTGTTGCAAAATGTTTATAGACTTGTTTTATGAAATTGTTTATAGACCGCATCAAAGGTTGTGGATAATTTGATATGCATCTTCTTCCAAGCATTGTCTTCATCATCATAATTGATCATTCAATCTCTTTTCAGTTGGTGTGAATGTTTTCCAACAAAATCTAGAAGCTATTGCAAACTGAATATTTGTCCTTGGATTTTTGAGCTAGTTATAGATAATAGCTGTTCTGTTAGTGATTATAGCACAGTTCAACTGTTTGGATAGTCAGGGTTTGAGACAGTGTGCAGGGTTTCCTGTTGTCCTCTCTTTGTCCATGTTGCAGTGAGTGGGCACCTGGGTTAGCTGTTCTGTTAGTGATTATAGCACAGTTCAACTGTTTGGATAGTCAGGGTTTGAGACAGTTGTGCAGGGTTTCCTGTTGTCCTCGCTTTGTCCATGTTGCAGTGAGTGGGCACCTGGGTTAGCTGTTCTGTTAGTGATTATAGCACAATTCAACTGTTTGGATAGTCAGGGTTTGAGACAGTTGTGCAGGGTTTCCTGTTGTCCTTGCTTTGTCCATGTTGCAGTGAGTGGGCACCTGGGTTAAAGCTTGGGGTAAAGTATGGTACGAATAGGGATGAGCTTCCCAACCTCACCATCCCGTTGTTCAGAATTGTATCTCTTTGGTAAGGGGCTCCTCAACATTCATTTTGAGTATAGGACTTAACTTACAGTAAGATAAAAAACATAAGGAAAAAGATTGCAAAAGGGAAGTTTAAAAGCAAATTTTTTCAGTTACGATTTGTCCTGTCACCTTTTTTATGGAATTTTGGAAAGAGGATATTAGAAGGAAGCCCTTAATGTTATTTGAGGGCGGGTTGCTTATTAGCTTGCCCCAAACTGAAAGTTTATCATTTTCATAAGTAATGTTTTCTTATGTGTGGTAGTTGCATGGGGGAACATCCCTAAGATTAATACTTACCCTTCTGATTGAGAATAACTGTGAGTAAGTCGATGTGCAGTATGTATTGTAAAAAAACTTTTTGTTGTTTTCAATAATGCTTTGCTATTTTTTGCAGAACAAATTTATCTTGCATAGTCATTTTCATCAGCATTAAAAATCATTCAATTACTGCTACCAAATTGTATGGGCATAGATCCTTTTCCTCTTTTGGCTAATCATCTATCACCGGCTATGAATTTACACCTAAGTTGCAGCTGTCTTCAGTTGTGTCTAGTTTATTTCAATTTTGTAGATTTTCCTTTTGACATTGGTATGGGCTGCTTCCATCAACTTCTATCTTCCCCTGTAGTTGATACGTCTCATACTGTTTCCAGACAAGCAAAATGACTCAAATTCTACAACTGCAGGTCCAATTTGTTGGCTAAGCCTGCAGAAGTAGAAGTAGGGCTCTGTCCATTTTTTCCTGTTAACTTTTGTACTTCTGGGTCTTTGCATAATCTATCACAGATTTAGTAGCACAGGGAAACCTGATACGGAAACTAACTGTTTGTCAGTTAAAGAATGGAGTTAGCTTACTTTTTGTATCGATCAAATCGTTGTTGTAGGGTGAAGGATTTGATGTTATGAAATCTGGCGATGCAAGAGTTGCATTAATTGGTTTTCCATCAGTTGGAAAGGTAAGAAATTTTACCACATGGGTTCAGTTTTGATGAATATTTTTGGCATATTTGAATTTTGCACTCCCCTTTACATAATTTGACTGCTTTGGCCATGACCTTCTTATGCCATTATGTGACTTATCAAACCGCAGGAACTCGAAAAGTGTTGATAATTCACTATCTTTGTAGTAGTTTGGGCTTTAATTAATTGCAACACTTTCTGGTCTTACACACAGCATGTTCAAAAAAATGTACTGGAGATTAAATATTCCATCATGCATGCACAAAATATAGCAAAGTATTTATGATGACTACCTATTAGAGTACCATAAAGAATTTTTATCTAAGAGAACCCAAATATATGTGCGCTGAACCTAAGTGTTGTATAGTGAGCAAGAATCTTTATGGGTACAAATGAAGTGAATCAATTTGCAATGGACAGCATTATCAATGAGCTAGGCCCAACTGTAGCAAGTACTGGATGTAAGTTACATGTTGCTAGATGCAGGCTACTGAATGTCAGATGTGACTAATGAACGAAAGGTGCATGGTTCAATTTTGTGTGTGTCACTTTTTGTGTTAGGATGGTATCCAACCTTAACCACCTTCTTCTCAGACCTAGCACATTTCTACCCCTGAATAAGGCTATAACTTCTCTTTGATGCATAAGCAAAGCAAAATTGAAGGATTTTTAGATTTACGTTGATATGTATATATACTTTCTTTTCCAAGAGAAGAAACGGCATGGATTTTTTGTTTTGCATTTGTAAAAGGATGCATTTCCTTTATATTTGCGTATTGTATGACTGACTTTGAGCCTGCAAATGCGCCAGAAATACTCCGCGGAATATACAAGGGTACTAAGATTTTCTTAGGGAAGCATAAGAGAAGTGAAGTGGACCTTGCTTTATGTTATATGCAGCTATTAATCTATTTTTTGTGCACTTCTAGTCCACGTTACTGAATCTGTTGACAGAAACAGCTAGTGAATCAGCTGCATATGAATTCACAACACTTACTTGCATCCCTGGAGTCATAGAGGTATTTATACCTTCCTATACAAGTAAATGAATATATATATATATGTAATGTAAATATATTTGTATATATCTATATATGCATATATATTTATATATATGTATGTATGTATATATGTATATATGTGTATTTTGTAAGATTTCTTTGTATCAAATGGGAATCCTGCTGAAGGTCCCAGCCTATGTCCCAAGCTCTTGCCTGTTTCTGGCATAAAACAAGGGTTCAACTTCTATGGAGATAGGAACTTGCCGCGCTTCCTCACAATAACTTTGCTCAGCGTGTTACTGACCTTCCAAAGTTGTCCCCAAAGCTTATTTTTAGTCTGGTAACTTAGCTGTCACATAGCTTTGGAAAGTTCCTTTATTTCAGGACATGGATTTGATAAAAATCCCTTCTCAGCTGATTTCAATTTTGCTTTCCAGTACAATGGAGCAAATATTCAGCTCTTGGACCTGCCTGGTATCATCGAAGGTGCTGCTCAAGGTGCGCAGAACATCTTCATATTTTCTTATTCACCGTTCACTTTTGATATGTGCTAATTGTCATGTTTATTCTTATCGTAAGGAGCGGTCGCTCATTCGGTATAGCCGCCACTTGGGGATCTCAAGGTCCCGGGTTCGGTTCCGGTCCTCGTCCACTCAGAGCATGAGTAGCGCCATTCAGCTACGCGGCACTGTGTGATAAGTTGCCTGGGAGCTGATGGTGAGTACGATGCTCGACTTCTGTAAAACAGGAACTTCCCTTGTCTAGCGCGAAAGGAAAAGAGAAAAGACTCGCTCGTTTTTCGGCTGATACCAATGCTACGCCATTCTGTTTGATTTATTATTCAACTTAAATCATATTCTCGTCCTGGACCATCCTATCATTATTAATGGTTCCTCGTATGGCTAAAAACGTGCAGATGAGAGGAAACTCGAGTCAGTATTCCAAGATGAATTTTGGGACTAGCTCTTTAGAGATTGATTGTTGTTTCACTCAAGCATCTCGACCCCGAGAGTAAGAAGCACTAGCAACATCTATAGAAAGGGGTGTTTTGATCGCGACTTCCAGAATTCGTTTTAATTTTGATGGCGTTTAGAAAATAGCTACATAGCTTACACAATTCAAGCATAGCAATGGGTTGAAGCAGGGGTCCCTGGGTTTTTCCCTCGCGTATGTGTGTGTTTGTGTGTTTGTGTGTTTGTGTGTCTGTGTGTGTGGGGTTGTGTGTGTGTATGTGTGTGTGTGTGTGTGTGTGTGTGTGTGTGTGTGTGTGTGTGTGTGTGTGTGTGTGTGTGTGTGTGTGTGTGTGTGTGTGTGTGTGTGTGTGTGTGTGTGTGGGTGGGTGGGTTTGTGGGTGTGTGTGTCTGTATGTGTGTGTATCTGTGTGTGTGTGTATCTGTGTGTGTGTGTGTGTAATGAAAAAATTATGTTAGCTTCCTCGCCAACAATGTTTTCATTAAGGCAAGTACAGGATTTGAATTTACTACAAAAGCAGCCGGCAGTAGCACATCGAAGCCACTATGCTCCATCACCTCACGTGACATAGAATAGGTACTGAAATGATTTTAACAATTCTGAAATAGTCTTCGAATGAATGCCTCGTAAGATACTTTTACCTGTTTCGAATGAATGCCTCGTAAGATACGTTTACCTGTAACAATGCCTTTGAAAACCGAATATCACAAATGAATGATATTGTTGTGATGGAAATAAACACACATCCTTAACCATCCATTATTAATCTGCTTCATAATATTATTTGGGGTTGATATCATTTGTCGGTGTATTTGCATGACAATCAACCGTTGTGCGAGAACCTTATAAAAGCTGATAGCGTTGATCTATCAAAGGATATTGCAGAAGGAAGATCGATTGTTCGTAGAGTGTCACACACACTGGATTTATTGTGAGTTTTCGCATTATAATCTAATGCCCTATTGATGAGAATGTTATCTTCCATCGATTGATTGCGTATCGCTGTCTTGGCAAAATCGTCGTGCTTCAGGTTGAGTTGCACTCAAGAACAACAAAAGTGAAGCAAGTCGAATTCGTGCAGTGTGAAATATGTTGGAGTTCAAACGCCAGTAGATTGCATCGTTTGCTGTTCAAGAACTTATATTTCAACTCTTCGATGCCTCCTCGCAATGTTTTTCCTTCGCATCCACGGAAGACGAACACCTACACGGGAGGTTTCAGACCAATGTGACAGAGTCCTCGCAAATGCTTTTCGCAGTGCGCATGTTTGATCAGGATAAATATTTGCTAGACGAGGCACCTTTATGTGTGTATTCAAAGATAAGAAAAAGTTGCAAGTCCTTTTGAATAAGCACTCGTAGTAGATTCGCCGTTGCGAAGGAATATTCTGACTATCGTTTAGCTGTTTTATTGAAAAATGCATAATATTTACTGATGATGCTATAGATGAGAAGAGAGTGCCGTATTCGCTAATGAGGGTGTTGGCTCAGAGATGGAACGCAGGGCAGGGGGTGATGTTCTTTGATTTCACAGTTTTCGAATTCTATGCTGGCTGCTCTTTACTCTTGATCAACTACCTATGCAGAAAACAAAGATATAAATGCAGACTGTTATTGCATTGAAGGAACATGTCTAAGGATACTGTTCTCTTGTACACGTCGTGTTGTGCAGGATTCATCTCGATAGTCGCTTTCGTTCTGCATTTAGCGGTCCTGTATTTGCTACGGAAAGTTAAAAGAGGAAGCACCAATCAAAAACTGCTCATAACCAACCTAAGCCTAGCAGAAGCTGTCTTTGTACCTTTCAGCGCGATGTACTACTTCAGACTGTTGTGGACGACCCGAGACACGCTCGCCAACGATCTCATCACAATCGGGTTTGTGGCTTTCGCCGTCAACTGCTACCTAGCGAATGCGTTCATGATGCTCGATCGTACTATTGCCGGACTGATGCCGTTGCGATATCGGACCCTGTTTACAAATGGGAGAGTCAAAGCCATTGTCATAGCTCTTTGGGTGCCGTTTCTCCTCGTACCGATCCCATATTTTACCCATGGCTACGAGACCTTTGTTATCAGCATGGTTATCTTGACGTTGCATTTGGATGCAGCCTTGATAGTGAACAGCATTTTCTGCTACCTTGCCGTCTTGATTAAAGTCAACAAACGAAAGAAGACCTTCAATCAAGGCGATGGCAATCATGGATTGCAGCGTGCATCGGTAAGGCAGAGGCAGCAAATTTTCAAAGTGGCCGTTCCCGTTGTCTTGTCTTTTTTCCTGCTCGTCACAATACCCGATGTAGCTTCGCTGATTCTCTCCCTATTGAAGCTGGATCCAGTGCGAAATCGCAAGCTTCTGTATACCATTCCGAGCCTGAATCTTCTACTCGATCCGGTTCTCTTTCTCTACACATACCCGCCCCTCAGGCAGCAGCTGCTGAAGGCGATTGGCACCAAACGCGATGGCTTAAGTAACTTCATACCTGCTAGTCAGAGTAGCACGGTTATTAGTAGCCATGGGAGTAATCCCGCTTTCGCACCTAACAATGTATATACCATACCCAGAACTTCTTACGACACAAAACTATGACGCGAAAGGAAGAGAGGCGAGATTCAAAATCCAATCTCGGGAGCAAACGATGGAATACCGATTTCTCCAGATTCTTATAAAATCTAAAGAAGAGGTGCCATTGTCGAGAGGGATGAAGGTTTTTTTGATTTCCACGTGTCTTTCTGTTTCCAGAAATTACTGTTTGAACTGCACTATTGATATACCGTTAGTGATAATTGGCGTAGTAGCCAGGGGGGTCGGAATGGAGCTACAGCCCAAATCGGGTACTTCCGAATCGCATTCGGCCAAAGAATTTCAGATCGAATCAGTTATTTGGATTGAATCAGATGGCTTTATCTGTCTTGGGAAGAACTTCACATCTATAAACTTCAGTTTTGATCTTGAAGTCCTTGAAATGGAGGCTTGTTTACTCATGGCTCGGAAGTATAAGTGAAGTGGTGCCTTGTGTTGGAGTTCCACGAAGTTTTTGCAGCCAGCGTGTTGAAGAAGATGATTCAAATGTAGATTAAAGCCTAAGGTGGCATTCAACGCAAAAACCTGGTTTGTCAATCTCAAGCTCATGAATTTTCACTTCATCGATCTAAAGCTGGTGAATTTTCATTCGTGCGGAAAATTCTCGTGCAGCTCACTAGATTTCGAATGCCCATACACCGTTGCTTGTAACAGACGAAAATTAGCGCCAATCTTATCAAAATTAGCGCCTGTCTTATTGCTCAAAGCAGCTCCTGATTTGATCATTTGTGAAGGAAGAGCGAATATAATTTCTCCGTTCGTGTGATCTGAGCCCCATGGGCTTCAAAATCCTTTAATTTTATCCTCAACGGACTGCTATGAATTTTCATGCTCCCTGTCACATTTTCGTCTTGCAATCTTTTAATCTTGTTTGTAAATTTATGGGTAATATATATCAACTAGGTCCTTTCAGCCGATTAGGCAACTGTGCGTGGTTACAAGTTGACGAGCTTGTCCAGTCTGAGATGAGGATAAATTTTTGCAAAGTGTTGAGCTTAACCTAAACCGTATATTCGTTGAACTGACTAATCCGTAAAGAGAACCAGATAGTCCTCCCCGGTATCAAAGGGATTTGGATAAAGTGGAGGGCCCTTCTCAGTATCATAAGAGTGTGTTTAGCACCCGATTATGAGTTGATGATAAATTAGCGATCCTCGTATTTCATGGTTTCTACTTCGACATGCTATTCCCATAAAACGGGATCGCCGGTTGGCACTGTTAATTTTCGTCGATTGCCCTTTTCAAGGCCTGTCCTTCTTTGAGTCTGGCTGTAGTCAAGTCTTCTTTCACACGGTCCCCCTTCCTCTGACCAATCTTTTAAATGTAGCTTTTTTAGGGTGTACTTCTTTAGAACGGTTTAGCTAGGAGTTTAAGATCAGATTTAATTTAAGTTTTTTTCACACAGTACCCCCTTCCTCTGACGAACCTCTTAGTCTTCTCTCTTTTAAACGTAACTTTTTATGGTGCACTTCTTGAGAATGGTTTAGATAGGGCTCTTTCGATCAGATTTAATTCCTGCCAGCAGCCTCCCTTAGTCGAATTTTGCGACACGCATAGGATACGTTGGTCACATTGTGCCCCTTACCCCCGGAACGGTACAGGTTTATCGGTGTTTTATGATATGTAGATCTTCAATCCCTATTGAAAGTCTTCCGTGGTCAAGTCACTAGCACTTGGCAGTCGTAGTGAATTAGTTTCGACCTAACAATTGAGTCGATATTCTACAAAATCGTCGTATCATCCAGTGCAACTTTCGTACAGTGCCAAATTTATCGCCTCTATTCTCGTTATGATTTCAGCTTGTATAGATACGTTATTATGTTGCTTCCCTCCTTTGAAATTGTACTTACAGTCGAAAGTATACGTTAGGGGCATACTCGATATACTCTATGGCATATTTGATCTTGAGCTTAGTAGAAACCAGAGACTGGGCTTTGAGCTTTCCTCGTCAATAGGTTTTAATAAGGGTATTCGTATATGTAGAATATAACCACACGTAAACTGTATATCATACTCAATTCCACGCGGATTAAGGGCTTGGTGTATGTTCCAGGAAAGTGGATTTTAATGAGATGGTTTTCCGTGGCCTTCCTTACCAATGCTACTTTTATCGTTGACTATGTGGTATTCATACCCAAGATCCTTACGTCACGAGGAACTACGCTGTTGCATTACTGCAAGTTAAGAAATATTAGATACCAAAGAATTAGCAACACAGCCCAGGAACATGACGAGTGTTTCTCTTGGATCAATTGCAGAGGTCAAGGGAAGTAATTATGAAGCATTATACAACTGCCATTCAATATGGCATTTGAAGCCCCGTGGTGTCGCCTACGCCAATTCTTTGCATTTTTAAATCCTAGATCAAAATTTGGCATTGATGGTACTAGGTGGAAATATAAATCTTTAACGAAGCAAGCAAACGATATTCACGTTGCTACCACGGACAGGGTTACCAGTTAGCCACTCCCTAACGTTAGCATTCCCTATGTTTGCACAGCTGTGGCACCCAAATGATAAAGACTCTTGTTAGCCCTCGATATTGAGGGAGGATTTGAACTTTGTTCAGCAGATGAGAATAATGATAAGTAATGATAGAAATATTTATACAGGGTCAACCATATTACGTTATTCAGTACTACAAGCACGACGCAGATCAGCTGGATTTGAGTGTAATAGAAATGTACGCATCGTTCAGGGCCCTGATCGCTTGGGGGGGGGGGTATTCTATTTCATTCATTTTGAGTGAAATTTCCTCAAAGCAGAGACTAATCGATAATCCCTGGGTCCAATACGTCCATTAAACATTGGTGTCCATTAAACATCCGGTCGAAGCTTCCATCCACTACCAAACTTCGTGCACAGCTCAAACAGGTTTCTAGTTCTGCATTAAAATGAATTTGAGCTCCATAATCGAAACGAGCCTTGAGGGGGGGGGGGCACCTTGTTGGATGGGTACCAGCCTGAGCGATGGCATTGTGAGGCAGGGTGACCAGTTACTTTCCTCGCCGCACTGTATTCCCAGCTTTGCACCAGCTTCCCATTTTCATTTTCTATTGGGTGAACGGACAAAGGACAAATAGAAGCGTGCACGAAGGTGCCCGAGGACCGAACCTTGCCTACCTGTTCTCCGACTGCTGTGTGAACTGCCCCTAATTCCGCAGCACCGTGAATGAAAACGAAGCATAAAGCTCAAATGTTTTTGTGTCCAGCATGACCTGAATTGCGTAGAAATCGTTGCAATTGATGTAATGCATACCGCGTCCGTTGCCCAGTAGTAAAATGCTCGCTTTGTACGCGGTGGGCCCGGGCTCGATACCCGATCGAGTCATACCAAAGATTTGAAAAACGGTACATGCTATTTCCCTGCGTAGCATTCAGCATTTCGGAAAAGAGTAGGGAAATGAAGCACACCGTGCTACCAGATGGCCAGCCCCCAACTGTAGCATTGACTGTGCTTGCACAACTGTGTGGCCCAAAGGCTAATGAAACGGAAATGGGTGCCACCCTATTCGCCAAAAATGGCGAGGGAAGGAAGTTTGCCTTTGAATTTTTTATACTGGGCATAGTGGACCCCACTCGTTGCCCAAACGCCACTACATGCATCATGCTACTGAATTTCGCACTTTTGCAGGCAAAGGCAGAGGGAAACAAGTGATAGCAGTTGCAAGGACAGCCGACTTAGTTATCATCATGCTAGATGCATCAAAGGGTGAAACTCAAAAGTAAGTCGAGGTTAAACATACTGCACTGGTGGAGACGTCTTTAGGGAGGCGTCGGGTGAGCTACTGTCAGTAGCGAGTAGTATGCTGAATGCTATCCTCGTTAAGCCATATGGTGTAAGGGTTCAAATACCGCACGACAGAACGACGCCGTATATTAACGAGCGGATTTATAGAAGCACGCCAGCAGATGCAAGCCCATGCCATTTAGGTAAGCAATATACAAGAAACAAAAGATGACGAATCATTTGGGGTCGGGGGTAAGGTGTTAATGACAAATACCAGGCGGAAGGTAGTTGTTGACGATAGATAGCAGACGGTAGATGAAAGTCAGTTGGTGGAAGGCGTAGAGTGAGATAGGATTGAATGGAGCAATAGATGAGCTGGACTTTGTACGGGTACCGAACGAGTCCTTTAAGTAGGTGTAACGAAACCCACCAGAGCAGAGACGCTTTCAACAAATAGACACGGTTTCCTTGTTTCTCTTCTCTACGATATATTCAATTTCAACATCTAGCACTATTCTGACTCGTAAAACCAACTGTTCTCGACGCTCCTTCTCACAACTCCCACTGTTCTCCCCCTCTTGCTTCTCTCCAATCACAATGCATGTAAGCAATAACAATGACTTCCTCTCTACAGCCTCGTTCCAATATGACCTTGTTTCCATAACGTCAGATAGTCAAGGTAGAATTCTTCTGGCAAAGAGAAAATGTTTCAGCGATTGTGTAGTTTTCATTCTGCAAAGTGAATTCTTACCATGCAATTTGCTGTTGCCATAGTGTGATGAACAATGCTGCTTGACATCGGTGTCCTTGTTTTAGATCACTGCTGGAGAAAGAATTAGAAACATGTGGAATACGCTTGAACAGAAGAAAGCCAAATATATACTTCAAGGTAAAAGTCAAATTTCATTTCACTCATGATGAGTAGTGCATGCCTCTGGGAAATCAACTAGGAACTACAGGTCTAGGTATCAAGATGTTGATGCTAGATTTTTGATACTCCATTAGGGCGCTAAAAATCTTGTTCCCTTGCCACTGGGGGTGCACATCAAGTGCTTTCCGTGAAACTAACTATCCATCGTAGTGGTAGTAAATGGTTGGTGGCAGGATGGAGACCCAGCTATAAATTTGGGACAGTCATTCTTGCTTGACCATCGTATGATGCTGATATAGATGAATCCTCACTCAACACGAGTAACCCCAGTTCGATTGGGTTATAGTTGGAAGATGCGAAATAGGAGAGCAGAGGGGTGTGAAAAGCATGTTCTGGAGAGATTTGAGATGGCCAATTGTAAGCCAGCCTCTGCTAAAGAGCTACCCTCTTTTAAATCATTTGGATGCAAAATGAATGTAAAATGAGATAGAGAGAGACTCTAAGAGAGATACTCTGGGAGAGAGAGACGCTGAGTAAGAGAGAGGAAGATAAAGTGCCTCAAACGAGAGGGATGACAATAAACACTAGCAATGCTGGTTTCAACGTATCTTGTTGCTTTGATTCTACCATCTGTCCTACTCTTCTATGCTCGAAAGCCAGACTCTTGATTTTGAAAACAGTATCATGATATTGTCATGTTTCACATAGATCTATCTCCGCATATTGAAATCGGTTCTCCAAATAATCAGGTACTCATCTGGGAATTTCATATGCATATTTTCGCTTATGATAGTTTTACGATGCAAAAATACGCAAATGACGTTTTGGTGTGCACACCTGCTAGCTATTCTGCATTCTTGAGCACTCTCAGTAGCTCCATAACAATGTTTCCCTCGTTTGTAATGATACTCAAGACTGATCTCAGCAGCAGCGGTTTTTAGTGTAGGAATATCATTTTCCACATCTGTTGAGAGTATTATTTCTTTAATACTTATTAGAGTACCTTATTAATTTCATTGAGTAAAATTTCAAGCGTGGCACTTTAATGTCCGAAATAGCGATGGAAAAAAGTAATCAAGATATCTGGAAAGTTGCGCTGCAAAATATGAAAGAAACTGAAGACTTTGGTCGCAGATTAAAAGCGTTCAGTTTTTTTATGCTACGGTGGAGCTTTTCATCTATCTTGCATTCCTCTTTGACCATTACATCGGACCATCGATACACTGTTAGGTGTCAGACTAAAAATCTTTACTGTGCTGAGATTATTTCCGTTCTCTGTGGAATATCTTATAATTTGATGCCGGCACTTTCAAGAAGCTTCAATGACTGTTGTAAGGTGAGTCAGCTATGCCAGACAGCTGGTGAAGAGGTTTTCCTACTCAGGGCTAGTCAAGCACACGCTGTTAAGCACTGTTCAGAGGGTTTGAAATGAAGGTTATTGAGTCTGCTAGGAGCTTCTTATGACGTGTTGCCACATCAAATTAACGATTTGGCTTTATTTTCAATCTGCCGTAATGAAGAGCTATTAGACGTGATGGAGAAGCCGTATTCTCGTCGATTTTTATGACGAGAGCCACGTAGAGTTTATACAGTTGATTCTGAACATAATGCGATTATGATTCCTTCAATCCTGTAAAACCAGCATGCTGTTACAATCGATGACTGCTTAGCTCATTCCTCTCTTTGACAGTCTGACAAAGGTCCGTTAGTTTTGAAATTTCATTCAGCCTTCCGCATTTTTTAATTTTCCAGCAAATATTCGACTAAGAATGCACGCGATTTTGAAGCACCCAATGTCTAGTGGTGGTGACACTTTACGAAAGTATCTTCGAGATAAGCAATTTTCTAGAGGCGCCGGAGGGGGGGGGGGGTTGGCAGAGGGGGAAAATGTGTCCTTTTCAAGAAAATAGTAATTCTAAATGCAGTCATTTTCTATCTAAAGAGGCAAGAGGACTTTGGATATTGTAGTATTGGAATACGCTTCTATGCGCTGATCTAGCCTCTGAAGAAGCCCTTTCTAAATTTTTGCCCCCTTGCCCTTTATTGGTTCCGGCGTCCTTGCATATTGCCACCATATGGCAAGCCTCCAATGGTAGAGTTCAATATTGGGGTACATTGGTTTGGCCCCAAGTCGTAAGAAGCGAAGATGGCACCTGCCTGTCCACCGCACGATAAACGAAAGACCCTTGAGCTACTCTTCTTAGCTTTACGTGAAATGCGAGGTTTGTATCAACGGTCGAGTTGCCCGCGTCCCGCCTTAACGATAGGCTCTTTTGATTGACGAACCCATGAAGTAGAATTATGGCAGAACACTAGGGCGTATTCCCACTGGATTCTGTTTCTACAAAGTTCAAATTCTATAAAGCAGCAAGCACAATCTCAACGAAAATAAAAGACCCAGAGCCAGCCTCTCGCCACAGTATTGAAATCCAAAAATCAGAATTAATTGATTCATCACCAACCGGTGTCCAATCTCCCCAAAAATTACAACCAAGCTCTTTCGCACTCATTCGTTCGCACCCAATAGCCGCGTGACTTTTCATTTTAACAAATATGACTTAGTTGCGTACTTTCCTAATCACCTTCGACCACGTGCAAATATAGTCAAAGACTGGTTCTCTTGGTCCCGACTTCGGGATAGTATGAAGAAGTACAGGAAAGAAGTCAGGCAGCTGAAGGCGAAATTGCTTGCCACAAATTTAAGGCTTCGAGGAATTGTATTAAGTTGTATATGGAGCGGCAACCACTTGTCAAGCACTGTTGCCGTATTGCGGTTAGCGCCTCTTGAGACTGCTTATAGCTACTTGAGATAGTGTAAACAGAGTGTTAACCTTTGGTCGTGTTCTATATGCCAATTTTGATCCACAAGACTGTGGTATCTGTTCATCTCTTCTGGAAACACATTTGCAGAAACCGCTGAAATGAATTACTCTCCCTTATTTCTCTACTGAATAATTTATGGGAGTGACTCAGTTTGAATTCACTCGAATTAAATCACCTCACTGCAGAATCGCTATACTATAGCAAGGGTCTTTTATGGCGATTATTTTATTCAACGTACTCCTAAGTGCCCTCTTCCATTCTCTTCTTCCCCTTGATTAAGAGTGCAACATTCTCTGTTAGAATCTAGTGTCAGTAATCTTCTGAAATCTTCTTCTTTATGCCTGCCTGGCTTCTCTCTTTTAGCTCCTTACACGGTTATGATTATGGTAACCATTATGATGATGATGATGATATGATGATGATATGATGATGATATGATGATGATGATGATGATCATGATAATGATAATGATTATGATGATGTTGATGACGATAATGATGACGATGATGATGATAATGATGATGATGATAAAAATGATGATGATAATGATGATGATGATGATGATAATGATGATGATGATGATGATGATGATGATGATGATGATGATGATGATGATGATGATGATGATGATGATGATGATAGTAGTGATGATGATGATGATGATGATAGTAGTGATGATGACGATGATGATGATAATGATGATGATGATGATGATGATGATGATAATGATGATGATGATAAAAATGATGATGATGATGACAATGATGGTGATGATAGATGATGATGATGATGATGATGATGATGATGATGATGATGATGAAGATGATGATGATGATGATGATAGATGATGATGATTATGATGATGATGATAGTAGTGATGATGACGATGGTGATGATAATAATGGCGATGAAAGGAACTGACCACTCTGCTGCACAATGCTTTGCCTCACAACGGTTCTTCCCTAGCAAGAGGCTCCCTGTGCTCGTATCTAGGTAGCATGGGACTAGCTTCTAAGAAGTGTCTAAGAAATGTCAAGATGAAACATTAGTCGTTAGTCATTGCTTGCGGCTAATGTAACTAATTGTTGCAAATCTCTTTTCAGATTAAGAAAGGCGGTGGAATCGCTTTTAATTCAACATGCACGCTCACGCAAATGTCGGAAAAGCTTGCTATGATGATTCTTCATGAATACAGTATCCTCTCCACCAGCTAGAATCTAATGCAATACATTATTGCGTGACATTGATGTTGTTTTCAGTATTTATCATGCCGCATTGAAGGTACCACCTGTTTTAAGAAAGAAGAGACGATTTTGACAGCTCAGAAACCAAAACACTTAGCTTATCAATACACATGCACAAATCAACGACAAGAGTTGCGATGTCTTTGTCTTTAAGACTGTATTTCTAGCTTAATTTTATTTGTTTGTTCATAATTTGCACTAAATGTAGGAGCAAATGTTAGATACAAAGAAAAGTGATAAATATTTGCCGTTAATTCTTCGGTTTAGAAATTTTCAACGCAGAGGTTTTATTTCGGGAAGATGGAACAGCAGGTAAGCAATAGAATCAATAATTTTACTTTTTAGCCGAGTGTGGAGTGAGATGGGAAAAAGTTAAGGCGGAATGTAATGGTCAAGCCTGCAGACTCATAGCACATGGGCTGTGGGTTCGAGTCCTATGTGGTTTATGATGAAAAGCTCTGCTATTATTGCTGCTATTATTATCATTCTTAAATAGCTCTATCGTTGAGGAAAGCGATGGGGGACTACCTCATAAACAGGCTTCCTTGAAAAATACACGAGCCCTGCTCATGGTTTCTGCTACTCTGGATATCGAGTATGCCATGCAGTTTTTCTTTTTCGCCGTGGTACAAGATGATAGTAGTGGTTCTTCCAGCGCTAATGCTAGGTTCCGTGGTTCGAATCTTTGCTAGATGAAAGTTGCACGTGAATGAGGAATGGACCCAGCTTTCTGTTTACTTACGCACGGGAAGCAAAATATATCGTCATCCAGCGAAGAAACACAAAATATTCTACTGAATAGGCGACGCTTTTCAAAATGCTATCGTCTACTTTCTGATCTGTGCAAGATTTTCTTCCGTACAAGCCGAATGCATATTCCCTTTCTTTAGACCTGCAAATGAGTATTGCAACAGTCTCAGAATTGAAATTCACATGCCTAGCATCAAGTAGTTGCTAGAGCTAGGGGCGGGATGGGATCAGACTTGGTCGGCCCACTTTTTCTCTTTTATTGGGGGGGGGGGGGGGGTACAGCTGAACTAGATGTTTTCATACTGTAAGTTCAGTAATTTGTTTTGCTTTTGAGTCAAGATAAATGTTTTGAAATGGGATTTCGGAATTTCCTTGTTATCCATAATTTGGAAATAGTTGAACGGGATTTTCTTCTGTGACCCTTGAGGTTGGTACACTCGGAGCCCCCAGGCCCCAGGGAGCTCAGCACTGTGGCACACAGCACCTCCACTCCATCAGGAGAAACTTTTTCTTATTTGCCTGACTCTGAGCCAATGTTAGCAAGAGAATTTTCACAGCATACATTTGGAGATTAACTTCAAATGCAACTTCAGTTCGACCTTCGCCTTTTCAAATGCCGTGGGCAAGAACAAACCTCACAGTCTTGTCATAACATGGGTAGCTTATACGAAACTGTTGCTCTAGTAGCAGATTCATTCATTCAAAGCTATCGTGCAAGTGAACCGGGTTCGCTGACTCGCTGAACATCCCCGTAATGACAATGGCTTTTTCTCCACTCTAAACGGTCTTGCGCGACCTGCATCTCTCAGCTGTATTCATGTTTTCCTTTAAAATTTTTTCAGTGCACATGATTCACACCTTAATGAGTATCAGGCAAAAAGCTTTTAGTTTTTAGAATGTTTTCAAATTTGGGGCAGTTAACCTGTTCTGTGCTTTCAATGACGTGTTTTCAAATTTTTTTCACTTTAATCTGATTCTACCTCTTCTTGTTGATTTTCTCCATAATTGCAGATGTCTCTCGACTGCATGATATTAAAACAAGCTTTATCCACGAGCTTTTATCTCTCTTGTTTAGACGACTTTATTGATGTGATACAAGGGAACAGGGTATACCTTCCATGCTTATACGTGAGTCTCGTTGATTTGACTTTCATCAAATCATTTTTAAATTAGACCTCTCTAGCATTCATGCACTGACGTTCAATTTTTGAGAGGATTCGGCCGCGAAAGGTGTCTCCCTTGGAAAGCAACTAGCTCCAGTTTGAGGGTTTCTTCACTTCTAGCAGCATTCTGTTTTTAGAACTGGTAGTTTTTATCGTGTTCTTGGAATGAGATATTCCTTTTCTTAACTGCCCTAGCTTTTCGGCAGTGTGCCCAGCTGTTTGTGCAAACTATGTTGGGCTGTTGGAAAGCACTCCTTTTCCCTTGCACTGGCTAAGATATTTTTAATGCTGCTCACTGAATTTTCGTTAACAATCATATCATTAAACACATTCAATCGGCAATTTCGCCTTATTTATTATCTAGTACATAATTAATTGCTTCTTCGTGTTTTAAATCTGACTTTGATCCGGATAATTTCCACGAGAAGGTGCCTCGATTATCAAGAAGTAGAACCGAGTTTAGTCGAAAAGTCGCTATTTCAATGGCTTAAAATTTCCTATCCTGCTGCTGTCGGATGTTCTCAACTTCAGTGGATTGAAATTCTGGCGTTTTTTAGATAAACAGTTTAATGAATCTTGTTTTCCCTAATGTAAACATTGCTTTCTTCATCATTAGGTCTACAATAAGATTGACTGTATCTGTCTTGAAGAGGTAGACAGACTTGCTCGCTTGGGCGATTCAATCGTTATCAGGTTCGGTACCCGCTTCAAGTACTTCAGTATTATTGTTAAAAGAATGCAATGCAAGTGTAGAAAAAGGAAAAGAAAGACAATTATGATCGAATAGATGTGATGTATTGATCTCGCGAATGCTGTAATCTTGTCTGCCAACGGGGGCTTATCGCCCATGTGGCACGCTTAAAGTGAAGTGGTGCCGCAATATCGCAAAATGGATTGGCATCGCAGAGCTTGAATTAGGTAATGAAGCCCCAGCAAGACGCCTGCTGCCAAAAACTCCATCGCTCCTACGAAGATGAAGCTAAGCCTTGCTCAAGGAAGGCCACGATGATGATGGTGATGATGATGATATTGGTGATGATCTTGGTGATGATGATGGTGATGATGATGATGATGATGATGATAGTGATGATGACAGTGACAATGATGGTGGTGATGATGATTATAAAAATAATGGTAGTGATGATGATGAATTGATTTTTATTCTCTTCGAATACTCGCTACCATTTCCAAATCAAGATAGTCAAGCTGTACTTAGAACCATTTAGCAATCCAGAACGTGCACTTTGACATTACTTTGGTTTCAAAATTTTCGCTTTTAGTTGCAACATGAATCTGAACTTAGATTACCTGCTGAAAATGGTCTGGGAATACTTAGCAATGGTTAGAGTTTACACTAAAAAAAGAGGAGGTTGGTATTAGCGTTTTAATAGGAGATTGTTTGAAGCTCAACGTCGTGCTCCGGCCATGTTGGGGAATGGGGCGGCACACATACCCGCCTCTTCAAGTCTATGCCATAAAGATTGGCAATGTAATGAAGGCCAAATTTGGGCTGACCAACATGTAACACTGCATTTGTATGCATGCAGTTATCCCGTCCATTCAATACCCATGGATCCTATGTATTAAGTTCTATGTGAATAGATAAATGTTGATTTGCAGAAGTTATGTGACAATGTTTGTGTCCCTATTAGCTCGTATGGTAATTATTCTGATACGTCAGCAAACATTTTGACTTAATTTGATGAAATAATTTTATGCCATTTCAACATGTTATTGCTATTTAGAATGAATATTAACCGATTCTGCTTTTATCATGGTGAGAAAAACTGTGAAATTTTGGATCACTTGAAATATCTACAACAACTTTTATGTCATACTGCCACCGTGTTTTGTTTCAGAGCCCCCTGATTTTTCTGACGCAATTATACTTAGAACAGGTGCATCAGTAGAACACGTGGTGAGTTCTAGCTATTTAGATATTCATCATGTTACATCATATTGTCTTTACAACATATCTGTTTGTTAGCTTTGCAAGTCACATCACAGATAACACATCAGATCCATCCTTATTCTATCTCATATTGTGTTTCCCCCCATACAATTTTGTCACATTGTATTATATTTTACTGCACCATACTACAAGATATTGTATTTAATTGCTTTTTACTTCATAAATTATTACGTATTACATGTTGTATCCTATTTTATCATCTTAATCTATATATTTATCTTTCATGACGTAACTAAATTTTTTTTATATTGCATCTTATTTTTTTCATATTTTATGCATCTTGTATTTCTCATTTTGTATCCTGTTATGTTGTACAGTATAGTGTTATTCATGTCTTGCTCGCTTCATTGTGTTATATTTCTTATATTTCAATATCATACCATTTTGTGTAATGTTACATTATATTATTCGGTTTTGGGTTTTTTTCTCGCCTGTCATAATTTGCCCTATCCTATTATACCATTTTTTGATATACCATACCTTATCCTGTTATATAACAGTATATATGATTCTATATCATATATCATTGTTAAGTATAAAGTCTTTTATCAATTATTGTATCATGTGGATGCGTTTTCTTTCTCAGTGTCATAGAATTCATCGCACCTTAGCTGAACAGTTTAAATATGCTCTTGTTTGGGTATGTACTTAATTCTTCCACTTCTAACTACCGAAGCTAGACATTAGACATATACACAAGGCCTAAAACTGGTACTGTTTAGCAAGTCATACAACAATGACTAATAAATGTTTACATTTTTATTCTCTGCAGGGAACAAGTACCAAATACAGTCCCCAAAGAGTAGGCATTGCACATCAAATTGCTGATGAAGATGTGTTGCAAATAATGAAGAAATGATTCAAAATTTGTAAATAGATGTCATTGAAATGAATGGTACCACATTTTCTTTTTAATTTTTGTGGGCTATCTCTAATAACAATGAAACAAATTTGGGCCATTAGTATTCTAAAGAAATACAAAATGATGGGAAGTGCTCCAAAGTGCATTCATTTGATGTTGGTTTGCATTGAACACAGGATAGTTTATCATAATTGCATTAAAGAGTACCAAGGTATTTTTATTGCTCAGGTTTTTTACCTATCTGCTCTAACCAGTGACCAGATGGTAAAACTGGCACAGAAAAGGTCGTTAGGAATACAAGAATTGAATTCTTTCATTGAAATGATTGCCTTGAAAAAGGCTCAATCAACAAAAGGAGAAATCTAACAAGGGTTGCCCTTTTCAAGGCATAATGATGAAGCAATTAAAACAATTTTATAATGCAGTATGTTAAATATAATTCAGAAAGAAAAATTATTAAGCAGTTTCTCAATTTGGTACCAGTCTTGGGCGACATAAAGTGTCTTTGTTTTTGTGTTTCTGCACTTCTCCATAAGCTCACTCTGATGCAGTATGTCCGATAAGGGCAGAACGTTGACCCCAAAGATCTTAGCTACTCGTAACAGAGTGATGCTGTCACCGATGATAATACCAATGTCAACTTCTAGCATGCTTAACAAGTCCGTGATAGAGTCACCTACAAAAACAGTCAATTTATCTTGACACTTTTCAGCTTCCATAATATTCTTTAATATAACTCTCTTATCAAACGAGGATATGAATTGCTTCCCAACCAAGCCACTTGATAACCCATTGCTGTCTAGCAACTTGTTTGCGAAAATGCACTGTGATGGTATCATCTCATTGAAGGCAAAACCAATCATCTCTGAAGACCAATTGACAGATACTATTCGGACATGTGAAAGGATACTTTTTAGCACATCAATGCAGCCAGGATAAAAAAGCACTTGTCTGGCTGCCCATTGCAAGCCAGGTTTGTCAGCCCCAACTATCAGGTTGCTTTCATCAACATCTTTTGTGGCTGCCTGATTAAAAGCTGCAATTTCATTCAAAAACGCATGCAATCTAACTTCATCGAATACAGAAGAGGTGATCTTGTCAAATTTGGCTAGCGATGATGAAATTTGGGCTCTATATTCTCTCAAGTACTTTCCAGTGACTTTCTGCCATTTCTCATCTAACAATTTTTGCTCCTCTTGTGAGGCGTTGCGATACTTCTGCGTGGCACGGTAGTAAAGTTCAGAAGTGTCTCTCTTGTTGCATGTCTGATCGAAATCAGCCATAAAAAGTCCAAGGGGGCTCCTCCGTTGTGAAAGTACAGACATGAAGGCTCTAGGTTGGCAGCTGTCTGCAACATGAATTTTATGCACTCCTAAAATCAGATAACACATTATTTGCAGAAGTGAAGGGTTGGCAGTAAAGTATGGCAAACTTCAAAGTTTGACAAAAAAGATCTTGAAAATATCAGTTTCATAGTTTTATGCTTAATTATTCTTTAGTTCCCAATCTTAACTCAAACATGGGTTTTGTCCGCAAGGTTCACAAATGTGCAGACAGAAAAATGTTGTTTGATGTTGGCTCCTCACCTTGATGTGAATATTATTACATTATTCAGTTAATGGAGTTCAACATATCAGCTAATCAATCATCCATATACAGAATTATTGCGCTCAATTTGCGTGACTTGTGGTATTTCATTCATTATTTGATAAAACAATTATGTAACTTTGGTACAGCATTTTACCTTGGTTAGACAAATTAAGGAACTATTGTTTTGATGTTATAAATACAAACATACATATGCATATAAAATTTAATGTTGCAAGCACTGTTGCACTTGCTCATTAGTCCAATTTGAAAGAAAACTTGGTAAAGTTGATTGGAGGTGGCTCAAGAGAGGCAGTTTTGAGTGGGATCAGTTGTAAAAAATACCTGACGTGGTAGGACCTACAAGTTGGAAAGAAAAGCTTTAGATGCTAAATTGCTTATTAAGACTGCAAACATGTAGGACAGCAACAACATCAAAATTCCCAAATCTGCAGGTATGAAGCTTGCAGAGCATTCCTGTTGACCAGAGCCTTCGAGGTAAAGATTTAGCGATGAAAAGGTCATTGGACTTGGCAAAGGAAAGAGAATTAGGTTCTCTTTTAATCATCTCGCTAAGAAACTTTTGTACAGAAACCTGGACACGTGTTAACAAAATATTTTGCAAGGCTCCCATAAAAGATGACATACCGTTATTAATTCTTCCCTTTATAATTGGAAAAGAAAGATCCCTCACATGGGTGTATGTTATCTAATAACGGCAGAAAATTGTGAAGCCGAAAAATGAACGTTTTTCTTAAGGAGATATTAATTTTAAAGACAGCTCTGCGAACCGGCATGCTGTCTTCTACGAAATTAATTCACCCAAACCTCTCAGGCTTTTAACTGCAGCAATGATGACAGAAATTCCTGCTATTGAAGAGAACAAAGTTCGTGTACAACGATGGTATTGCCTGAAAACTCTCATCTGCTGGCGGCCAGATCAAACATCACTTGAAACTTTTTGTGAGTTTAAAAGTAACCTCGTCTTCAAAACCATTAAAAATTAACCTGACCTCGTTGCCAATTTTCATTTGATACGAGGCCGGTAGTAACGAAACTCTATGGACCAAAACTTGTCACAGGCGAAGTGGCAGTG
>OZ032119.1:4367668-4690490 GCA_964026355.1 Pseudorhiza aurosa
GCAAGCCTATAGCCTTACTTTTTGGCCAAAATTGGGTGTTTTGAGGCACTTTTGGATTGCTCGAGGAAGTTTGAGAAAGTGGAAAATTGGCAATTTTTGGGAAAAATGGCAAGCCTATAGCCTTACCTTTTGGCCAAAATTGGGCATTTTGAGGCACTTTTGGATTTGTGGTGGAAGGTCTTGAAAGTTGAAAATAGGCGATTTTTGGGAAAAATGGCAAGCCTATAGCCTTACTTTTTGGCCAAAATTGGGTGTTTTGAGGCACTTTTTTATTTGGGGTGGTAGATCGAGAAAGTTGAAAATAGGCAATTTTTGGGAAAAATAGCAAGCCTATAGCCTTACTTTTTGGCCAAAATTGGGTGTTTTGAGGCACTTTTTGGTTTGTGGTCGAAGTTTGAGAAAGTGGAGAATTGACAATTTTTGGGAAAAATGGCAAGCCTATAGCCTTACCTTTTAGCAAAAATTAGGTGTTTTCAGGTACTTTTTGATTTGTGGTGGAAGGTCGAGAAAGTTGAAAATAGGCAATTTTTGGGAAAAATAGCAAGCCTATAGCCTTACTTTTTGGCCAAAATTGGGTGTTTTGAGGCACTTTTGGATTGCTCGTGGAAGTTTGAGAAAGTGGTAAATTGGCAATTTTTGGGAAAAATGGCAAGCCTATGGCCTTACTTTTTGGCCAAAATTGGGTGTTTTGAGGCACTTTTTGGTTTGTGGTGGAAGGTCGAGAAAGTTGAAAATAGGCGATTTTTGGAAAAATGGCAAGCCTATAGCCTTACTTTTTGGCCAAAATTGGGCATTTTGAGGCACTTTTGGATTGCTCGTGGAAGTTTGAGAAAGTGGAAAATTGGCGATTTTCGGGAAAAATGGCAAGCCTATAGCCTTACTTTTTGGCCAAAATTGGGTTATTTGAGGCACTTTTTGGTTGCTCGTGGAAGTTTGAGAAAGTGGAAAATTGGCGATTTTTTGGAAAAATGGCAAGCGTATAGCCTTACTTTTTGGCCAAAATTGGGTGTTTTGAGGCACTTTTGATTTGTGTTGGATGGTCGAGAAAGTTTAAAATAGGCAATTTTTGGGAAAAATAGCAAGCCTATAGCCTTGCTTTTTAAACAAAATTGGGTGTTTTCAGGCACTCTTTGAGTTGTGGTGGAAGGTCGAGAAAGTTGAAAATAGGCAATTTTTGGGAAAAATGGCAAGCCTATAGCCTTACTTTTTGGCCAAAATTGGGTGTTTTGAGGCACTTTTTGATTTGTGGTGGAAGGTCGAGAAAGTTGAAAATAGGCGCTTTTTGGGAAAAATGGCAAGCCTATAGCCTTACTTTTTGGCCAAAATTGGGTGTTTTGAGGCACTTTTTGATTTGTGGTGGAAGGTCGAGAAAGTTGAAAATAGGCGATTTTTGGGGAAAATTGCAAGCCTATAGCCTTACTTTTTTGCCAAAATTGCGTGCTTTGAGGCACTTTTTGAGTTGTGGTGGAAGTTGGAGAATGTTGAAAATAGGCGATTTTTGGGAAAAATGGCAAGCCTATAGCCTTACTTTTTGGCCAAAATTGGGTGTTTTGAGGCACTTTTTGATTTGTGGTGGAAGGTCGAGAAAGTTGAAAATAGGCGATTTTTGGAGAAAATTGCAAGCCTACTAGGCCTTACTTTTTGCCAAAATTGGGTGTTTTGAGGCACTTTTGGATTGCTCGAGGAAGTTTGAGAAAGTGGAAAATTGGCAATTTTTGGGAAAAATGGCAAGCCTATAGCCTTACCTTTTGGCCAAAATTGGGCATTTTGAGGCACTTTTGGATTTGTGGTGGAAGGTCTTGAAAGTTGAAAATAGGCGATTTTTGGGAAAAATGGCAAGCCTATAGCCTTACTTTTTGGCCAAAATTGGGTGTTTTGAGGCACTTTTTTATTTGGGGTGGTAGATCGAGAAAGTTGAAAATAGGCAATTTTTGGGAAAAATAGCAAGCCTATAGCCTTACTTTTTGGCCAAAATTGGGTGTTTTGAGGCACTTTTTGGTTTGTGGTCGAAGTTTAAGAAAGTGGAGAATTGACAATTTTTGGGAAAAATGGCAAGCCTATAGCCTTACCTTTTAGCCAAAATTAGGTGTTTTCAGGTACTTTTTGATTGGTGGTGGAAGGTCGAGAAAGTTGAAAATAGGCAATTTTTGGGAAAAATAGCAAGCCTATAGCCTTACTTTTTGGCCAAAATTGGGTGTTTTGAGGCACTTTTGGATTGCTCGTGGAAGTTTGAGAAAGTGGTAAATTGGCAATTTTTGGGAATAATGGCAAGCCTATAGCCTTACTTTTTGGCCAAAATTGGGTGTTTTGAGGCACTTTTTGATTGCTCGTGGAATGTCGAGAAAGTTGAAAATAGGCGATTTTTGGAAAAATGGCAAGCCTATAGCCTTACTTTTTGGCCAAAATTGGGCATTTTGAGGCACTTTTGGATTTGTGGTGGAAGTTTGAGAAAGTTGAAAATAGGCGATTTTTGGAAAAATGGCAAGCCTATAGCCTTACTCTTTGGCCAAAATTGGGCATTTTGAGGCACTTTTGGATTTGTGGTGGAAGGTCGAGAAAGTTTAAAATAGGCGATTTTTGGGGAAAATTGCAGGCCTATAGCCTTACTTTTTTGCCAAAATTGCGCGCTTTGAGGCACTTTTTGAGTTGTGGTGGAAGTTGGAGAATGTTGAAAATAGGCGATTTTTGGGAAAAATGGCAAGCCTATAGCCTTACTTTTTGGCCAAAATTGGGTTATTTGAGGCACTTTTTGATTGCTCGTGGAAGTTTGAGAAAGTGGAAAATTGGCGATTTTTTGGGAAAAATGGCAAGCCTATAGCCTTACTTTTTGGCCAAAATTGGGTGTTTTGAGGCACTTTTCGATTTGTGGTGGAAGGTCGAGAAAGTTGAAAATAGGCAATTTTTGGGAAAAATAGCAAGCCTATAGCCTTGCTTTTTAAACAAAATTGGGTGTTTTCAGGCAATCTTTGAGTTGTGGTGGAAGGTCGAGAAAGTTGAAAATAGGCAAATTTTGAGAAAAATGGCAAGCCTATAGCCTTACTTTTTGGCCAAAATTGGGTGTTTTGAGGCACTTTTTGATTTGTGGTGGAAGGTCGAGAAAGTTGAAAATAGGCGCTTTTTGGGAAAAATGGCAAGCCTATAGCCTTACTTTTTGGCCAAAATTGGGTTATTTGAGGCACTTTTTGATTGCTCGTGGAAGTTTGAGAAAGTGGAAAATTGGCGATTTTTGGGAAAAATGGCAAGCCTATAGCCTTACTTTTTGGCCAAAATTGGGTGTTTTGAGGCACTTTTCGATTTGTGGTGGAAGGTCGAGAAAGTTGAAAATAGGCAATTTTTGGGAAAAAATAGCAAGCCTATAGCCTTGCTTTTTAAACAAAATTGGGTGTTTTCAGGCAATCTTTGAGTTGTGGTGGAAGGTCGAGAAAGTTGAAAATAGGCAATTTTTGAGAAAAATGGCAAGCCTATAACCTTACTTTTTGGCCAAAATTGGGTGTTTTGAGGCACTTTTTGATTTGTGGTGGAAGGTCGAGAAAGTTGAAAATAGGCGCTTTTTGGGAAAAATGGCAAGCCTATAGCCTTACTTTTTGGCCAAAATTGGGTGTTTTGAGGCACTTTTTGATTTGTAGTGGAAGGTCGAGAAAGTTGAAAATAGGCGATTTTTGGGAAAAATGGCAAGCCTATAGCCTTACTTTTTGGCCAAAATTGGGTTATATGAGGCACTTTTTGATTGCTCGTGGAAGTTAGAGAAAGTGGAAAATTGGCGATTTTTGGGAAAAATGGCAAGCCTATAGCCTTACTTTTTGGCCAAAATTGGGTGTTTTGAGGCACTTTTTGATTTGTGGTTGAAGGTCGAGAAAGTTGAAAATAGGCGATTTTTGGGGAAAATTGCAAGCCTATAGCCTTACTTTTTGGCCAAAATTGGGTGTTTTGAGGCACTTTTGGATTGCTCGAGGAAGTTTGAGAAAGTGGAAAATTGGCAATTTTTGGGAAAAATGGCAAGCCTATAGCCTTACCTTTTGGCCAAAATTGGGCATTTTGAGGCACTTTTGGATTTGTGGTGGAAGTTAGAGAAAGTGGAAAATTGGCGATTTTTGGGAAAAATGGCAAGCCTATAGCCTTACTTTTTGGCCAAAATTGGGTGTTTTGAGGCACTTTTGGATTACTCGTGGAAACTTGAGAAAGTGGAAAATTGGCAATTTTTGGGAAAAATGGCAAGCCTATAGCCTTACTTTTTGGCCAAAATTGGGTGTTTTGAGGCACTTTTTTATTTGGGGTGGTAGATCGAGAAAGTTGAAAATAGGCAATTTTTGGGAAAAATAGCAAGCCTATAGCCTTACTTTTTGGCCAAAATTGGGTGTTTTGAGGCACTTTTTGGTTTGTGGTCGAAGTTTGAGAAAGTGGAGAATTGACAATTTTTGGGAAAAATGGCAAGCCTATAGCCTTACCTTTTAGCAAAAATTAGGTGTTTTCAGGTACTTTTTGATTTGTGGTGGAAGGTCGAGAAAGTTGAAAATAGGCAATTTTTGGGAAAAATAGCAAGCCTATAGCCTTACTTTTTGGCCAAAATTGGGTGTTTTGAGGCACTTTTGGATTGCTCGTGGAAGTTTGAGAAAGTGGTAAATTGGCAATTTTTGGGAAAAATGGCAAGCCTATAGCCTTACCTTTTGGCCAAAATTGGGCATTTTGAGGCACTTTTGGATTTGTGGTGGAAGGTCTTGAAAGTTGAAAATAGGCAATTTTTGGGAAAAATAGCAAGCCTATAGCCTTGCTTTTTAAACAAAATTGGGTGTTTTCAGGCAATCTTTGAGTTGTGGTGGAAGGTCGAGAAAGTTGAAAATAGGCAAATTTTGAGAAAAATGGCAAGCCTATAGCCTTACTTTTTGGCCAAAATTGGGTGTTTTGAGGCACTTTTTGATTTGTGGTGGAAGGTCGAGAAAGTTGAAAATAGGCGCTTTTTGGGAAAAATGGCAAGCCTATAGCCTTACTTTTTGGCCAAAATTGGGTTATTTGAGGCACTTTTTGATTGCTCGTGGAAGTTTGAGAAAGTGGAAAATTGGCGATTTTTGGGAAAAATGGCAAGCCTATAGCCTTACTTTTTGGCCAAAATTGGGTGTTTTGAGGCACTTTTCGATTTGTGGTGGAAGGTCGAGAAAGTTGAAAATAGGCAATTTTTGGGAAAAATAGCAAGCCTATAGCCTTGCTTTTTAAACAAAATTGGGTGTTTTCAGGCAATCTTTGAGTTGTGGTGGAAGGTCGAGAAAGTTGAAAATAGGCAATTTTTGAGAAAAATGGCAAGCCTATAGCCTTACTTTTTGGCCAAAATTGGGTGTTTTGAGGCACTTTTTGATTTGTGGTGGAAGGTCGAGAAAGTTGAAAATAGGCGCTTTTTGGGAAAAATGGCAAGCCTATAGCCTTACTTTTTGGCCAAAATTGGGTGTTTTGAGGCACTTTTTGATTTGTGGTGGAAGGTCGAGAAAGTTGAAAATAGGCGATTTTTGGGAAAAATGGCAAGCCTATAGCCTTACTTTTTGGCCAAAATTGGGTTATATGAGGCACTTTTTGATTGCTCGTGGAAGTTAGAGAAAGTGGAAAATTGGCGATTTTTGGGAAAAATGGCAAGCCTATAGCCTTACTTTTTGGCCAAAATTGGGTGTTTTGAGGCACTTTTTGATTTGTGGTTGAAGGTCGAGAAAGTTGAAAATAGGCGATTTTTGGGGAAAATTGCAAGCCTATAGCCTTACTTTTTGGCCAAAATTGGGTGTTTTGAGGCACTTTTGGATTGCTCGAGGAAGTTTGAGAAAGTGGAAAATTGGCAATTTTTGGGAAAAATGGCAAGCCTATAGCCTTACCTTTTGGCCAAAATTGGGCATTTTGAGGCACTTTTGGATTTGTGGTGGAAGGTCTTGAAAGTTGAAAATAGGCGATTTTTGGGAAAAATGGCAAGCCTATAGCCTTACTTTTTGGCCAAAATTGGGTGTTTTGAGGCACTTTTGGATTACTCGTGGAAACTTGAGAAAGTGGAAAATTGGCAATTTTTGGGAAAAATGGCAAGCCTATAGCCTTACTTTTTGGCCAAAATTGGGTGTTTTGAGGCACTTTTTTATTTGGGGTGGTAGATCGAGAAAGTTGAAAATAGGCAATTTTTGGGAAAAATAGCAAGCCTATAGCCTTACTTTTTGGCCAAAATTGGGTGTTTTGAGGCACTTTTTGGTTTGTGGTCGAAGTTTGAGAAAGTGGAGAATTGACAATTTTTGGGAAAAATGGCAAGCCTATAGCCTTACCTTTTAGCCAAAATTAGGTGTTTTCAGGTACTTTTTGATTGGTGGTGGAAGGTCGAGAAAGTTGAAAATAGGCAATTTTTGGGAAAAATAGCAAGCCTATAGCCTTACTTTTTGGCCAAAATTGGGTGTTTTGAGGCACTGTTGGATTGCTCGTGGAAGTTTGAGAAAGTGGTAAATTGGCAATTTTTGGGAATAATAGCAAGCCTATAGCCTTACTTTTTGGCCAAAATTGGGGTGTTTTGAGGCACTTTTTGATTGCTCGTGGAAGGTCGAGAAAGTTGAAAATAGGCGATTTTTGGAAAAATGGCAAGCCTATAGCCTTACTTTTTGGCCAAAATTGGGCATTTTGAGGCACTTTTGGATTTGTGGTGGAAGTTTGAGAAAGTTGAAAATAGGCGATTTTTGGAAAAATGGCAAGCCTATAGCCTTACTCTTTGGCCAAAATTGGGCATTTTGAGGCACTTTTGGATTTGTGGTGGAAGGTCGAGAAAGTTGAAAATAGGCGATGTTTGGGAAAAATGGCAAGCCTATAGCCTTACTTTTTGGCCAAAATTGGGTGTTTTGAGGCACTTTTTGGTTTGTGGTCGAAGTTTGAGAAAGTGGAAAATTTACAATTTTTGGGAAAAATGGCAAGCCTATAGCCTTACTTTTTGGCCAAAATTGGGTGTTTTGAGGCACTTTTTGATTGGTGGTGGAAGTTGGAGAATGTTGAAAATTGGCGATTTTTGGGAAAAATGGCAAGCCTATAGCTTCACTTTTTGGCCAAAATTGGGTGTTTTGAGGCACTTTTGGATTGCTCGTGGAAGTTTGAGAAAGTGGAAAATTGGCGATTTTTGGGAAAAATGGCAAGCCTATAGCCTTACTTTTTGGCCAAAATTGGGTGTTTTCAGGCACTTTTGGATTGCTCGTGGAAGTTTGAGAATGTGGAAAATTGGCGATTTTTGGGAAAATAGGCAAGCCTATAGCCTTACTTTTTGGCCAAAATTGGGTGTTTTGAGGCACTCTTTGAGTTGTGGTGGAAGGTCTAGAAAGTTGAAAATAGGCAATTTTTGGGAAAAATGGCAAGCCTATAGCCTTACTTTTTGGCCAAAATTGGGCATTTTGAGGCACTTTTGGATTGCTCGTGGAAGTTTGAGAAAGTGGAAAATTGGCGATTTTCGGGAAAAATGGCAAGCCTATAGCCTTACTTTTTGGCCAAAATTGGGTTATTTGAGGCACTTTTTGATTGCTCGTGGAAGTTAGAGAAAGTTGAAAATAGGCGATTTTTGGGGAAAATTGCAAGCCTATAGCCTTACTTTTTGGCCAAAATTGGGTGTTTTGAGGCACTTTTTGATTTGTGGTGGAAGGTCGAGAAAGTTGAAAATAGGCGATTTTTGGGGAAAATTGCAAGCCTATAGCCTTACTTTTTTTGCCAAAATTGCGTGCTTTGAGGCACTTTTTGAGTTGTGGTGGAAGTTGGAGAATGTTGAAAATAGGCGATTTTTGGGAAAAATGGCAAGCCTATAGCCTTACTTTTTGGCCAAAATTGGGTTATTTGAGGCACTTTTTGATTGCTCGTGGAAGTTAGAGAAAGTTGAAAATAGGCGATTTTTGGGGAAAATTGCAAGCCTATAGCCTTACTTTTTGGCCAAAATTGGGTGTTTTGAGGCACTTTTTGATTTGTGGTGGAAGGTCGAGAAAGTTGAAAATAGGCGATTTTTGGGGAAAATTGCAAGCCTATAGCCTTACTTTTTTGCCAAAATTGCGTGCTTTGAGGCACTTTTTGAGTTGTGGTGGAAGTTGGAGAATGTTGAAAATAGGCGATTTTTGGGAAAAATGGCAAGCCTATAGCCTTACTTTTTGGCCAAAATTGGGTTATTTGAGGCACTTTTTGATTGCTCGTGGAAGTTTGAGAAAGTGGAAAATTGGCGATTTTTGGGAAAAATGGCAAGCCTATAGCCTTACTTTTTGGCCAAAATTGGGTGTTTTGAGGCACTTTTCGATTTGTGGTGGAAGGTCGAGAAAGTTGAAAATAGGCAATTTTTGGGAAAAATAGCAAGCCTATAGCCTTGCTTTTTAAACAAAATTGGGTGTTTTCAGGCAATCTTTGAGTTGTGGTGGAAGGTCGAGAAAGTTGAAAATAGGCAATTTTTGAGAAAAATGGCAAGCCTATAGCCTTACTTTTTGGCCAAAATTGGGTGTTTTGAGGCACTTTTTGATTTGTGGTGGAAGGTCGAGAAAGTTGAAAATAGGCGCTTTTTGGGAAAAATGGCAAGCCTATAGCCTTACTTTTTGGCCAAAATTGGGTGTTTTGAGGCACTTTTTGATTTGTGGTGGAAGGTCGAGAAAGTTGAAAATAGGCGATTTTTGGGAAAAATGGCAAGCCTATAGCCTTACTTTTTGGCCAAAATTGGGTTATATGAGGCACTTTTTGATTGCTCGTGGAAGTTAGAGAAAGTGGAAAATTGGCGATTTTTGGGAAAAATGGCAAGGCCTATAGCCTTACTTTTTGGCCAAAATTGGGTGTTTTGAGGCACTTTTTGATTTGTGGTTGAAGGTCGAGAAAGTTGAAAATAGGCGATTTTTGGGGAAAATTGCAAGCCTATAGCCTTACTTTTTGGCCAAAATTGGGTGTTTTGAGGCACTTTTGGATTGCTCGAGGAAGTTTGAGAAAGTGGAAAATTGGCAAATTTTTGGGAAAAATGGCAAGCCTATAGCCTTACCTTTTGGCCAAAATTGGGTGTTTTGAGGCACTTTTTGATTTGTGGTGGAAGGTCGAGA
The DNA here is from genome assembly GCA_964026355.1 of Pseudorhiza aurosa. NCBI lineage: Eukaryota > Metazoa > Cnidaria > Scyphozoa > Rhizostomeae > Lychnorhizidae > Pseudorhiza > Pseudorhiza aurosa. The sequence goes on from OZ032119.1 coordinate 4,376,710, forward strand.
AAGTTGAAAATAGGCGATTTTTGGGAAAAATGGCAAGCCTATAGCCTTACTTTTTGGCCAAAATTGGGTTATATGAGGCACTTTTTGATTGCTCGTGGAAGTTAGAGAAAGTGGAAAAATTGGCGATTTTTGGGAAAAATGGCAAGCCTATAGCCTTACTTTTTGGCCAAAATTGGGTGTTTTGAGGCACTTTTTGATTTGTGGTGGAGGGTCGAGAAAGTTGAAAATAGGCGCTTTTTGGGAAAAATGGCAAGCCTATAGCCTTACTTTTTGGCCAAAATTGGGTGTTTTGAGGCACTTTTTGATTTGTGGTGGAAGTTGGAGAATGTTGAAAATAGGCGATTTTTGGGAAAAATGGCAAGCCTATAGCCTTACTTTTTGGCCAAAATTGGGTTATATGAGGCACTTTTTGATTGCTCGTGGAAGTTAGAGAAAGTTGAGAATAGGCGCTTTTTGGGAAAAATGGCAAGCCTATAGCCTTACTTTTTGGCCAAAATTGGGTGTTTTGAGGCACTTTTTGATTTGTGGTGGAAGGTCGAGAAAGTTGAAAATAGGCGATTTTTGGGAAAAATGGCAAGCCTATAGCCTTACTTTTTGGCCAAAATTGGGTTATATGAGGCGCACTTTTTGATTGCTCGTGGAAGTTAGAGAAAGTGGAAAATTGGCGATTTTTGGGAAAAATGGCAAGCCTATAGCCTTACTTTTTGGCCAAAATTGGGTGTTTTGAGGCACTTTTTGATTTGTGGTGGAGGGTCGAGAAAGTTGAAAATAGGCGCTTTTTGGGAAAAATGGCAAGCCTATAGCCTTACTTTTTGGCCAAAATTGGGTGTTTTGAGGCACTTTTTGATTTGTGGTGGAAGTTGGAGAATGTTGAAAATAGGCGATTTTTGGAAAAATGGCAAGCCTATAGCCTTACTTTTTGGCCAAAATTGGGTTATATGAGGCACTTTTTGATTGCTCGTGGAAGTTAGAGAAAGTTGAGAATAGGCGCTTTTTGGGAAAAATGGCAAGCCTATAGCCTTACTTTTTGGCCAAAATTGGGTGTTTTGAGGCACTTTTTGATTTGTGGTGGAAGGTCGAGAAAGTTGAAAATAGGCAATTTTTGGGAAAAATGGCAAGCCTATAGCCTTACTTTTTGGCCAAAATTGGGTGTTTTGAGGCACTTTTTGATTTGTGGTGGAAGGTCGAGAAAGTTGAAAATAGGCGCTTTTGGGAAAAATGGCAAGCCTATAGCCTTACTTTTTGGCCAAAATTGGGTGTTTTGAGGCACTTTTTGATTTGTGGTGGAAGGTCGAGAAAGTTGAAAATAGGCGATTTTTGGGGAAAATTGCAAGCCTATAGCCTTACTTTTTTGCCAAAATTGCGTGCTTTGAGGCACTTTTTGAGTTGTGGTGGAAGTTGGAGAATGTTGAAAATAGGCGATTTTTGGGAAAAATGGCAAGCCTATAGCCTTACTTTTTGGCCAAAATTGGGTTATTTGAGGCACTTTTTGATTGCTCGTGGAAGTTAGAGACAGTTGAAAATAGGCGATTTTTGGGGAAAATTGCAAGCCTATAGCCTTACTTTTTGGCCAAAATTGGGTGTTTTGAGGCACTTTTTGATTTGTGGTGGAAGGTCGAGAAAGTTGAAAATAGGCGATTTTTGGGGAAAATTGCAAGCCTATAGCCTTACTTTTTTGCCAAAATTGCGTGCTTTGAGGCACTTTTTGAGTTGTGGTGGAAGTTGGAGAATGTTGAAAATAGGCGATTTTTGGGAAAAATGGCAAGCCTATAGCCTTACTTTTTGGCCAAAATTGGGTTATTTGAGGCACTTTTTGATTGCTCGTGGAAGTTTGAGAAAGTGGAAAATTGGCGATTTTTGGGAAAAATGGCAAGCCTATAGCCTTACTTTTTGGCCAAAATTGGGTGTTTTGAGGCACTTTTCGATTTGTGGTGGAAGGTCGAGAAAGTTGAAAATAGGCAATTTTTGGGAAAAATAGCAAGCCTATAGCCTTGCTTTTTAAACAAAATTGGGTGTTTTCAGGCAATCTTTGAGTTGTGGTGGAAGGTCGAGAAAGTTGAAAATAGGCAATTTTTGAGAAAAATGGCAAGCCTATAGCCTTACTTTTTGGCCAAAATTGGGTGTTTTGAGGCACTTTTTGATTTGTGGTGGAAGGTCGAGAAAGTTGAAAATAGGCGCTTTTTGGGAAAAATGGCAAGCCTATAGCCTTACTTTTTGGCCAAAATTGGGTGTTTTGAGGCACTTTTTGATTTGTGGTGGAAGGTCGAGAAAGTTGAAAATAGGCGATTTTTGGGAAAAATGGCAAGCCTATAGCCTTACTTTTTGGCCAAAATTGGGTTATATGAGGCACTTTTTGATTGCTCGTGGAAGTTAGAGAAAGTGGAAAATTGGCGATTTTTGGGAAAAATGGCAAGCCTATAGCCTTACTTTTTGGCCAAAATTGGGTGTTTTGAGGCACTTTTTGATTTGTGGTGGAGGGTCGAGAAAGTTGAAAATAGGCGCTTTTTGGGAAAAATGGCAAGCCTATAGCCTTACTTTTTGGCCAAAATTGGGTGTTTTGAGGCACTTTTTGATTTGTGGTGGAAGTTGGAGAATGTTGAAAATAGGCGATTTTTGGGAAAAATGGCAAGCCTATAGCCTTACTTTTTGGCCAAAATTGGGTTATATGAGGCACTTTTTGATTGCTCGTGGAAGTTAGAGAAAGTTGAAAATAGGCGCTTTTTGGGAAAAATGGCAAGCCTATAGCCTTACTTTTTTGGCAAAATTGGGTGTTTTGAGGCACTTTTTGATTTGTGGTGGAAGGTCGAGAAAGTTGAAAATAGGCGATTTTTGGGAAAAATGGCAAGCCTATAGCCTTACTTTTTTGCCAAAATTGCGTGCTTTGAGGCACTTTTTGAGTTGTGGTGGAAGTTGGAGAATGTTGAAAATAGGCGATTTTTGGGAAAAATGGCAAGCCTATAGCCTTACTTTTTGGCCAAAATTGGGTTATTTGAGGCACTTTTTGATTGCTCGTGGAAGTTTGAGAAAGTGGAAAATTGGCGATTTTTGGGAAAAATGGCAAGCCTATAGCCTTACTTTTTGGCCAAAATTGGGTGTTTTGAGGCACTTTTTGATTTGTGGTGGAAGGTCGAGAAAGTTGAAAATAGGCAATTTTTGGAAAAATAGCAAGCCTATAGCCTTGCTTTTTAAACAAAATTGGGTGTTTCAGGCAATCTTTGAGTTGTGGTGGAAGGTCGAGAAAGTTGAAAATAGGCAATTTTTGAGAAAAATGGCAAGCCTATAGCCTTACTTTTTGGCCAAAATTGGGTGTTTTGAGGCACTTTTTGATTTGTGGTGGAAGGTCGAGAAAGTTGAAAATAGGCGCTTTTTGGGAAAAATGGCAAGCCTATAGCCTTACTTTTTGGCCAAAATTGGGTGTTTTGAGGCACTTTTTGATTTGTGGTGGAAGGTCGAGAAAGTTGAAAATAGGCGATTTTTGGGAAAAATGGCAAGCCTGTAGCCTTACTTTTTGGCCAAAATTGGGTTGTATGAGGCACTTTTTGATTGCTCGTGGAAGTTAGAGAAAGTGGAAAATTGGCGATTTTTGGGAAAAATGGCAAGCCTATAGCCTTACTTTTTGGCCAAAATTGGGTGTTTTGAGGCACTTTTTGATTTGTGGTGGAAGGTCGAGAAAGTTGAAAATAGGCGCTTTTTGGGAAAAATGGCAAGCCTATAGCCTTACTTTTTGGCCAAAATTGGGTGTTTTGAGGCACTTTTTGATTTGTGGTGGAAGTTGGAGAATATTGAAAATAGGCGATTTTTGGGAAAAATGGCAAGCCTATAGCCTTACTTTTTGGCCAAAATTGGGTTATATGAGGCACTTTTTGATTGCTCGTGGAAGTTAGAGAAAGTGGAAAATTGGCGATTTTTGGGAAAAATTGCAAGCCTATAGCCTTACTTTTTGGCCAAAATTGGGTGTTTTGAGGCACTTTTTGAGTTGTGGTGGAAGGTCGAGAAAGTTGGAAATAGGCAATATTTGGGGAAAATGGCAGGCCTATAGCCTTACCTTTTGGCCAAAATTGGGTGTTTTGAGGCACTTTTTGATTTGTGGTTGGAGTTGGAGAATGCTGAAAATAGGCAATTTTTGGGAAAAATGGCAAGCCTATAGCCTTACTTTTTGGCCAAAATTGGGTGTTTTGAGGCACTTTTTGATTTGTGGTGGAAGGTCGAGAAAGTTGAATATAGGCGCTTTTTGGGAAAAATGGCAAGCCTATAGCCTTACTTTTTGGCCAAAATTGGGTGTTTTGAGGCACTTTTTGATTTGTGGTGGAAGGTCGAGAAAGTTGAAAATAGGCGATTTTTGGGAAAAATGGCAAGCCTATAGCCTTACTTTTTGGCCAAAATTGGGTGTTTTGAGGCACTTTTTGATTTGTGGTGGAAGGTCGAGAAAGTTGAAAATAGGCGCTTTTGGGAAAAATGGCAAGCCTATAGCCTTACTTTTTGGCCAAAATTGGGTGTTTTGAGGCACTTTTTGATTTGTGGTGGAAGGTCGAGAAAGTTGAAAATAGGCGATTTTTGGGGAAAATTGCAAGCCTATAGCCCTACTTTTTGGCCAAAATTGGGTGTTTTGAGGCACTTTTTGATTTGTGGTGGAAGGTCGAGAAAGTTGAAAATAGGCGCTTTTTGGGAAAAATGGCAAGCCTATAGCCTTACTTTTTGGCCAAAATTGGGTGTTTTGAGGCACTTTTTGATTTGTGGTGGAAGGTCGAGAAAGTTGAAAATAGGCGATTTTTGGGGAAAATTGCAAGCCTATAGCCTTACTTTTTTGCCAAAATTGCGTGCTTTGACCCATTTTTTGATTTGTGGTGGAAGGTCGAGAAAGTTGAAAATAGGCAATTTTTGGGAAAAATGGCAAGCCTATAGCCTTACTTTTTGGCCAAAATTGGGTGTTTTGAGGCACTTTTTGAGTTGTGGTGGAAGTTGGAGAATGTTGAAAATAGGCGATTTTTGGGAAAATGGCAAGCCTATAGCCTTACTTTTTGGCCAAAGTTGGGTTATTTGAGGCACTTTTTGATTTGTGGTGGAAGGTCGAGAAAGTGGAAAATTGGCGCTTTTTGGGAAAAATGGCAAGCCTATAGCCTTACTTTTTGGCCAAAATTGCGTGCTTTGACCCATTTTTTCATTTGTGGTGGAAGGTTGAGAAAGTTGAGAATAGGCAATTTTTGGGAAAAATGGCAAGCCTTATAGCCTTACTTTTTGGCCAAAATTGGGTGTTTTGAGGCACTTTTTGATTTGTGGTGGAAGGTCGAGAAAGTTGAAAATAGGCGCTTTTTGGGAAAAATGGCAAGCCTATAGCCTTACTTTTTGGCCAAAATTGGGTGTTTTGAGGCACTTTTTGATTTGTAGTGGAAGGTCGAGAAAGTTGAAAATAGGCGCTTTTTGGGAAAAATGGCAAGCCTATAGCCTTACTTTTTGGCCAAAATTGGGTGTTTTGAGGCACTTTTTGATTTGTGGTGGAAGGTCGAGAAAGTTGAAAATAGGCGCTTTTTGGGAAAAATGGCAAGCCTATAGCCTTACTTTTTGGCCAAAATTGGGTGTTTTGAGGCACTTTTTGATTTGTAGTGGAAGGTCGAGAAAGTTGAAAATAGGCGCTTTTTGGGAAAAATGGCAAGCCTATAGCCTTACTTTTTGGCCAAAATTGGGTGTTTTGAGGCACTTTTTGATTTGTGGTGGAAGGTCGAGAAAGTTGAGAATAGGCGATTTTTGGGAAAAATGGCAAGCCTATAGCCTTACTTTTTGGCCAAAATTGGGTGTTTTGAGGCACTTTTTGATTTGTGGTGGAAAGTCGAGAAAGTTGAAAATAGGCGCTTTTTGGGAAAAATGGCAAGCCTATAGCCTTACTTTTTGGCCAAAATTGGGTGTTTTGAGGCACTTTTTGATTTGTGGTGGAAGGTCGAGAAAGTTGAAAATAGGCGCTTTTTGGGAAAAATGGCAAGCCTATAGCCTTACTTTTTGGCCAAAATTGGGTGTTTTGAGGCACTTTTTGATTTGTGGTGGAAGGTCGAGAAAGTTGAAAATAGGCGATTTTTGGGGAAAATTGCAAGCCTATAGCCTTACTTTTTGGCCAAAATTGCGTGCTTTGACCCATTTTTTCATTTGTGGTGGAAGGTCGAGAAAGTTGAAAATAGGCGATTTTTGGGGAAAATTGCAAGCCTATAGCCTTACTTTTTTGCCAAAATTGCGTGCTTTGACCCATTTTTTCATTTGTGGTGGAAGGTCGAGAAAGTTGAAAATAGGCAATTCTTTGGGAAAATTGCAAGCCTATAGCCTTACTTTTTTGCCAAAATTGCGTGCTTTGACCCATTTTTTCATTTGTGGTGGAAGGTCGAGAAAGTTGAAAATAGGCAATTCTTGGGAAAAATGGCAAGCCTATAGCCTTACTTTTTGGCCAAAATTGGGTGTTTTGAGGCACTTTTTGATTTGTGGTGGAAGGTCGAGAAAGTGGAAAATTTACAATTTTTGGGAAAAATGGCAAGCCTATAGCCTTACTTCTTGGCCAAAATTGGGTGTTTTGAGGCACTTTTTGATTTGTGGTGGAAGGAGAAAGTGGAAAATTTACAATTTTTGGGAAAAATGGCAAGCCTATAGCCTTACTTTTTGGCCAAAATTGGTTTTTTGTTTGAGGCACTTTTTGATTTGTGGTGGAAGGTCGAGAAAGTTGAAAATAGGCGATTTTTGGGGAAAATTGCAAGCCTATAGCCTTACTTTTTGGCCAAAATTGGGTGTTTTGAGGCACTTTTTGATTTGTGGTGGAAGGTCGAGAAAGTTGAAAATAGGCGATTTTTGGGAAAAATGGCAAGCCTATAGCCTTACTTTTTGGCCAAAATTGGGTTATTTGAGGCACTTTTTGATTTGTGGTGGAAGGTCGAGAAAGTGGAAAATTGGCGATTTTTGGAAAAATGGCAAGCCTATAGCCTTACTTCTTGGCCAAAATTGGGTGTTTTGAGGCACTTGTTGGTTTGTGGTGGAAGGTCGAGAAAGTTGAGAATAGGCGATTTTGGGAAAAAATGGCAAGCCTATAGCCTTACTTTTTGGCCAAAATTGGGTGTTTTGAGGCACTTTTTGATTTGTGGTGGAAGGTCGAGAAAGTTGAAAATAGGCGATTTTTGGGGAAAATTGCAAGCCTATAGCCTTACTTTTTGGCCAAAATTGCGTGCTTTGACCCATTTTTTCATTTGTGGTGGAAGGTCGAGAAAGTTGAAAATAGGCGATTTTTGGGAAAAATGGCAAGCCTATAGCCTTACTTTTTGGCCAAAATTGGGTGTTTTGAGGCACTTTTTGATTTGTGGTGGAAGGTCGAGAAAGTGGAAAATTTACAATTTTTGGGAAAAATGGCAAGCCTATAGCCTTACTTTTTGGCCAAAATTGGGTGTTTTGAGGCACTTTTTGATTTGTGGTGGAAGGTCGAGAAAGTGGAAAATTGGCGATTTTTGGGAAAAATGGCAAGCCTATAGCCTTTACTTTTTGGCCAAAATTGGGTGTTTTGAGGCACTTCTTGATTTGTGGTGGAAGGTCGAGAAAGTTGAAAATAGGCGCTTTTTGGGAAAAATGGCAAGCCTATAGCCTTACTTTTTGGCCAAAATTGGGTGTTTTGAGGCACTTTTTGATTTGTGGTGGAAGGTCGAGAAAGTTGAAAATAGGCGATTTTTGGGGAAAATGGCAAGCCTATAGCCTTACTTTTTGGCCAAAATTGGGTGTTTTGAGGCACTTTTTGATTTGTGGTGGAAGGTCGAGAAAGTGGAAAATTGGCGATTTTTTGGAAAAATGGCAAGCCTATAGCCTTACTTTTTGGCCAAAATTGGGTGTTTTGAGGCACTTTTTGATTTGTGGTGGAAGGTCGAGAAAATGGAAAATTTACAATTTTTGGGAAAAATGGCAAGCCTATAGCCTTACTTTTTGGCCAAAATTGGGTGTTTTGAGGCACTTTTTGATTTGTGGTGGAAGGTCGAGAAAGTGGAAAATTGGCGATTTTTGGGAAAAATGGCAAGCCTATAGCCTTACTTTTTGGCCAAAATTGGTTGTTTTGAGGCACTTTTTGATTTGTGGTGGAAGGTCGAGAAAGTTGAAAATAGGCGATTTTTGGGGAAAATTGCAAGCCTATAGCCTTACTTTTTTGCCAAAATTGCGTGCTTTGACCCATTTTTTCATTTGTGGTGGAAGGTCGAGAAAGTTGAAAATAGGCAATTCTTTGGGAAAATTGCAAGCCTATAGCCTTACTTTTTTGCCAAAATTGCGTGCTTTGACCCATTTTTTCATTTGTGGTGGAAGGTCGAGAAAGTTGAAAATAGGCAATTCTTGGGAAAAATGGCAAGCCTATAGCCTTACTTTTTGGCCAAAATTGGGTGTTTTGAGGCACTTTTTGATTTGTGGTGGAAGGTCGAGAAAGTGGAAAATTTACAATTTTTGGGAAAAATGGCAAGCCTATAGCCTTACTTTTTGGCCAAAATTGGGTTTTTTGAGGCACTTTTTGATTTGTGGTGGAAGGTCGAGAAAGTTGAAAATAGGCGCTTTTTGGGAAAAATGGCAAGCCTATAGCCTTACTTTTTGGCCAAAATTGGGTGTTTTGAGGCACTTTTTGATTTGTGGTGGAAGGTCGAGAAAGTTGAAAATAGGCGATTTTTGGGGAAAATGGCAAGCCTATAGCCTTACTTTTTGGCCAAAATTGGGTGTTTTGAGGCACTTTTTGATTTGTGGTGGAAGGTCGAGAAAGTGGAAAATTGGCGATTTTTGGGAAAAATGGCAAGCCTATAGCCTTACTTTTTGGCCAAAATTGGGTGTTTTGAGGCACTTTTTGATTTGTGGTGGAAGGTCGAGAAAATGGAAAATTTACAATTTTTGGGAAAAATGGCAAGCCTATAGCCTTACCTTTTGGCCAAAATTGGGTGTTTTGAGGCACTTTTTGATTTGTGGTGGAAGGTCGAGAAAGTGGAAAATTGGCGATTTTTGGGAAAAATGGCAAGCCTATAGCCTTACTTTTTGGCCAAAATTGGTTGTTTTGAGGCACTTTTTGATTTGTGGTGGAAGGTCGAGAAAGTTGAAAATAGGCGATTTTTGGGGAAAATTGCAAGCCTATAGCCTTACTTTTTTGCCAAAATTGCGTGCTTTGACCCATTTTTTCATTTGTGGTGGAAGGTCGAGAAAGTTGAAAATAGGCAATTCTTTGGGAAAATTGCAAGCCTATAGCCTTACTTTTTTGCCAAAATTGCGTGCTTTGACCCATTTTTTCATTTGTGGTGGAAGGTCGAGAAAGTGGAAAATTGGCGATTTTTGGGAAAAATGGCAAGCCTATAGCCTTACTTCTTGGCCAAAATTGGGTGTTTTGAGGCACTTGTTGGTTTGTGGTGGAAGGTCGAGAAAGTTGAGAATAGGCGATTTTTGGGAAAAATGGCAAGCCTATAGCCTTACTTTTTGGCCAAAATTGGGTGTTTTGAGGCACTTTTTGATTTGTGGTGGAAGGTCGAGAAAGTTGAAAATAGGCGATTTTTGGGGAAAAATGCAAGCCTATAGCCTTACTTTTTGGCCAAAATTGCGTGCTTTGACCCATTTTTTCATTTGTGGTGGAAGGTCGAGAAAGTTGAAAATAGGCGATTTTTGGGAAAAATGGCAAGCCTATAGCCTTACTTTTTGGCCAAAATTGGGTGTTTTGAGGCACTTTTTGATTTGTGGTGGAAGTTGGAGAATGTTGAAAATAGGCGATTTTTGGGAAAAATGGCAAGCCTATAGCCTTACTTTTTGGCCAAAATTGGGTTATTTGAGGCACTTTTTGATTGCTCGTGGAAGTTTGAGAAAGTGGAAAATAGGCGATTTTTGGGAAAAATGGCAAGCCTATAGCCTTACTTTTTGGCCAAAACTGGTTGTTTTGAGGCACTTTTTGATTTGTGGTGGAAGGTCGAGAAAGTTGAAAATAGGCGATTTTTGGGGAAAATTGCAAGCCTATAGCCTTACTTTTTTGCAAAAATTGCGTGCTTTGACCCATTTTTTCATTTGTGGTGGAAGGTCGAGAAAGTTGAAAATAGGCAATTCTTGGGGAAAATTGCAAGCCTATAGCCTTACTTTTTTGCCAAAATTGCGTGCTTTGACCCATTTTTTCATTTGTGGTGGAAGGTCGAGAAAGTTGAAAATAGGCAATTCTTGGGAAAAATGGCAAGCCTATAGCCTTACTTTTTGGCCAAAATTGGGTGTTTTGAGGCACTTTTTGATTTGTGGTGGAAGGTCGAGAAAGTGGAAAATTGGCGATTTTTGGGAAAAATGGCAAGCCTATAGCCTTACTTTTTGGCCAAAATTGGGTGTTTTGAGGCACTTCTTGATTTGTGGTGGAAGGTCGAGAAAGTTGAAAATAGGCGCTTTTTGGGAAAAATGGCAAGCCTATAGCCTTACTTTTTGGCCAAAATTGGGTGTTTTGAGGCACTTTTTGATTTGTGGTGGAAGGTCGAGAAAGTTGAAAATAGGCGATTTTTGGGGAAAATGGCAAGCCTATAGCCTTACTTTTTGGCCAAAATTGGGTGTTTTGAGGCACTTTTTGATTTGTGGTGGAAGGTCGAGAAAGTGGAAAATTGGCGATTTTTGGGAAAAATGGCAAGCCTATAGCCTTACTTTTTGGCCAAAATTGGGTGTTTTGAGGCACTTTTTGATTTGTGGTGGAAGGTCGAGAAAATGGAAAATTTACAATTTTTGGGAAAAATGGCAAGCCTATAGCCTTACCTTTTGGCCAAAATTGGGTGTTTTGAGGCACTTTTTGATTTGTGGTGGAAGGTCGAGAAAGTGGAAAATTGGCGATTTTTGGGAAAAATGGCAAGCCTATAGCCTTACTTTTTGGCCAAAATTGGTTGTTTTGAGGCACTTTTTGATTTGTGGTGGAAGGTCGAGAAAGTTGAAAATAGGCGATTTTTGGGGAAAATTGCAAGCCTATAGCCTTACTTTTTTGCCAAAATTGCGTGCTTTGACCCATTTTTTCATTTGTGGTGGAAGGTCGAGAAAGTTGAAAATAGGCAATTCTTTGGGAAAATTGCAAGCCTATAGCCTTACTTTTTTGCCAAAATTGCGTGCTTTGACCCATTTTTTCATTTGTGGTGGAAGGTCGAGAAAGTTGAAAATAGGCAATTCTTGGGAAAAATGGCAAGCCTATAGCCTTACTTTTTGGCCAAAATTGGGTGTTTTGAGGCACTTTTTGATTTGTGGTGGAAGGTCGAGAAAGTGGAAAATTTACAATTTTTGGGAAAAATGGCAAGCCTATAGCCTTACTTTTTGGCCAAAATTGGGTTTTTTGAGGCACTTTTTGATTTGTGGTGGAAGGTCGAGAAAGTTGAAAATAGGCGATTTTTGGGGAAAATTGCAAGCCTATAGCCTTACTTTTTGGCCAAAATTGGGTGTTTTGAGGCACTTTTTGATTTGTGGTGGAAGGTCGAGAAAGTTGAAAATAGGCGATTTTTGGGAAAAATGGCAAGCCTATAGCCTTACTTTTTGGCCAAAATTGGGTGTTTTGAGGCACTTTTTGATTTGTGGTGGAAGGTTGAGAAAGTTGAAAATAGGCGCTTTTTGGGAAAAATTGCAAGCCTATAGCCTTACTTTTTGGCCAAAATTGGGTGTTTTGAGGCACTTTTTGATTTGTGGTGGAAGGTCGAGAAAGTTGAAAATAGGCGATTTTTGGGGAAAATTGCAAGCCTATAGCCTTACTTTTTTGCCAAAATTGCGTGCTTTGACCCATTTTTTCATTTGTGGTGGAAGGTGGAGAAAGTTGAAAATAGGCAATTTTTGGGAAAAATGGCAAGCCTATAGCCTTACTTTTTGGCCAAAATTGGGTGTTTTGAGGCACTTTTTGAGTTGTGGTGGAAGTTGGAGAATGTTGAAAATAGGCAATTTTTGGGAAAAATGGCAAGCCTATAGCCTTACTTTTTGGCCAAAATTGGGTTATTTGAGGCACTTTTTGATTTGTGGTGGAAGGTCGAGAAAGTGGAAAATTGGCGATTTTTGGGAAAAATGGCAAGCCTATAGCCTTACTTTTTGGCCAAAATTGGGTGTTTTGAGGCACTTTTTGGTTTGTGGTGGAAGGTCGAGAAAGTTGAGAATAGGCAATTTTTGGGAAAAATGGCAAGCCTATAGCCTTACTTTTTAAACAAAATTGGGTGTTTTGAGGCACTTTTTGATTTGTGGTGGAAGGTCGAGAAAGTTGAAAATAGGCGCTTTTTGGGAAAAATGGCAAGCCTATAGCCTTACTTTTTGGCCAAAATTGGGTGTTTTGAGGCACTTTTTGATTTGTGGTGGAAGTTGGAGAATGTTGAAAATAGGCGATTTTTGGGAAAAATGGCAAGCCTATAGCCTTACTTTTTGGCCAAAATTGGGTTATATGAGGCACTTTTTGATTGCTCGTGGAAGTTAGAGAAAGTGGAAAATTGGCGATTTTTGGGAAAAATGGCAAGCCTATAGCCTTACTTTTTGGCCAAAATTGGGTGTTTTGAGGCACTTTTTGATTTGTGGTGGAAGGTCGAGAAAGTTGAAAATAGGCGCTTTTTGGGAAAAATGGCAAGCCTATAGCCTTACTTTTTGGCCAAAATTGGGTGTTTTGAGGCACTTTTTGATTTGTGGTGGAAGGTCGAGAAAGTGGAAAATTTACAATTTTTGGGAAAAATGGCAAGCCTATAGCCTTACTTTTTGGCCAAAATTTGGTGTTTTGAGGCACTTGTTGGTTTGTGGTGGAAGGTCGAGAAAGTTGAGAATAGGCAATTTTTGGGAAAAATGGCAAGCCTATAGCCTTACTCTTTGGCCAAAATTGGGTGTTTTGAGGCACTTTTTGATTTGTGGTGGAAGGTCGAGAAAGTTGAAAATAGGCGCTTTTTGGGAAAAATGGCAAGCCTATAGCCTTACTTTTTGGCCAAAATTGGGTGTTTTGAGGCACTTTTTGATTTGTGGTGGAAGTTGGAGAATGTTGAAAATAGGCGATTTTTGGGAAAAATGGCAAGCCTATAGCCTTGCTTTTTCGCCAAAATTGGGTTATATGAGGCACTTTTTGATTGCTCGTGGAAGTTAGAGAAAGTGGAAAATTGGCGATTTTTGGGAAAAATGGCAAGCCTATAGCCTTACTTTTTGGCCAAAGTTGGGTGTTTTGAGGCACTTTTTGATTTTTGGTGGAGGGTCGAGAAAGTTGAAAATAGGCGCTTTTTGGGAAAAATGGCAAGCCTATAGCCTTACTTTTTGGCCAAAATTGGGTGTTTTGAGGCACTTTTTGATTTGTGGTGGAAGGTCGAGAAAGTGGAAAATTTAAAATTTTTGGGAAAAATGGCAAGCCTATAGCCTTACTTTTTGGCCAAAATTGGGTGTTTTGAGGCACTTTTTGATTTGTGGTGGAAGGTCGAGAAAGTTGAAAATAGGCGATTTTTGGGGAAAATTGCAAGCCTATAGCCTTACTTTTTTGCCAAAATTGCGTGCTTTGACCCATTTTTTCATTTGTGGTGGAGGGTGGAGAAAGTTGAAAATAGGCAATTTTTGGGAAAAATGGCAAGCCTATAGCCTTACTTTTTGGCCAAAATTGGGTGTTTTGAGGCACTTTTTGAGTTGTGGTGGAAGTTGGAGAATGTTGAAAATAGGCAATTTTTGGGAAAAATGGCAAGCCTATAGCCTTACTTTTTGGCCAAAATTGGGTGTTTTGAGGCACTTTTTGATTTGTGGTGGAAGGTCGAGAAAGTGGAAAATTGGCGATTTTTGGGAAAAATGGCAAGCCTTTAGCCTTACTTTTTGGCCAAAATTGGGTGTTTTGAGGCACTTTTTGGTTTGTGGTGGAAGGTCGAGAAAGTTGAGAATAGGCAATTTTTGGGAAAAATGGCAAGCCTATAGCCTTACTTTTTGGCCAAAATTGGGTGTTTTGAGGCACTTTTTGATTTGTGGTGGAAGGTCGAGAAAGTTGAAAATAGGCGCTTTTTGGGAAAAATGGCAAGCCTATAGCCTTACTTTTTGGCCAAAATTGGGTGTTTTGAGGCACTTTTTGATTTGTGGTGGAAGGTCGAGAAAGTGGAAAATTTACAATTTTTGGGAAAAATGGCAAGCCTATAGCCTTACTTTTTGGCCAAAATTGGGTGTTTTGAGGCACTTTTTGGTTTGTGGTGGAAGGTCGAGAAAGTTGAGAATAGGCAATTTTTGGGAAAAATGGCAAGCCTATAGCCTTACTCTTTGGCCAAAATTGGGTGTTTTGAGGCACTTTTTGATTTGTGGTGGAAGGTCGAGAAAGTTGAAAATAGGCGCTTTTTGGGAAAAATGGCAAGCCTATAGCCTTACTTTTTGGCCAAAATTGGGTGTTTTGAGGCACTTTTTGATTTGTGGTGGAAGTTGGAGAATGTTGAAAATAGGCGATTTTTGGGAAAAATGGCAAGCCTATAGCCTTGCTTTTTGGCCAAAATTTGGTTATATGAGGCACTTTTTGATTGCTCGTGGAAGTTAGAGAAAGTGGAAAATTGGCGATTTTTGGGAAAAATGGCAAGCCTATAGCCTTACTTTTTGGCCAAAGTTGGGTGTTTTGAGGCACTTTTTGATTTTTGGTGGAAGGTCGAGAAAGTTGAAAATAGGCGCTTTTTGGGAAAAATGGCAAGCCTATAGCCTTACTTTTTGGCCAAAATTGGGTGTTTTGAGGCACTTTTTGATTTGTGGTGGAAGGTCGAGAAAGTGGAAAATTTACAATTTTTGGGAAAAATGGCAAGCCTATAGCCTTACTTTTTGGCCAAAATTGGGTGTTTTGAGGCACTTTTTGATTTGTGGTGGAAGGTCGAGAAAGTTGAAAATAGGCGATTTTTGGGGAAAATTGCAAGCCTATAGCCTTACTTTTTTGCCAAAATTGCGTGCTTTGACCCATTTTTTCATTTGTGGTGGAAGGTCGAGAAAGTTGAAAATAGGCAATTTTTGGGAAAAATGGCAAGCCTATAGCCTTATTTTTTGGCCAAAATTGGGTGTTTTGAGGCACTTTTTGAGTTGTGGTGGAAGTTGGAGAATGTTGAAAATAGGCAATTTTTGGGAAAAATGGCAAGCCTATAGCCTTACTTTTTGGCCAAAATTGGGTGTTTTGAGGCACTTTTTGATTTGTGGTGGAAGGTCGAGAAAGTGGAAAATTGGCGATTTTTGGGAAAAATGGCAAGCCTTTAGCCTTACTTTTTGGCCAAAATTGGGTGTTTTGAGGCACTTTTTGGTTTGTGGTGGAAGGTCGAGAAAGTTGAGAATAGGCAATTTTTGGGAAAAATGGCAAGCCTATAGCCTTACTTTTTGGCCAAAATTGGGTGTTTTGAGGCACTTTTTGATTTGTGGTGGAAGGTCGAGAAAGTTGAAAATAGGCGCTTTTTGGGAAAAATGGCAAGCCTATAGCCTTACTTTTTGGCCAAAATTGGGTGTTTTGAGGCACTTTTTGATTTGTGGTGGAAGGTCGAGAAAGTGGAAAATTTACAATTTTTGGGAAAAATGGCAAGCCTATAGCCTTACTTTTTGGCCAAAATTGGGTGTTTTGAGGCACTTTTTGGTTTGTGGTGGAAGGTCGAGAAAGTTGAGAATAGGCAATTTTTGGGAAAAATGGCAAGCCTATAGCCTTACTCTTTGGCCAAAATTGGGTGTTTTGAGGCACTTTTTGATTTGTGGTGGAAGGTCGAGAAAGTTGAAAATAGGCGCTTTTTGGGAAAAATGGCAAGCCTATAGCCTTACTTTTTGGCCAAAATTGGGTGTTTTGAGGCACTTTTTGATTTGTGGTGGAAGTTGGAGAATGTTGAAAATAGGCGATTTTTGGGAAAAATGGCAAGCCTATAGCCTTGCTTTTTGGCCAAAATTTGGTTATATGAGGCACTTTTTGATTGCTCGTGGAAGTTAGAGAAAGTGGAAAATTGGCGATTTTTGGGAAAAATGGCAAGCCTATAGCCTTACTTTTTGGCCAAAGTTGGGTGTTTTGAGGCACTTTTTGATTTGTGGTGGAAGGTCGAGAAAGTTGAAAATAGGCGCTTTTTGGGAAAAATGGCAAGCCTATAGCCTTACTTTTTGGCCAAAATTGGGTGTTTTGAGGCACTTTTTGATTTGTGGTGGAAGGTCGAGAAAGTGGAAAATTTACAATTTTTGGGAAAAATGGCAAGCCTATAGCCTTACTTTTTGGCCAAAATTGGGTGTTTTGAGGCACTTTTTGATTTGTGGTGGAAGGTCGAGAAAGTTGAAAATAGGCGATTTTTGGGGAAAATTGCAAGCCTATAGCCTTACTTTTTTGCCAAAATTGCGTGCTTTGACCCATTTTTTCATTTGTGGTGGAAGGTGGAGAAAGTTGAAAATAGGCAATTTTTGGGAAAAATGGCAAGCCTATAGCCTTACTTTTTGGCCAAAATTGGGTGTTTTGAGGCACTTTTTGAGTTGTGGTGGAAGTTGGAGAATGTTGAAAATAGGCAATTTTTGGGAAAAATGGCAAGCCTATAGCCTTACTTTTTGGCCAAAATTGGGTGTTTTGAGGCACTTTTTGATTTGTGGTGGAAGGTCGAGAAAGTGGAAAATTGGCGATTTTTGGGAAAAATGGCAAGCCTTTAGCCTTACTTTTTGGCCAAAATTGGGTGTTTTGAGGCACTTTTTGGTTTGTGGTGGAAGGTCGAGAAAGTTGAGAATAGGCAATTTTTGGGAAAAATGGCAAGCCTATAGCCTTACTTTTTGGCCAAAATTGGGTGTTTTGAGGCACTTTTTGATTTGTGGTGGAAGGTCGAGAAAGTTGAAAATAGGCGCTTTTTGGGAAAAATGGCAAGCCTATAGCCTTACTTTTTGGCCAAAATTGGGTGTTTTGAGGCACTTTTTGATTTGTGGTGGAAGGTCGAGAAAGTGGAAAATTTACAATTTTTGGGAAAAATGGCAAGCCTATAGCCTTACTTTTTGGCCAAAATTGGGTGTTTTGAGGCACTTTTTGGTTTGTGGTGGAAGGTCGAGAAAGTTGAGAATAGGCAATTTTTGGGAAAAATGGCAAGCCTATAGCCTTACTCTTTGGCCAAAATTGGGTGTTTTGAGGCACTTTTTGATTTGTGGTGGAAGGTCGAGAAAGTTGAAAATAGGCGCTTTTTGGGAAAAATGGCAAGCCTATAGCCTTACTTTTTGGCCAAAATTGGGTGTTTTGAGGCACTTTTTGATTTGTGGTGGAAGTTGGAGAATGTTGAAAATAGGCGATTTTTGGGAAAAATGGCAAGCCTATAGCCTTGCTTTTTGGCCAAAATTTGGTTATATGAGGCACTTTTTGATTGCTCGTGGAAGTTAGAGAAAGTGGAAAATTGGCGATTTTTGGGAAAAATGGCAAGCCTATAGCCTTACTTTTTGGCCAAAGTTGGGTGTTTTGAGGCACTTTTTGATTTGTGGTGGAAGGTCGAGAAAGTTGAAAATAGGCGCTTTTTGGGAAAAATGGCAAGCCTATAGCCTTACTTTTTGGCCAAAATTGGGTGTTTTGAGGCACTTTTTGATTTGTGGTTGAAGGTCGAGAAAGTGGAAAATTTACAATTTTTGGGAAAAATGGCAAGCCTATAGCCTTACTTTTTGGCCAAAATTGGGTGTTTTGAGGCACTTTTTGATTTGTGGTGGAAGGTCGAGAAAGTTGAAAATAGGCGATTTTTGGGGAAAATTGCAAGCCTATAGCCTTACTTTTTTGCCAAAATTGCGTGCTTTGACCCATTTTTTCATTTGTGGTGGAAGGTGGAGAAAGTTGAAAATAGGCAATTTTTGGGAAAAATGGCAAGCCTATAGCCTTACTTTTTGGCCAAAATTGGGTGTTTTGAGGCACTTTTTGAGTTGTGGTGGAAGTTGGAGAATGTTGAAAATAGGCAATTTTTGGGAAAAATGGCAAGCCTATAGCCTTACTTTTTGGCCAAAATTGGGTGTTTTGAGGCACTTTTTGATTTGTGGTGGAAGGTCGAGAAAGTGGAAAATTGGCGATTTTTGGGAAAAATGGCAAGCCTTTAGCCTTACTTTTTGGCCAAAATTGGGTGTTTTGAGGCACTTTTTGGTTTGTGGTGGAAGGTCGAGAAAGTTGAGAATAGGCAATTTTTGGGAAAAATGGCAAGCCTATAGCCTTACTTTTTGGCCAAAATTGGGTGTTTTGAGGCACTTTTTGATTTGTGGTGGAAGGTTGAGAAAGTTGAAAATAGGCGATTTTTGGGAAAAATGGCAAGCCTATAGCCTTACTTTTTGGCGAAAATTGGGTGTTTTGAGGCACTTTTTGATTTGTGGTGGAAGTTGGAGAATGTTGAAAATAGGCGATTTTTGGGAAAAATGGCAAGCCTATAGCCTTACTTTTTGGCCAAAATTGGGTTATTTGAGGCACTTTTTGATTGCTCGTTGAAGTTTGAGAAAGTGGAAAATTGGCGATTTTTGGGAAAAATGGCAAGCCTATAGCCTTACTTTTTGGCCAAAATTGGGTGTTTTGAGGCACTTTTTGATTTGTGGTGGAAGGTCGAGAAAGTTGAAAATAGGCGATTTTTTGGGACAATTGCAAGCCTATAGCCTTACTTTTTTGCCAAAATTGCGTGCTTTGAGGCACTTTTTCATTTGTGGTGGAAGGTCGAGAAAGTTGAAAATAGGCAATTTTTGGGAAAAATGGCAAGCCTATAGCCTTACTTGTTGGCCAAAATTGGGTGTTTTGAGGCACTTTTTGATTTGTGGTGGAAGTTCGAGAAAGTTGAAAATAGGCAATTTTTGGGAAAAATAGCAAGCCTATAGCCTTACTTTTTGGCCAAAATTGGGTGTTTTCAGGCACTTTTTGAGTTGTGGTGGAAGGTCGAGAAAGTTGGAAATAGGCAATTTTTGGGGAAAATGGCAAGCCTATAGCCTTACTTTTTGGCCAAAATTGGGTGTTTTGAGGTACTTTTTGATTTGTGGTGGAAGGTCGAGAAAGTTGGAAATAGGCAATTTTTGGAAAAATGGCAAGCCTATAGCCTTACTTTTTGGCCAAAATTGGGTGTTTTGAGGCACTTTTTGATTTGTGGTTGAAGGTCGAGAAAGTTGAGAATAGGCAATTTTTTGGAAAAATGGCAAGCCTATAGCCTTACTTTTTGGCCAAAATTGGGTGTTTTCAGGCACTTTCTGAGTTGTGGTAGAAGGTCGAGAAAGTTGGAAATAGGCAATTTTTGGGGAAAATGGCAAGCCTATAGCCTTACTTTTTGGCCAAAATTGGGTGTTTTGAGGCACTTTTTGATTTGTGGTGGAAGGTCGAGAAGGTTGAAAATAGGCAATTTTTTGGAAAAATGGCAAGCCTATAGCCTTACTTTTTGGCCAAAATTGGGTGTTTTGAGGCACTTTTTGAGTTGTGGTGGAAGGTCGAGATAGTTGGAAATAGGCAATTTTTGGGGAAAATGGCAAGCCTATAGCCTTACTTTTTGGCCAAAATTGGGTGTTTTCAGGCACTTTTTGATTTGTGGTGGAAGGTCGAGAAGGTTGAAAATAGGCAATTTTTTGGAAAAATGGCAAGCCTATAGCCTTACTTTTTGGCCAAAATTGGGTGTTTTCAGGCACTTTTTGAGTTGTGATGGAAGGTCGAGAAAGTTGGAAATAGGCAATTTTTGGGGAAAATGGCAAGCCTACAGCCTTACTTTTTGGCCAAAATTTGGTGTTTCGAGGCACTTTTGGATTGCTCGTGGAAGTTTGAGAAAGTGGAAAATTGGCAATTTTTGGGAAAAATTGCAAGCCTATAGCCTTACTTTTTGGCCAAAATTGGGTGTTTTGAGGCACTTTTTGATTTGTGGTGGAAGTTTGAGAAAGTGGAAAATTGGCAATTTTTGGGGAAAATGGCAAGCCTATAGCCTTACTTTTTGGCCAAAATTGGGTGTTTTGAGGCACTTTTTGATTTGTGGTGGGAGTTGGAGAATGCTGAAAATAGGCGATTTTTGGGAAAAATGGCAAGCCTATAGTCTTATTTTTCGGTCGAAATTAGCTGTTTTGGCACAATCTTTGATTTTTGGTGGGCGTTGGAGAAAGTTGAAAATAGGCGCTTTTTGGGAAAAATGGCAAGCCTATAGCCTTACTTTTTGGCCAAAATTGGGTGTTTTGAGGCACTTTTTGATTTGTGGTGGAAGGTCGAGAAAGTGGAAAATTTACAATTTTTGGGAAAAATGGCAAGCCTATAGCCTTACTTTTTGGCCAAAATTGGGTGTTTTGAGGCACTTTTTGATTTGTGGTGGAAGGTCGAGAAAGTTGAAAATAGGCGATTTTTGGGGAAAATTGCAAGCCTATAGCCTTACTTTTTGGCCAAAATTGGGTGTTTTGAGGCACTTTTTGATTTGTGGTGGAAGGTCGAGAAAGTGGAAAATTGGCGATTTTTGGGAAAAATGGCAAGCCTTTAGCCTTACTTTTTGGCCAAAATTGGGTGTTTTGAGGCACTTTTTGGTTTGTGGTGGAAGGTCGAGAAAGTTGAGAATAGGCAATTTTTGGGAAAAATGGCAAGCCTATAGCCTTACTTTTTGGCCAAAATTGGGTGTTTTGAGGCACTTTTTGATTTGTGGTGGAAGGTCGAGAAAGTTGAAAATAGGCGATTTTTGGGGAAAATTGCAAGCCTATAGCCTTACTTTTTGGCCAAAATTGGGTGTTTTGAGGCACTTTTTGATTTGTGGTGGAAGGTCGAGAAAGTGGAAAATTGGCGATTTTTGGGAAAAATGGCAAGCCTTTAGCCTTACTTTTTGGCCAAAATTGGGTGTTTTGAGGCACTTTTTGGTTTGTGGTGGAAGGTCGAGAAAGTTGAGAATAGGCAATTTTTGGGAAAAATGGCAAGCCTATAGCCTTACTTTTTGGCCAAAATTGGGTGTTTTGAGGCACTTTTTGATTTGTGGTGGAAGGTTGAGAAAGTTGAAAATAGGCGATTTTTGGGAAAAATGGCAAGCCTATAGCCTTACTTTTTGGCGAAAATTGGGTGTTTTGAGGCACTTTTTGATTTGTGGTGGAAGTTGGAGAATGTTGAAAATAGGCGATTTTTGGGAAAAATGGCAAGCCTATAGCCTTACTTTTTGGCCAAAATTGGGTTATTTGAGGCACTTTTTGATTGCTCGTTGAAGTTTGAGAAAGTGGAAAATTGGCGATTTTTGGGAAAAATGGCAAGCCTATAGCCTTACTTTTTGGCCAAAATTGGGTGTTTTGAGGCACTTTTTGATTTGTGGTGGAAGGTCGAGAAAGTTGAAAATAGGCGATTTTTTGGGACAATTGCAAGCCTATAGCCTTACTTTTTTGCCAAAATTGCGTGCTTTGAGGCACTTTTTCATTTGTGGTGGAAGGTCGAGAAAGTTGAAAATAGGCAATTTTTGGGAAAAATGGCAAGCCTATAGCCTTACTTGTTGGCCAAAATTGGGTGTTTTGAGGCACTTTTTGATTTGTGGTGGAAGTTCGAGAAAATGGAAAATTTACAATTTTTGGGAAAAATGGCAAGCCTATAGCCTTACCTTTTGGCCAAAATTGGGTGTTTTGAGGCACTTTTTGATTTGTGGTGGAAGGTCGAGAAAGTGGAAAATTGGCGATTTTTGGGAAAAATGGCAAGCCTATAGCCTTACTTTTTGGCCAAAATTGGTTGTTTTGAGGCACTTTTTGATTTGTGGTTGAAGGTCGAGAAAGTTGAGAATAGGCAATTTTTTGGAAAAATGGCAAGCCTATAGCCTTACTTTTTGGCCAAAATTGGGTGTTTTCAGGCACTTTCTGAGTTGTGGTAGAAGGTCGAGAAAGTTGGAAATAGGCAATTTTTGGGGAAAATGGCAAGCCTATAGCCTTACTTTTTGGCCAAAATTGGGTGTTTTGAGGCACTTTTTGATTTGTGGTGGAAGGTCGAGAAGGTTGAAAATAGGCAATTTTTTGGAAAAATGGCAAGCCTATAGCCTTACTTTTTGGCCAAAATTGGGTGTTTTGAGGCACTTTTTGAGTTGTGGTGGAAGGTCGAGATAGTTGGAAATAGGCAATTTTTGGGGAAAATGGCAAGCCTATAGCCTTACTTTTTGGCCAAAATTGGGTGTTTTCAGGCACTTTTTGATTTGTGGTGGAAGGTCGAGAAGGTTGAAAATAGGCAATTTTTTGGAAAAATGGCAAGCCTATAGCCTTACTTTTTGGCCAAAATTGGGTGTTTTCAGGCACTTTTTGAGTTGTGATGGAAGGTCGAGAAAGTTGGAAATAGGCAATTTTTGGGGAAAATGGCAAGCCTACAGCCTTACTTTTTGGCCAAAATTTGGTGTTTCGAGGCACTTTTGGATTGCTCGTGGAAGTTTGAGAAAGTGGAAAATTGGCAATTTTTGGGAAAAATTGCAAGCCTATAGCCTTACTTTTTGGCCAAAATTGGGTGTTTTGAGGCACTTTTTGATTTGTGGTGGAAGTTTGAGAAAGTGGAAAATTGGCAATTTTTGGGGAAAATGGCAAGCCTATAGCCTTACTTTTTGGCCAAAATTGGGTGTTTTGAGGCACTTTTTGATTTGTGGTGGGAGTTGGAGAATGCTGAAAATAGGCGATTTTTGGGAAAAATGGCAAGCCTATAGTCTTATTTTTCGGTCGAAATTAGCTGTTTTGGCACAATCTTTGATTTTTGGTGGGCGTTGGAGAAAGTTGAAAATAGGCGCTTTTTGGGAAAAATGGCAAGCCTATAGCCTTACTTTTTGGCCAAAATTGGGTGTTTTGAGGCACTTTTTGATTTGTGGTGGAAGGTCGAGAAAGTGGAAAATTTACAATTTTTGGGAAAAATGGCAAGCCTATAGCCTTACTTTTTGGCCAAAATTGGGTGTTTTGAGGCACTTTTTGATTTGTGGTGGAAGGTCGAGAAAGTTGAAAATAGGCGATTTTTGGGGAAAATTGCAAGCCTATAGCCTTACTTTTTTGCCAAAATTGGGTGTTTTGAGGCACTTTTTGATTTGTGGTGGAAGGTCGAGAAAGTGGAAAATTGGCGATTTTTGGGAAAAATGGCAAGCCTTTAGCCTTACTTTTTGGCCAAAATTGGGTGTTTTGAGGCACTTTTTGGTTTGTGGTGGAAGGTCGAGAAAGTTGAGAATAGGCAATTTTTGGGAAAAATGGCAAGCCTATAGCCTTACTTTTGGCCAAAATTGGGTGTTTTGAGGCACTTTTTGATTTGTGGTGGAAGGTTGAGAAAGTTGAAAATAGGCGATTTTTGGGAAAAATGGCAAGCCTATAGCCTTACTTTTTGGCGAAAATTGGGTGTTTTGAGGCACTTTTTGATTTGTGGTGGAAGTTGGAGAATGTTGAAAATAGGCGATTTTTGGGAAAAATGGCAAGCCTATAGCCTTACTTTTTGGCCAAAATTGGGTTATTTGAGGCACTTTTTGATTGCTCGTTGAAGTTTGAGAAAGTGGAAAATTGGCGATTTTTGGGAAAAATGGCAAGCCTATAGCCTTACTTTTTGGCCAAAATTGGGTGTTTTGAGGCACTTTTTGATTTGTGGTGGAAGGTCGAGAAAGTTGAAAATAGGCGATTTTTTGGGACAATTGCAAGCCTATAGCCTTACTTTTTTGCCAAAATTGCGTGCTTTGAGGCACTTTTTCATTTGTGGTGGAAGGTCGAGAAAGTTGAAAATAGGCAATTTTTGGGAAAAATGGCAAGCCTATAGCCTTACTTGTTGGCCAAAATTGGGTGTTTTGAGGCACTTTTTGATTTGTGGTGGAAGTTCGAGAAAGTTGAAAATAGGCAATTTTTGGGAAAAATAGCAAGCCTATAGCCTTACTTTTTGGCCAAAATTGGGTGTTTTCAGGCACTTTTTGAGTTGTGGTGGAAGGTCGAGAAAGTTGGAAATAGGCAATTTTTGGGGAAAATGGCAAGCCTATAGCCTTACTTTTTGGCCAAAATTGGGTGTTTTGAGGTACTTTTTGATTTGTGGTGGAAGGTCGAGAAAGTTGGAAATAGGCAATTTTTGGAAAAATGGCAAGCCTATAGCCTTACTTTTTGGCCAAAATTGGGTGTTTTGAGGCACTTTTTGATTTGTGGTTGAAGGTCGAGAAAGTTGAGAATAGGCAATTTTTTGGAAAAATGGCAAGCCTATAGCCTTACTTTTTGGCCAAAATTGGGTGTTTTCAGGCACTTTCTGAGTTGTGGTAGAAGGTCGAGAAAGTTGGAAATAGGCAATTTTTGGGGAAAATGGCAAGCCTATAGCCTTACTTTTTGGCCAAAATTGGGTGTTTTGAGGCACTTTTTGATTTGTGGTGGAAGGTCGAGAAGGTTGAAAATAGGCAATTTTTTGGAAAAATGGCAAGCCTATAGCCTTACTTTTTGGCCAAAATTGGGTGTTTTGAGGCACTTTTTGAGTTGTGGTGGAAGGTCGAGATAGTTGGAAATAGGCAATTTTTGGGGAAAATGGCAAGCCTATAGCCTTACTTTTTGGCCAAAATTGGGTGTTTTCAGGCACTTTTTGATTTGTGGTGGAAGGTCGAGAAGGTTGAAAATAGGCAATTTTTTGGAAAAATGGCAAGCCTATAGCCTTACTTTTTGGCCAAAATTGGGTGTTTTCAGGCACTTTTTGAGTTGTGATGGAAGGTCGAGAAAGTTGGAAATAGGCAATTTTTGGGGAAAATGGCAAGCCTACAGCCTTACTTTTTGGCCAAAATTTGGTGTTTCGAGGCACTTTTGGATTGCTCGTGGAAGTTTGAGAAAGTGGAAAATTGGCAATTTTTGGGAAAAATTGCAAGCCTATAGCCTTACTTTTTGGCCAAAATTGGGTGTTTTGAGGCACTTTTTGATTTGTGGTGGAAGTTTGAGAAAGTGGAAAATTGGCAATTTTTGGGGAAAATGGCAAGCCTATAGCCTTACTTTTTGGCCAAAATTGGGTGTTTTGAGGCACTTTTTGATTTGTGGTGGGAGTTGGAGAATGCTGAAAATAGGCGATTTTTGGGAAAAATGGCAAGCCTATAGTCTTATTTTTCGGTCGAAATTAGCTGTTTTGGCACAATCTTTGATTTTTGGTGGGCGTTGGAGAAAGTTGAAAATAGGCGATTTTTTGGATAAATTGCATTCTATAACCATACTTTTTGGTGAATTTTCATTTAGTTTCTTATGCCTTTTGAAATGTGATTAAAGTAGTGAAAAGTTTGACAGCAGTCATTTTTTGCAAGAACTGTAAGGTTTGATCCATTTTGTGATATTTAGGTCCTTTGATTCGTGGGAGTTCAATGTAAGAAGCTCGAGAACCATCGATGGTACGGAAGAACGAAGGTTTTGACATTTGGTATAGTGGTTGTCTACAAAAGAGAAAATTTTTATATCATTAACTAATTATTATTTTTGATTTGTTCATAGAGCTTACCAGCTAATTACAGACCTGTGGTAAAAAGGAAGTTGATGGATACCAACAGAAACTGTAGCTCATCTTCTCGTACGAGCTACATAATGCATTCTATGGATGTAGAAGATAGATTCCTGGATGGCAAAATAGAACCGTAAGGGTTTGATCTAAGGAAGGCATCATTGTTGCTGGTGATATTGAATATATTAAATAAAAGCTTGAGTATTGATTTTATCTTTGTAGAAGTGTCTCATTTCATCAATTTTTACTACTAGAAAGGACCGATACGTTTAAATGAGTCTGCCGTTTTGCTGTAAAAGACGAATGAATCGTGGTAGGAAGAAGTGTCGGAAATCAAAATGTAACACAACACTGTCGATCTTTCTTTCTATAAAAAGGGTGGGTCTTTTGGCTCTGTGATGCAAAGTCAATGATGCTTGAATTAGGGTCTAAATCGTCAGAGCATTTCAAGAAGATAGAACATCATAATAATGATAATTTTCACACCAATATTGCTAAGTTTATGATGGTTGAATCCAGTCAGTCGTAGCTTTTTATGTACATCCAATTTAAGTAGCCCTCTTTTAATTGTTATCCCTAAAACCTGTATTACATACAGTCTCTCATTAATGTTAGCTGCAAGCAAATGTATTAAAAATGGGTCCAAAATATATAAAACTATACAGTAGTTTTGAACGACCGAATGGGCGCCACCGTTGCTAATTAGTTATCAAGTTGGCACAGGAGAGCCACGCCTCGGTTTATCCAGTGCCTCTCAGGCTTATCACTAGGAAGAGCTATATACATGACAAAGTTAGTTGAGTGACCAGTGGTTGATAGGGTGCCTCTTCGCGCTGTTGTTTTGTACACAGGGCAGGTGTAGCAGGGCCTCGGCTTGAACTTCCTCTTCTCGCCAGGCAAAATCCAGATCTATATTGTCGGTTAAGGACGGCAGAATAGTAAAAGATTTCACTTGAAGCCATTTCTGGCTTTTCTCTTTGACGATCGTTAACCAAATCTGGGCTAAAATACCAGTTATTCACAATTGCAACTTAAGAGTGTAACGGCAAGTGAGGGAAAAGGAAGACAGCTTGTCATATTTTTGAAAAGGCCAAGTTGAGTAAGTTTTGGACACGCTCAGAAGAATAGAAAAGTATCGAAAAGATTCCTTCAGACAGCGCAAACCATTCTGGTGAGTTTAAGAGACTTCAAGGAAGATAAATGCAAATTTGAAAAAGATACATTTGGAATTTCATCGTAGAGTATTTTGGGACTTGATTCCCCAATCGCACGTGTCTCAAAGTCCCATTTTGCTCCTTCTATAAACAAACCCTGGAGACAAAAAAATCGGTGCATATGCTTTTAATTAAATTCAATACAATAGAAAAAAACTAGTAGTCTGGATCCGTGAGTTTGTAACGGCATTGGTTAATCCACAAAAAGCTTTTTAAAGCTAAAGACATTTGGAAAAATGTCTTCCTCAAAAATTGAACTTGTAGCTAAGATGCTTGCCCGACAAAATTTTGCTTTGGTGAGTAAATATTTGATCAAATTTAAACCTCTTAAAAGCCAGAAAGAATCAGTAATGACATGATCTATAAAGATATAAGATATTTGGTGTCACCTTTTTATTTTAAGGTAAAACCATTACACTCTGTCTTATATTGCTGGGATGGAATGTATTGGCATAACATACCCTGACATATGCACCATTTGGAGGTTTCGAGCTCATTTCTCCATGAGAAGCAAGAAAGTTGAACTCAAAGCCAACATGATCGATTGGTATTTCGAATTTCCTTGCAAAATTCTGGGCAACACCTGAATAAAAACGGAAAAAGATGTCAGTAGAATGAAACATGGCCACAGCAAATGGCACGAAATGCCATGAATCGATTTACCAGTTATAAACAGACAGCCTCACAAGCTGGCAACAGAAGAAGAAGAGAATAAGATAAGAAAAAATGATAGAGAGGGTACAGCGTCCTTTTTACGAAAGACTCTTCGAGACGGAGGGTTTTAGCTTCGTTGTCTTGCAGATTTACTTGATAGTTTTTTTTTTAGTGAGTTATGTTGGGGAAAGGCCATGGTGGCCTATACAATGCCTCAACAAAGGAAGAAAGAAGAAAGCAAAAGGCTAAGAGGAAAGAGAGATCAGATAAAGTTTATTGATCTTGGATTTGAAAGATGGTAAGTTGTAAGATTCACGAAAGCAAGAGGAAGGCAAGACGTTCCATAAGTTGCATGTTCTAGGGGTGAATGATGATTTGTGGGACAGAGTTCGTTGATTATGTAGTGAAACTTGGAAAGAATGCACGAGTTGAGCTTCTGGTGGTTCTGACACGCCTCAGAGGAACAGGAATAATCTCCCTGCTCTCCTGAGAACAATGCCCGTGGAAGTATCTATAAAAGATGGAAAAATCTCCAAATAATCGACGATGGGAAAGAGGCTGGAGAGATTTGGTGAGGTTAGGATTATTGATGAGACAGTGGTCGAATTCATCCAGTAATTTATCAATCAAAGATTTTATGAGAGGGAGAAGATTTCAGAAGGTGGCAAATGCATTTAGCACTTTGTTGTTTAATCAACTTCAAGCATAGCAGAAGCTAGGGACAGGGTTCTGGGTTTTTTCTAGAGAAGTAGACTTAAAGAAGACTTAATGAGGTGGTTCCCCCGATTCCTCCATTACCAATGGTGTTTACAATGTCAGACGTGAAGGATTCGAACTCACAACTCCAGCGTTGAGTCCTTTCGCTTAACCAATGCACCACGGCGGAAATGAAACACTAAATCTAGCTAACTGCTATTAAAACAAGCAAAGTTGCAGACCATGCTTGTCAAGGGAATCAAGGAGTATCTGGCTACAAAGGTGCTATTCACAGCCATGGCAAGGTAGTGTACAAAAGGGGCAGCTCATAATCTTAACACATAATCTTCCCACAGGTCTTTGCTTGGTGCACATGGATGGGAAGGTAGAGGGCATGCAGAAACGGCAATAAGCAAGGCTCGAGCCCAAGCCCTTCAGCGCAAATGTGTCCTGACCAGTAGGCAAATTATCCACTTATCATAATGTTCGTCTGAATTTGAAAAAATGAAGAACCAAAGAAGAAAACGAATACAAGAAGAAATTCTCTATTTTTATGAACCTGTGAGAAACGATTGGGTGAAATAAAAGCCCGATATCCAGAATACATTCGGTGTTCCATTGTCGATCCAGTTTTGCAAGAATTTCAGTCTAAAAAGAAAACAAACATCTACAGAGATGCATACAGAACATCGTCTTTTAAAGGCAATAAAAGAGCGAGGTCCAGGATATTACAGCTATGCATTAAGTGGCGCGAGTCTATCGCCAATCTATCCATCTATCTATATATCTACCTATCTATATATCTATATATCTATCTATCTATCTATCTATCTATCTATCTATCTATCTATCTATCTATCTATCTATCTATCTATCTATCTATCTATCTATCTATCTATCTATCTATCTATCTATCTATCTATCTATCTATCTATCTATCTATCTATCTATCTATCTATCTATCTATCTATCTATCTATCTATCTATCTATCTATCTATCTATCTATCTATCTATCTATCTATCTATCTATCTAGCTATCTAGCTATCTATCTATCGATCTATCTATCTATGCCTATCTATCTATGCATATTTATCTATGCCTATTTATCTATGCCTATACATATATGCCTATCAATCTATGCCTATATATCTATGCCTATATATCTATGCCTATCAATCTATGCCTATATATCTATGCCTATATATCTATGCCTATCTATCTTACGACCAGGACCTATTCACTACCTAATTGACAGATAAATGGTTTCAAAATTGCAATAAAATTCCCTCGAACCGAAGACGGTCAGTAAATTAGACACGTGCTCTAATCACTATGCTAACGGAAACTTGCCCTGCCCAGGACCTAAGAAGAGCCAGAATTTTGTAGCAGACAATATAAGATGGGAGAAAAAAGTGACTGTCTCTATGGCAACGATCAAATTCAAATATTCCAGTACAAATTTACCTTTCTAGAAGATCAATAATGTAACTTCCTAACGGCTTCAAGGATGGATACGATTTGGCAGCCCATACTGCCGGTACTTTTCCAATGAGCATGTTGTTAAATACATCTTCTAGCTCAGATGACATTACAACCAAGCCCTATGAAAACAAGGAAAATAATCGCAAGTTGATAAGTTGATAATAGAATTGAGACTGATGAAATGGATGGAGGAAGCAACGTCATTGAGAAGTCGAAGAAGAACAGCAAGGAAGAAAAATAAATATAAGATAATTAAGCAGAGTAGAGAACAGAAGAAGAGAGACGAAGAAAGGGAAAAAAGAAGAGAAACAAAGAGAGAAGAGAAGAAGAGAAAGGAAAAAGAGAACAGAAGAAGAGAAACGCAGAGAGAAGAGAAGAAGAAAAAGGAAAAAGAGAACAGAAGAAGAGAAACGCAGAGAGAAGAGAAGAAAAAAAAGGACGATGGCATGGATTAAGATAGGAGAGAAATAATGCATTTTATTTCAATGAAAAAGAAGCTGGGTGCTGGCAGCTCAACGAAAGCTTTATTTAACTTCCTTCTTATGTGCGTAACAACATGAACATCGCCGCCAAAGAAAAAAATGCCGTTGATACATGTATAGGCACCAAACTACGAAACTGACAACCTAAAGCTACGTAGCAAAGACACACGCCGGCTTCAGATTAAATCAGGATGGCCACATTTTCACTAAATTTTTTCTGTGATGCCGTGCCGTGCCGTACTGTGGCGTGGCGTAGTAGTTAAGCATGTGGAATCACAACACAGGGGATGTCAGTTCGACTCCCCCATGTGTGACTTTTAAAACGCCATTGGTGAGGAAGGCAACGGGAAGCCACCTCACGAATTCCACTTCCCTAGAAAAAACTTAGAGCCCTGTCTCTGGCTGCTGCTGCGCTCGAAATCGAATATGCTACGCAGTTCAGTTTCAGTTTCTGTGAATTTTTTTAGGGGCACTGATTGTTCGATACTCCGAGGTGGATTCACAGAAAGATCTTCATGTAACAATCCCTCTGCTTTTTGAACCATCGTTATAGAATACCATTTCAACAGTCCCTCGGATGCAAATCTCTGCTCAACAGACGCCTTGTTTTTGGATCTGAATTTAGCCATGATTGCTCAGAATATCCTGTTTTCTCTTTAGTTCCTTCATAATTCCATTTTTTATTCAACTTAGCATCTGCAAATTGTAATAGTCACAGAGTTGCCACGTATTGTCATGCAGCTTGCTACCGTGGCATGGTAATGTAATTGCTTCCTCGCAATTATATACTTGGAAAAACCTACGCAAAAAGAGACTCAAGAGTATGATGAAGGACTGAATACCTTGATAGCTTTCTGGATGTTCTTCAAAGTGGAAACGACAACTTCAGTAAGCCTGTTGAATCTAATGAGCTCTTGACGTAAAACTGTGTTCATCGATTCTGTGTACAAGACTGGGTACTTCTCGATTACAGCCTCCAAATCAAACGGAGGCGGGAATTTGACCAGAATGTCAGCAGCTAAGTCTGCAACTGTATCAGCCGAAGACTTGCCTCCGCCGTCGCTTTGGCGAGGTAGTGTGAGTAGAATGCAGTCAAAGAGCTAGAAGTAAATCATCAAAGATATCATCAATGGATCCGAGTTAAGATGGGACTGACAGAAAATATAAAAAATTACTTAGACAAAAAAGTGCCTAGAAATACATACAGCTGTAGAGGAAGGAAACTAATGAAAGCCACAGTGAAGGGCTTTCTTCTTACAAATTCATTGGGAGCAACATAAACTTTAGGCCTAGGCAATCAAAGGATCTTGCAGAAGTATTTTATCATGATTAGTGATGGGATGACAGAAGAAGCTGTATGTGTTAAGATGGGAGAGAAAACTAGAATAGATTTACAAATGTCCTTAGCGCAGCTCAAAGTATATTGAGTGAGTTCTGAGGCTTAGCAGTGTAGCATGAATGTACGTCAAATGCAGATTAATCTCATTCTCTATAGGGGGGTCAGAAAACACCTGCCGTAAGAGTTATCAGCCTGTGTCACGGCAGGCATTGCTAGGTAGGAAGACAAGCCCCTTTCTTTGCCGTACTTTGTCCTCAGCCTTATAATAGGTAATCATTGGCTACTGCGAAGATCAATAGAGCGTAATGGAAAACTGGAACGAATCAGAGACATTATGTGATCTTATCACTGTGCCAACTATCACTTCAATGTTCACGTCAAGTTTTTATACATTCATACTGCAACGCAAGATGCGTTTTTTGTTTAAACTCTTACCTCTTGCGTTTCCTTTTGATCTTTCGTTATGTCTGCATTTTCGTGCAAGCCGAAAACCTCTGGATGTGGATTAAGAGGTAGACCTCGAATGTAATCCAAATAGCTATTGTATGAACCTTTGACTGGGGCGTAATAGACCCCGCTGGGAGAGAACCTGCACAGGAAAAAAATTCAGAAAATAAAGGGATAAGAGGTAAGAGGACACAGATGCACAAGAAATGGCAAATGAAATCTCGTTCTATGCACTGGATAGAATCTAGGTATTCCTGACTGGCATATCATAGCGACCTTATTACCAATAAGGAAGTAATCTGCTACATGCACGCATTCAAGCAGACCATGAAGCGTGCAAACCCATAACAGTATTCGCCTGGATTCCAATCCTATGCGATTTGATTAAAACACCATTGGTGGGAAGGCAACGGGAAACTATCTCAGAAAAATCCACTGAGCGGGGAACAATTCGGAGTCCTGTCTCAGGGCTCTGCCTAACTGCTAAGCGTATTCTAACACATATCATATATTTTTGTCAACTTCAAAATAAGCTCATGCTGTAAACACAAGGGTAAAAAAATTAAGAATATCATACTCGACGTCAATTACAGGAATCTATCATGGTTTGTGCAGGATTTGAAGGAAAGACCGTGGTTGGTGTTTAAAAAGCACCACACTTCGGCTGCACTATCAAAACTAATTGCATTTATCAGCGTGCATATGTTGAAGTAATGGAGAAGTATCAAATTGTGTTCCCAATTTTTGAGTAAGCACCAGAAGACATAAGCAGGGGTTTGTTCAGTCTTCCTTTAACGTATCACATGTGCATTGATGAGCGAGGCCTTCCAAGGGAACTGCTTTCGTATCGTGATTTACAAATAAAGAGCTAAACACAATGATACATATGATTTTCCCCTCGAAGCGGCAAAAAAATACAAAGTTATGGACTTCCCACAATGAGGCACACTTACAGTAAACTGGCCCTTACAAAGTAGGTAAACTTTTTAAATGTCGTCCAACAAATACCTCACGATGAAACAACTGATCATCTATCTACAAGCTCCCTGGAAACTGAGAATAGGTGTTTGACTAAAGAAGTATTAAGGCGTATTTGTGACGGGGTTGAGAAGAGGACTACCAACATACCTGTACTCATCATCAAGGACAATTTCTGGACACACGAAAATAGAGAGAATGGAGAGCAACAATCGTCTGTCCTTATCATCCGTCACTCGTCCACCATAATTGCATTCTCCAAATAAGTAGGTTAAAGCTTCGAGTGGCAGTTCCTTGTATTCATTCAAGAACATCTGTTGATAAAGAGTAGATTTTCCTTAGCAAATTGCATATATCTAAATCCCATTATGTAAATGATGAGTAAGCCTTGATTCTGCGAAAGAGTGATGATGATGATTTCATCACACTGCAAATCTTTTCGCTAATTGTCTCTTTTTGCACCTAGTCGCTCACTCCTGCACGTTTCGGTCCACACGTGGGTATGCATTTCTTCGGCCAAGGTCCTCCCTCTCATACTCTCATGAGTGTGGAAAGAAAAAGATTATCTGTTTGACGTCAATGCGATGTAAAATTCATAGCCTTAATTCGATTGTTATAGCCCCATGCATATCATCACAAAAATGGCTGCCGAGAAACCTCAAAGGAGATGTTTCATCAGTTGGAGACAGGCCAAAGGAAGTGTAGGCTTTGCCGCAGTGCCTTAATGTAAGATAAATCTGTCTTAGAATTGCGAAGTTGTAACAGCGATTGATTACAGACTAAATAATTCAAGCTTCAAAGTATTCTCTGAGCTCTACTTTCACTCACAACAAAGAGAGTCATTAGCACTCTGTAATGCCAGACACAAGAATCGCAAAGCGCAGTCACACTCAGAGGAAGGAAAAAAAACAGCTGGATAAGCAACATTTTCAGGGCTCAAAAATCTACCTTGCGTTCCATGAATCATAGGAATCTAGAAATGACGTCACATTAAGAGAAACCATCAGAATGCTGTTCGATAAGCAAGGCATCTCAGTGTTCAAAATTACACTCTCAGATGTCATAAAAGAATGATCAAAAAGGAAAAACCTCTCTAATGCTAGAGCATGTCTACCTGCAACTGCCGCATGCTGATTCGTAAATCGGATTCGTTGAACTCGTAGGGTATGTTCCATCCAAGCGGGCCGAACTTCCTCCTCTCTTGAACGAGAGCGTGAAAGAAGCACAAACCAAACAGCATTTTCTCCCATTCACTTGGTTTATCGCAGGCGTCGAAAAACGATGGATCAGAAATCGGGTCGTTAAGATACGACCTCATGACATTTGCGCGAAGTCCTTTGGGAGGTTCATTTGTCATCTTCACACCTAGAAAAGAGATCAGGTCAGTTGAATGGAAGCAGCATCATAAAACAAAAGCACATTATTAGAGTTGTAAGGTATCCTCCTGAGGGAGAGCGGTCGACTGCTTTCCTTGCTGAAATTTACAGCTGGCTTTACAAAAGATGTATATTTACTGCTGATTTGATAGAGTGCGAACACCAAGAAACTGGAAAAGGGCAAGGAACAACTATGGCAACCACAGACTGTAGCAAGGTGCTCCAGGAAGAATAAATAAACCAAGTGTGGGTGTGTGTTTGTGTGTTTGTGTGTTTGTGCATGTGTGTCTGGGTGTGTCTGGGTGTGTCTGGATGTGTCTGTGTGTGTGTTTGTGTGTTTGTGCGTGTGCGTGTGCGTGTGCGTGTGCGTGTGCGTGTGCGTGCGTGTGTGTGTGTGTGTGTGCGTGTGTGTGTGTGTGTAAACAAATGTGTCACCTACGTAAAAATTTCATCTGAAAATTTCTACCGAACGCTGTCCAACAGAAAGTCTTGGTACACCAAGCTTACCATTTTGCAAAATCGAAACTGGGAAGTCAGGTGATGGGTAACTAGTAAGCCAAAGTCTAAAGTTCTCGTGCGTGTTCTCTGGTATAATGATTTCTTCACATGTCTTTTCAAGAGTTGACATCCAACTTGTAGCAAGATGACAGTTCTGCAAAACAACCCAGGTGCCCGCTGCCAAGGCTGTCTCAATCATTTTCGCTGCTATGGGTCCCTAAATAAAATGAAATATAACATGTCAATGGCTTTCCTTTTCATTCACTGACAATCACTGCTAGCCATTCAATCATCTTTAGACGTAAAAGCCACTTGATGGAAAAAATGGGAAATATTTTACAGAAAGGTGCATTTCTGAGTGAAGACAGAAGTGGAGGAGTAATACAAATATCTCATGGATTCACGTCCCATTGGAAACTTCAATTAATAATTCTATGTAATGGCCACGTTTCGAAATAGGATCGTATCCTCCCTGAAGTTTAGTTATGGGATAGTGAGGGACGATGAATATGAAGAAAACACAGTGGGATTGTACAGATTTACTCGCTGTGGTAGCTTTTACTCCAGAAATGATAAACGAGGAAAAAATTGCCGTCTCACCTGGCCTTGTCCCAAAGAAATGCTCTGAATTTTGCTGCCACCAAAGCCTTTGTCTTCTGCGAATTTCAAAAGTGCTGCCATTGGATCAGCTCCCGGTGACAACACGAATATCAAGGGAGTAGTGCAACTTGCATCGTTAAAGCTTAGTGGCAAATTGAATGTTGGCGGTTCGATGTATGCTCTGCCCATGTGATCGACAATAAATTCCTGGAAGGGTTAACGATGAGGATGTCAGCTCTTAGAATGTTAAACAGAGTAGAGGATAATAGTAATGCATCAATTTGAATATGCTGACTAAGCTCGACTGATGGTGCAGTGTCAAGCGAAGATCAAACAGATAAGAGTGATGGTGTGGCCTAGTGTTTAAGGCGAAATGTTGCGAAATTTGTCGGGTCTACTCGCGTGGCATCCAATATCACTTCAGTACCATTAAACATGAGCCTACAGCAAACTCAGCTGTCCATCCTTCCGAGGATGGCGAACGAGTACTCAGATGTAACTCTGACGGCACAAGCGGTGATGCCAAACCAGGTCCAAAACAGTTGAATACCTGCTTAGTACTCATATACCCAGCGGGGTTAAACAAAGGGAAAAGCAAAAAGATTAGCGACACGAGGGCTTGCTAGCTGTAAAATCGGGAAACTATATGCAAGACTGTATGAGTGCTTACCATTTAGGCAGGATTAGGACTGAAGAATAAGAAGAAGCAGGAAAAAGAGCAGAAGGAAAAAAATACGGAGAAGGAGAGGAGGACGAAAAAAGATAACGAAGAAGAAGAGGAAAAAAATAAGATACACAAGACGAGGAGAAAGAAATAGGAGACGAAAAGAAGGAAGAAAAAATGGATACAAGAAAGAGTGAGTGACCGCTTTGACATATAAGAGATAAAAATTACCTGCACAGCTGGTACTAATAAGAGGAATCGCAAAAAGACTTCATTAGAGTACAGCAAAGTAGAACAGAAGACAGTGGAGAAGAGTAGGGGAGACTAGGTTAGATTAGACCAGAGAAGAATAGACTCTAAAACGCAGGAACAGATCAGATTAGAATACAAAAGTTGAGAAATCTAGCAGACTAAATGAGTACAAAGTAGAAGAAAAAGGATTACAAACCTGTCAAGACCTTGAAGCTTCAGATCCCATGGTTCAGGCAGCTTCTCAGAGTGAGGCGAAGCCGAATCGTAAAATTTCCGCCAACCAGGACTCGACAGATCTGTAAGTGATGGAGTGGGCATTCAATGAAGAATTAAAGATGCCACGAATAGAGTTGCTCGAAGGATACCATTTTGATTTGGTAGCCTCTACACATATAAGGCCAAAAAGCAGTTACATGACTAACCAAAATAACGCAAATCAACGTGCGTAACAAATGGCTTCTTCAGCTTGGGGAAAGTTGATTGCAACTATCGGAAGTCTCGATTTGCAGCCCTGACGAATACAGTTGCATTTCATGTCGAGGGAAGCATCAAAGAGGAAATCGAAACATTTTAACCAAAAAGCAGACACTTACCATTCATTAAACCTCGGAGATTGGGTAAATCTGAAGCCCTCACTATTTCCGACCATGATTTCTCACTTAGCCACTCAGCGCACGGGTTCGGATGAGGATTGTTCAAAGCGAGGCCACCAGTCAGCAGGAAGCGCCAAACATGGTCATCAATACGATTCCTAAGAAAAAAAAACATCTGCTTAAAAAACTTCATTACAAGGAGCAAGATTGATGGTTTGGGATTTGTTAGCATTAGTTAGCTTGTAAGCTATGCGTATGCATGTACAGTCAACTGTGTCCAATTTGAACTAATGTCATTCGAAATTTTGCTACTCCTAACACAATTTTCAGGCCCTTTGGAAATCTCCCAACAAAAATCTTCTATAATTCGAGTCTATGAAGCTCGAACCATTTGCAATTCGAACATTTTTTTACCATCCCCCAGAGAGCTCGAATTAGACAGAGTTGACTGTATATTCTTATGTAGTGCAAAAAAGGCAGGTGTTAACAATGATAAGATACTGCATAGCATACCAAAGCCGAGCGTGGCAGAAACCAGAGACACTGCGATTAAATCCTTCATCAATGGGTTTCAATAAGGGCACATGTATGAGTAAAGTATAACAACATCTAAACTGCATAGGATACTCGATTGCAAGCTTAGTAGAAGCTAAAGATAGAGCTCTCCCATTTCCTCACCATTTGGTTTCAATAGGAGAATATGTATAGGGAAAGTAGAACCGATTTTACAATGAAAAGCAGCATACTCGGGTTCAAACTTGCAGAGTTTAGAGATAGAGCTCCAAGATTTTATTTGGAAATGGGAATTTCAACAAGTCGTTTCCGCTGCTTCTCCAACTATGGCATATCATCGCAAGCATTATAATGATTCGAGCCGGCAGCCTCCGCAGTTACGAGTTTTCACAGATGATTAGATGCAGGACTAAATTACCAACCAACTAAGGAGGAGAATTTGAAAACGAAATTGGGGTTGCTTGAATGGCAAGCGCGAAATCAACCAGGCAAAAGCAAAATAGCAAAAGTTTTGAAAGGGCGAAAATATCGATGCATATCGGATGAAGGATACATACCTTGCCTTCATTATGTTGATGGTGAGTAGAAATGAAAAGAGCAGCTTGTCTTTCTCAAACAACGAACGACAGACGTTTGAATAAACACTCTGTGTAAAATGTTCGTTCAAGTTTTCGATTCTTGAGCTGAGATCCACTGATTTGCTACTGTTTTCGATGGACTGTCGAGTAAAAGTTGTTTGAAATCATGAAAAGTTAAACAAGATTTACAGTTCAGCTTCAGTGAACTATTCTTAGTCAATCTCTTACTAGCAACTGCGATGAGGCATGCCTAGGTATGTGAAAAGATGTCAAAGAAAAAAAATTAAAAAAACACTATTTGATTTTTCACCGTAATTGTCTATCTTGATTGTACGTTACGAAAATGAATGTTATAATGCAATAAACATCAGTATTATGTAGAATGGGGGAAAAATGTCTTACTTGTGCCGTATAGCATTTTGTCAAAAACTCATCAGAGTATGAAACCTTGGATAACTTCTTAAATAAAACTCAACAAATCACACCATAGCGATTTCAGATAGAAGATTTTTTAGCGCGACTGTCACCAGAGTTTGGAAGGTCGAGTGATGAGCAAAATTTAGTGATACAACTCATACCCTGGTGAAGATCGAAAGGCTTC
Organism: Pseudorhiza aurosa; assembly: GCA_964026355.1. Classification (NCBI taxonomy): domain Eukaryota; kingdom Metazoa; phylum Cnidaria; class Scyphozoa; order Rhizostomeae; family Lychnorhizidae; genus Pseudorhiza; species Pseudorhiza aurosa. Next base: position 4,414,949 of record OZ032119.1, read on the forward strand.
TAGTTTCAAAGGCATGTCACAAAGCTTCATGGTCTTATTTCGGCAATTATCTAACGATTTATGATCTGATGAGTGCCAAAAGGACTTGCAGCCTTCAGCAATGCTAGTAACTTCGAAGATGCTTTGATCGACATGGATAGAATTCTATGTTAGAAAGGAAGGGATCTAAATGGGGTCCTATCTTGCTCAAGTTCTTTTCCATTTTCCATCCTTACGACTAGATTTTAGGAGATCGAGACGCCGTACTCTTCCGTTCATTCCCTACTTCAGCATTGGTTTAATTTGGTGAACGAAGGGAGCTAACAGCTGGCTTCACTCAGGCCAATCAAAAGCTAGCATTTAAAGTCTCTCTAGAGCATATTTAAACATCAGTTGGGTATCAACGGATTGACTGAGAACATCGAAAGAAGTGAATCAAAATTGTGAATACCATCAGGTTCATGATGAAAATTACATGATAATGGCAAGTTAAGTTTGTTAGCCATAAAATGAGAAAAGGAGAAGAGTAAAACGTGGAAATAGAAGGAGAGATCCAGGGAAGGAAAAAGACCTGTACTTAGACTAGCATATTTAAGGGCTTTGTGTCGACTGTTCGGGAGAGCGTTGTGTCAGTAATGCACTGGAGTAATATAATTGGGATGGGTTTAGGAATACGATATTGTCAGAGCCGAAAGAAAAGGACGTTGGGCAGAGGGGGTAAAGTCATTTAGAAATCCTTACAAACACATTTGGCTATATGTACATATGAATGAAATGCATTCAAAGAACAGCACATGTAAGGACCAGGTGTATAATAGTGGCATACTTACCATTAGATATAGGTTGATGAACCACGTCAACGAGTATTGGTACATTGGCTCAATGTTTGCAAGGTCTGATATGCAGAAAAAGAGGATTGCGGAGTGACTGGCTACGGGATGATATCCATTACGTGTCTCATCGATCTCCCTCTCAGTAGCAGATGCTATTTCCTGTTTCAATAGAATATCAGCTTGTTGATCGTATCAAGCGAAAATGTAAGTCAAAAGTGTACAAGTGCGTTCTGTGGTTAATCATCATTTGCATTTTCATGAGTGTTAGTGTGGCATTAAGTTACAATATCAGACCATTGAGCAGCGTAAAGTAAATGAAGATATCTTGTTAGGTGAAGAAAATTATGGATTAGAACATTACTTTAACAGAAGCTAATAAGCATCAGCTCCCTGTGCTCTACTTTAATATTGTTGCAGTTGCACCTCTTCTCTCCACTGTTAAAATGGCGCAGTAGGATTTATGCTGTGGTTCTAAACAGTTGTCTCATTGAAGCTTCTAGATAATAGACATTGATTCTAATCTGAGGCGTCCAGTACTAAAGTAAAGACCATTCTATGTCTTTAGCAAAATTTAATGCAGAAGTTATTGAGTGCAGATAGCGTTTGTTTTAACAAAATTTTAGTCTCCGGGGAGTTTAATCACCTATTAGCAAGATATACATCTCATTCTTCATCCCTGCACCTCTATCGAATAGAATTCTGGTCTTCAATCCGTGCAACGATACGTTGTTACTTACTAGAGAACGAAAGAGTGACTATTTACAATTAAGAAAGCCTATTTCACCTGTTTGGCTGTGATTTCTTCTGATAAAACTTTTGATGACGAAAGAATCTTAATTGCAGTTTCGTCTTCCAAAATATTTCCCTAAAAATCAAAGAAAAACAATTTCTACATATGACTTGTCTCCAAAACCTACTTAGCACTTGAGGGTAGATTCTGTGACACCGAAAAGGTATGCTAATCGGGTAGTCTTCCTGTTCTTACTCTCGATGTGACCACATGTTGTAATTTCTACATGCCTAGAATTACAAAGAGCTGATGACCCTCATTTAATCCAAGTAAAAGATCCACTCGAGAAATGGATTGAACTGCTGATGGTAGGGTCTTCGAGTAAGTACCTTACCACTGAGTAATCATCAAACCAGCTTTATTTCCAATCAAAGATACATTTCATGTATGATAGAAGAAGCTTAAGAAACGATTAAAGAGCTATGTACTTATCTAAATATTAAAAAGAAATATTTTACAAGCAATCAATGGGTACTTCATTGGGCGACAGGAATAAACAATGCACATAATATATAGTGAAGTATATCAATAAGCAAAAAAGATCTGACTTGAAGAATAGTTTGCTTCTTGGGTAGAAATCGTAATAGGTGATGCGGATGATAGTAGATGAGATTTGTGGCATACTGTGATCGAGATGAAGTAAGCAGATCTACATCTCCCTTCACGCCTGAACGAATGGCTTGAAAGATTGGCCAAATCTGTATAGACTGTTGGCCGCAGCATTTTGTTAGACGGCGCCGAAACATGGACCAGGACCAAAACAATGAACAGTGAAATCGACAGAACACACACTCGCCTATTTCGCCATGCTCTTAACATCAACTGGTGACGACACGTAACAAATGTAGACTTATATGGTGATCTTCCTAAGATATCCTCCGTTATACAGCAACGACGATTACGTCTAGCCGGCCACTGCCATCGAATTGACGAATCTGTAGCAAACGTAATGCAATGGAAACCGGAACATGGTTACAGGAGACCCGGTAGACCTAGAATTGACTGTGTCACCCTCCTCACACAAGATACCGGCCTTACTAACGAAGAAATCCGCACAGAAATGTCAGATAGAGAGTTGTGGAGAAATTATGTGGATTCGGGTGCACCCGATTGATGGTGATGTTGACCGCAGGATTTTTATGTTGGAAAGACTTCATTTTGCTTTGTAAAAACAATTATTTGACGTACCTCTGAAGTAGAGAGAACTTCAAGGATTTTATCCTCTATCTCTTTAAGCTAGGAAAAAAGAATATCGACGTTTTTAGACAGAATGAAAGAATTAAGTCTTTATTGGCTGGCAAGTTGACAACTCAATTGATGATTGATTAAAGCAATTGAACTTGCAAATTAGCTTGAGTTGAGAAAAATTGCTCAGATAATGCAAAACATAGCTCCTTCATTTCGAGCAATCTTTTCTTTTTGGTGAAGCGATAATAGAACACCAGCTTTGGTTCCAAATTTTTTTCCCGAGGATGCAGAAGAATCAACAGCAGAGCAAATTCCCTATTTATATTATTGATGTAAGAGGAAACCAGGTAAAAAAAGATATGGGCGTATACCTGCTTTTTGTTGGCTGCACTTTCAACAATGAGTTTATTCTTTTTTTCTTCCAACTCTGGCTTTTCCTTAGCTGCGACGATTCCGAGCAGCTGATCTTCAAGGCCAAGTGGAGTGATCATGAAATTCAAAACTGTCACCTGGAGGATCGAGTTAAAATCAAGTCTCAAGTTAAGTTGTAAGCAAGCATTTGGTATACATCGCGAGAAATGACATCTTCTATTAGTACCACGTTTTTCTCCATTAAATCTATGCAGCATTGTAAATGCTGGGTATTCGTGTATGGAACCAAGACAGTATGCACTTTCTTTACTTGCTCCTGGATAGATAAATTCGCTCGAAGGCAAATTATTTGACTGATAAAAAGCGGAAGGTATAAAGAACTAAGAGAGGCAAGGACGAGAATCTTGCCTGTCATGTCCACATCCTATTCATTTTCAACGATTCAGTAAAAATACATAAATTAGAGTAATTTCTGCATCAGCATTCCATCATCCTCAGCATGGGATATGACAGGTGACTCATTACAGCAAAAATGCTACCATGAGGTGGAAAACGGAAAGGCTTAACTCCTTGACCAGTGAAGACCCTTCTCGATGGCTGGACAGAAGATGACTGGAAGTTACAAAAACTAGGATTTGCTGGGGTCTTGAGGAAAGGTTTTGTGCATTAAAACTGAATTCTTTTGAAAGCAAAAATTTAACGGTTTAAGGCTCCTTTTATCCCAAGACTGGCATGGCTATGCCATCGTGCATCATTATTTTACCTTGACAGATACTTCTGGAAGATAATGAGGATTTCTGAGCCGAGTTGTGACGTAGAATCTGAAATCACTGGAGTACTCTATGACGTTCTCTCCAAGCTTGAGATACTAAAATAAAATTAAGAGGGTTTGAGCAAGGTAAAGTTACAAAGATTAAAAGATCAAAGTAAAATGCTGCAAAATTTAGCAACTATGAACTACTATATTCACGATTACTTTCATTAACTGCAAACGACTGTAGCCGAATGAGAATTTTGGCCAGAAAGAAACATAAGTACTAATAATACATCACGTGTCTATGAAATGGGGGGGGGGGGGCATACAGCACGAGGCTCCCTTCAGGATATCCGAAAAAATCCATTTTAAAAAAGATCATAGTCTCAGATTACTGCGTTGCATACTTGATTTCGAGCGAAGCAGAAACCATAGAAAGGGATCTGAATTTTTTCTATGGAAGTAGACTTTATGAGGTGGCTTCCCGTTTCTTCCCTCACCAATGCCGTCTCTAGTGACACACAGAGGAATCGAACCCACAGCCCTTTCAGGCTCAGATTAGGAGAAGGAAAAGAATAAATGCATAATAAATTCATAATAAATTCATAATAAATTCATAATAAATTCATAATAAATTCATAATAAATTCATAATAAATTCATAATAAATTCATAATAAATTCATAATAAATTCATAATAAATTAATAACGAATTCTGACTTGTTTGCATTACAGAGCATTGGATAGAGGTAGTTTGCACTGTGTTTAAGGCGCATGAATACTGTACTGAAGGTCTCCAATTCGGAATAGTACTCGTGCCTGCTTACAGGTGTTCTCTATCCTTCTACCCAGAAGGAAATAGGTACACGGCACAAATTTGTGGGTAGAGGGCAAAAAGGAAAAGGCCTGGCCATCCAATATCATCAAGATGTGGCTCAGGATTCAAGGTAGCCTACTTTCTGACGCTTACATCGTGTACGCAGCACAACTTGAGTTTTTATTTTAAGAAAGAAGCCAGTTTCATAAATGCTTTGAAAGTGCAGTTACTAATGACATATCTATCTTCGATTCAAACTTGATAACAAATCAGCAAGGTAAATAAAGCCCGAAAATTTTGAAATATATGGGGTGAAATTTTTGGCATTCCAACATCAACGGGGACGAATTTCCTTCTTGCTTGATTCAGCATAAACATCGTTCTCGTACCTAGCTTTCTTACAAGGTAAGAGGATCTGTTTCTGCTTCCCAGCACAGTGTAAGATCCTTTGCATTCTCATATAATTAACTCAAGAGTGCTATGTCTCCACTCGCATTTTCTGTTTTAGGTAATGAATAGGATAATTGAAAAAGATCGAAAATGCAAACCTCAACACCAGATTGCTTGAATGTTTGTTTTAGCAGCAATGGCTCCAGCATAGGATCGAGCTCTTCACCGACGTTTTCAAGGAGAACCGGAGTGCCAAACTATAGAATAAATGAAATGTTATACTTCACAAATCATCGTAAAAAGACAATCGCAAAACAAGGAACGAGAATAAAAAAGCGGTCAGAAAAGATGATGCACGCACTTGAATTGCATTTTCGAGGGTTCTTGCATAGTTTGCATCCGACAGCTTGATGACATTCAAGCGATTCTTCTTTTCAAGATTTTTGACCCATTTATTTGCCTGTCCTGTGAAAAATCAAAGGCTTTCAAATCAAAGATGTCATTATTTTGAAATAACACCATATTTGTGACGAGGAATTTGATATCAGTCCTCTCTTGCCTAAGCAAAAAATTAATACGGTCAAACAACTGGATACAGCGACACTATATTACTTTCGTGCATCGTAAAATCAAAGCTGCATGCTTAAAAAAGAAACACTATTTATCAATTTAGCAAATTCTAGCAAATTGTAGAGGCAGACTAGTCTTTAACACCTAAAAATTTACTCGACCAATTAATCTTGTTTAAATTTTTGTGATTACCTGTAACCTTGATTTGAAAGTCGATGGAAATTAGCAGATGGAAAGTTAATTCTGTCTTTCGGATGAATTCAGTTGGTAATGCAAGGCACTCTAGCTTGATAATTCATCTAAGTTCATGACTAAGAAATTTTGGAAGGAATAAATCATTTTACGTTAAATGCTTCATCCTCTCTTAATTCCTTGCTCATGTTTATAATCTACTGTTTATCTACTCATGTAAGCATGTGCCTTTGAGCCATTTTGATACATGGAGCAATATCAATTCTCTTTATTATTTATCATTAGTATGTAAGTTACATTTAAATGATACGTTTACATGATATGCAACTTTATCACGTACAGGTTCAATACAGGTTAAATATGCTACGAACACCAAAATCTAAGACTCAAAGTAGAATCATCGCTTTTAAAATGCACGAGGCAAACTTTGCGGCCTGGAAAACAATAAGTAGCAGCATCTGGTTCTCCATGACATTAATTAGAGACTACAACAAGCAAAAAATCACCAAAAAGAACCAAAGAAGCAGGTGAATTCTGTGCAAACCTTGAGGGTCAATCATTAAAGGCCATCTTCGTGTATTGTAAACTATGATTCCATTATCAACAGAAAAGGAATCAACTGGAAGGCCAGCAATCTGCCAGTCTCGAATCTTCACTGGTTCACCGAGAGTTGCATTCAAGGAAAAGCTCTCTGAGCAAGGGACCCTTTCCTTTTTGCACATTACAACCCAATCCTTGACGCACGCCTAAGATTGCATAGAAGTTCATATGTTAATGCTAGAAATATGAAAAATGTGCTTATCAAGAACAAAATCCGTAAAAATGTGAGTCATTTGTAGCAAATTATTCATTAGCTTACATAGATCAAGGGTAGGTAGGCATCAAGAGCATTCGCAGAAGGAAGAAAGGCTCAAGACAGGAAGAGGCTCAGGGCAGGAAGAGGCTCAAGACAGGAAGAGGCTCAGGGCAGGAAGAGGCTCCAACTGCTAAGTGGGGTAGTCCCCCATGCTAAACTATGAATTATGCGGATATACACGCTCTATCACACAAGTGACGCCAGATGAAAAAGCATGGGAAAAACTAGGATCCAATTCAAATCCTAAAAGACATTAAAGTGACAGTGATTGATGGTACTTGATAATGATAGTGATGACAGAAATAGTTCAGGTTTATGCGAGGCTATGATATAAGGGTAGCTTAGTGGCAAGAAATCAAATCGAAGATCCTGTTATCAGCATATATAGTGCTATTATTAGGGAGGAGGCTGGGATTGATTAGGGTTAGAGTTAGGTGCGATGATAGCACAATGGAGCAGTGGTTAAAGCCATACCTTACGCTCAAATTTGACTAAGAGAGAGGACAATGGCGAGCTCTTTGTAATCCAAGGTGTAGAAAAAAAGGAGATTTTGACCCGCAAAGGAAAAGTACCAGGGACTGCTAGATAGCTGGATAAGCATAGCATGTCTCAGTGTCCTGAAATCTACGTCGGATGCTAGGCAGATCACACACGCACTGGGACACACTGTTCCCCCGTATAAGCTGTAATCAAATGAATTCAGGAATAGAGGAAAAGTGTATGCATGCCTATAGATGTGCTTCCTCTGGCATCCAATTTCGCAAAACTTCAACTACCTTTCTCCCTCATTAAAAGCACAATACGAGAACTGGTATATCACCTCTAAGGGGACAATGGAGAAACCTCCACGTTGATGTCCCTGGACATCGACCCCGAGAAGTGATCTCGACTCATTTTTGTCGGCTTGTAACCGATTCTGCAACCACTTTCCCTCAAGGTGCATTTGAGGGAGAAACTCGATGAAGACCTCTAAGCAGAGTAGCTTTTTCGTATCCTTTGAATGATGTAAGAGGCAACTATACTGAGCTAGTGACAGAAAAGGCTTCCGGCCATAAAAGTTTGCGCAATCAAAATTGCAAAGAGTCATTGAAGAAGTGGGTGTGAAGAGAGAAAACGTAGGGAGCAGGGGAGGAAGAAAGGGGAAAATCCACTGCGGCAATTCGAAACGATGGGAAACCACCGAAAAAGGACAGCAAAATATCTTGATAAGAAATCTTACCGTTCTGAAATCAACAGTGAAGGCCCCGAGGTAGGCAACGACGCCAGATGAGAGTAGGACGTCCCCTGTTAACTGGATATACCTGAAAGATACGAGTTTCCGTTGCAATCAATTATAAGCAAGCTAAAACAGGCCTGGCTACACGATGCAAGTCGACGCAAAACGAAGGTCGAGTCAATCTATGGAAGGGGAAACATGCTTTACTTCTGCATTGATTGCACTTTTCACAATTCAGTCGAACACTTTGATAACTTACCCTGACTTTTATAACAGCAAAGCACAGGTGCAAAAGATCTTGATGCAACGCAGCTATGCCAAGTCGCTTCAAAAGGCTTAAAAAAGGCCCCTTGGGAGAAATGGTTAGAAAGTTCCTTTGAAATGGAGAGCATAATGAAAGCACCTACAAATTCCTTCGACCTAAGACCCCAGGGCAAAACACTTGACAGAATAAATACGAAAATATGCTAAGAGCATCTCAAGCAAGGCTTATCAATTTTCTCCCAAACATTTCAAATCATTCACTTCTCTCCCAGTGATTTGGCAGTTTCAGTCCATCGTGTTTTCTCTCCCCCTAATCCACCAATCAGTTTCTCAGCTCTGTCTAGTTTCTTTGAGCACAAATCTATATTTGCTTCCAGTTCGGCCTTCTTCTTTGTCATCATGTCGAGTTCATCATTTAATGCTTGGAGTTTGTCCAAGACCTGAATAAGAGAAAGATGGAAGCTTGAAAACCAATAAATCAGTAGCTTTTGCTAATTTGTAAGTCGATCATTTAATCTCATGCAAAGCCAAGTCCCATGCTCGATACAAGGTTTGCAAACAGCTCGTCATAAAATTACTATCATGATCTAGGGCATTTCGAAGTAAGTTGGCCTATCCCATTCCTTGCCGCAATCAGCCCAGCTTTATCCAGGTATAAATTTACTGCCGGATGGGCAGGTAGATATTCTACAGAAAAGTGCTCTATTGTAAGACCTATCCCGAGATCTTCAGCAGAGTAGGGGCTTCCAATAAAAAAAATACGCCAGTTACCTCTATCTATGTATATCTATGTGTCATATAAACAAAAGCTAGAGTTAAACTTCGTTTCTATAGCCATCTTACTCTCCAAATAATGAGATCTCACCAATGACGCCATTCGTGGTCAACAATATAGATTTTGCAACAGCCAATAGTCATACTTTTCACGTACTTTCCTGAGGCATCCTCTCAATTTGACTTATTCTGCAATGCCTGTGACTGTTAATCTCAATGGTAGACTTGCTTATCGGTATTCATAGAGAATTTACCTGGCTCCAGCCTCTCAATTTATTGTTTGAAACCAATGTCAATGGAATTTTCATTCACTTGATAAAGAGGCCGTGTCAAGATAATTTTTGAAGGAATCTCCCTGGATTGGGAAGCTTATAATGAGGCCCCCCAGAAGGGAATAACGCAAAATTAAGTTAAAGCAAAGGGGTGTGTACTTCAAAGAGCTGAAGAATTTCTTGAAGTTTTGCATTCCCTCATGGAAAGACATTAGGCCTTCTAGGAAAGGAAGCAACTAAGCTGTAAAGAATTTCACGCGAAAGAGTTTTAAAGAAAGCATTGTTCCGAAGTTTCTCGAAATTTTTAGCTACGGCAAATGCAAAGATGCTAAAATAGTTTTACCGTTTTCAATTCTGCTCTTTTCTCATTGAGTTTATCCATTTGTAACTTCAGCTCTGCCTCTGCACTTGCCAGCTTCTCCTTCTTAGGAGCAACAACCTTCAAGCAAGAAATACACTTCGATTTACAAAACATCACAGCACAGAGCACGACTGTCGAAATTCATATGAATGTATAGCAAAGTTACATAGCATCGCATAGTTTGTTACACCGGGTTACACAGAGTTACCTTGACAGTAGTACAAAATGCCTCTCTACTGTATTTTTAACTTTAAAGACTTCAGAAAAACTTTGAAATCAAACTTAAAATAGCTTTCAAATTCTTCAACAAAATTGGAAAAATCTTCTTCTAGTTATACATTCCTTTGAACTACAAAAAGCGTCGCCTGAACGTGGATTGGACAAAAAAATTAGGCATCACTTGTGGTCTAAGATTTCAGGAAAAAGATCGGTAATTTCCAAATTTGCAACAAGCAGTGCACTTGGTGGACAAAGCAACCAATTCAAACTAGTTTTAGTGGAAATAATTGGCTTTTAGACAAGCTATGCATCTTCAAAATCCGATCCTCTCAAAGGCCTATTTTTGGTTAATATTGCGAGAAAAAATGCTCTCCATCTGATGAAAAATATTTCTTCTTCATATCATTTTCTGCTTTGGGAACCAAATTGCTGTTTGCCGTGGTGCATCACATTATTCCGTCAATGAATTATTGTTTCTCTTGCTATCATGGTAGTTTTTATGATCTATAATTCGTTGAAATACGGGGAAAACTTTGCGACTTGCCTTGGCAACGCGATCATAAACCTCCATTGCCCTCACCCACTTGCAAAGACCTTCACAGGCAGTCGATGCTTGTCTGACAACTTCTGGTAAAAAATCCTTATTGGTAACATACCTCAAAAAGAATAAAATCAAGTCTGAGTTGCGCGAGAATTGAATTTTACACTGTTTATAAATCAGCTAATTACCATTTCAGGGCTGAATTCCTTTCATGTGGTACTCATTAGGAAAGAAAAAGAGTAATCGTCCAAAGATTACTCATTCTCTGATGAGTTGCAAATGAGAAACGTGGCAGTCTGGCAGTGTGAGATAATATCTCAGGACTTACCGGCTCAAACCCTACACAGTTCGCAACGGAATTACGAACGGCGAGGAAAGAATCCGGAAAAGAACCAGATAAATCAATTTCCAACTAAAACGCACGTGGCACTCAATTTGCTTTCTCCTACGCTAGAAATGGAACATGTTATGCAGATTACACAAGGTAATACTTTACCCAAACATATGCCTTTGTCAAAAGCTATTAGAAAAGGACGTCGGAGACGTGTCTCAGGTTTCCACTGCCTTCAAAATTTAACACGATTTGAAGTATACAAAATGCCTTGACATCATTCATAAACACACCCTCGTAGAAACCTAATGTTGAGAATGACTCGAAGCCTTGTTTCTGGTTTCTACAATTATTGAATCAAGTATGGCACCGCAGTCGAAAACGAGCTTGCATTGCATACTCGATTTCTAGCGTGGCAGAAACAAGAGACATGACCCTGACATTTTCTAGGGAAGTGGATTTCATGAGGTAGTTTCCAGTTGCCTTCCTCACCAATGGTGTTATCATTGTGACACATATCGGAACCGAACTGAAAACTCATGTGTTATGAGTCCGCATGCCTAACCACCACACCACGTGGCCACTCCACAGTCAAAGGAAACTTAAAAAAGCAAAAGTCAACTGGTTCTTCTTACTTGGATCGTATCGTCTTCATGATGCTGGCAGGGATGTTATCTTTATCATAACTTTTCAACGAATCAAGGAATCTCATGTCCCCGAGAATCCTTTGTGAAGGTCCCCAAAAGTCTTCCACCATCTTGCCTGAGCCTGAAGGGTCTGGCTTGCGTTCTGGCTTCACGCTTTTCATTATGCAGACAGCTTCCATGATTAGCTTCACGACAGCTGGCGGATTCTGTGATGAGTAAGGTTAATGTAAGAGCTGTTGTTGATAAAACCCATTCGACTTTCAATGATATCAAAATAACATTCTTGCTAGGAAGGCTATTGGATTGTTTCTCAATGCTTTCTTTTGCTCTGTTTTCATGGGACAACAAATGGTCCAAAAATTTCAGTAGTCCTAAACTCTTATCAGGATAAATCTTGTTTGTTGACAGCAAGTGATTTGGCACTAGGAACTTATTTTCACAAAAGTTGTCAGCAAGGACAGAGTTAATCGCCACAAATGCTAATATGCCAAAAAACGGTCAAAAAATTCTTCGTTTCATCTTTTGTTTCAATTTCAATTTCTTTTTTCATTTAAATGATAGTAGAACTAATACAAGGTAGTAGCCCGGAAGTCTAAGCTGCTTTTCAGAGACCTCCAAATTACATACATTCAATTCAAGTTACAATTGCACACAGGCTTAAGGTTTCAAAGTAGTCTGAATAGAAAAGATGAACTGAATGATAAAACGATTACAACCAATCTCATAAGGTGTCTTACTCATTAGCACATGCACTATCGTCAAAGTAATGAATGCCTTCAATGCGTATTACACATACCTTCATGGCTCTGACCATACTGATATCACTTGGCTTCAATGTATTCAATGCAGACACAGCTGCCTCTAATGCTGGCATAGCCTCAGCTAAGTTACTTTCACACTCATCCTTTATTCCCTTGGCAACATTAGCAGCCTCATTTGCAACTGCTTCGTCTGCTGATACAACCTTCAAAGTTAAAGGAAAATGAACTGAACGAAGAAGCAAGCTAAACTATTAATACTAAGCAAGATAATTTGTGGAATCATTTGACAGATTAAATAAAAAGAGACGGAGAGAGAGCCATGTTTATAGTTATATCTAGAGGCATCTGAAGGGAATTAAACAAACAGGAAGTAAGCCTTCATAGCACATACATACATGCATGCATACACACTCACACACATACATACATATATACAGACAAACAGACATGCATACATGCATACCTGCATACATACATTCATATATGCATACATACACACATGCATACATACATACAGTACATACAGTATATACATACATACATACATACACACATGCATACATACATACAGTACATACAGTATATACATACATACATACATACATACATACATACATACATACATACAAACATACATACATACATACATACATACATACATACATACATACATACATACATACATACATACATACATACATACATACATACATACATACATACATACATACATACACACATACATACACATACACATACACATACACATGCACATACACACACACACAGACACACACACACACACATACACACACACACACACACACACACATGCATAAATAAATACAGATGCATAAAGATGAGTTATGAGAGAGAGTCATCTATTCTATAATTGATATCTAGCAACTAAATGAGCAATGAACAGCATTGCTAGTACGATGCACGTTTGACCTACCTCCTTCTTTGCTTCGACTTCCACAGTGTCTTGCGCAATTTTAGCCAAGAGCTTTTCTGTTTCCGCCGATGTCTTCACTAATTCCGGTTGCAAATCTTTCAGCTCCTGTTGCATCACTGATACCTGCGATGCGGCAAAATCAAGCTTCTCAAGGCCAGTTTCATAACGCTGCTTCAGCATCATCACTTCGTTTCTCTTATTACGCAGTAAAACTTTGTATGTTTGTATGAGTTCAAGGTAGGATGTAGGTGTGACGTAGTTATGACGTCGCAAAGTTTCGAAGTACCTAGAGAAACAGGATAGAAATTATAAAGAAGGTTCATAGAATGGTTTCGAATAAATATAACAAAATAAAGCATCATTAAGCCAACTTCTTGTAACTTACCATAGCGTGAATGTGCTTCAAGTGCTTAAAATCTACCAAGCATCAGACGATAGATTCAAGGGCACAATAATGCTGTAGTAATTGAGCGTTGGTATCATAGTTCTTCACGTCGATGTGACGTCATGTTAATATTCCTACGATTCATGAATCATAAGCTAAATTTCAGGTCCTTGAGAAATTATACTTATTAAGCAGCATCCTAGTCCTTCCTTTTGCTACGACCACAATACGGGATCTCTAAGCGTTGAATTACAGAAAGCCAGCAATTTTTCTCACTCTGTGTGAAATTCAAGCTCAAAGGTAAGGCCAAAAACATGAGTGAAGAACAAATCTTGATAGCATTTTTCTTACACAGACACGGACATATCCTTTTGAAACATTGATATTGCATCAATAAATGCAAGGAAAGTCAATATTTTTTGAGACAAGTAAGCCTTTCTATAGATTTATTAGCTAGCAAAAAAGATACGTCAGGGCTATTTTGCTTTGAAAGAGGCAAAGAAAAATTGGAAGTCCCTTGATTACCTTTCGGACTGAGCCCTGACTGATTCGTGAAATGATTTGCACATACGCACTGCAGATTGTCTGATCCCATCCTCCATATCCACATCTTGAAGGAATTTATTTGCGACCATTTCCAAAGCATCATCTGGCCATGCCTGAAATACAAAGAACAAGTAATGAATTGATCAGTTGAATGAATAGATGGCTTCTTGGATTCACGCAGAAAATTAAAATCCAAACTGCGTAATGCATTCAAATCTGAGCTTAGCAGGAAGCAGAAGCAAGCCTCCAATCTTTTTTTCGAGGGAAATGAATTTAGTAGAAAATACTGTACAGCATAATTGATTCTGAGTTTAGGTTCTACCCTTTCTATCGCTCTGATTTATAGTGAAACAATGCTCAACTTTTGTATTTTTTTTAATGGGTTATGTTGAGGAAATGTTATGATGGCATATACAAAGCCCCAACAAAGGAAGAAAGAAGAAAGCGAGCAGCTAAGAGGACAGAGAGATAAGATCAAGCTTATTCATCTTAGATTTGAAAGATGGCAAGTTGTAGGACTCAGGAAAGCAAGACGAAGGCAAGACGTTCCATAAATTGCATGCTCTTGGGATGCATGATGATTTGTGAGATAGAGTTCGTGAAGTAGGCAGTAAAACTTGGAAAGGGTGTGAATGGTATGCATGGAATTTAAGACAGAGACCCCACGTGAACAGCTCAGGAAGACAGACTATTAAGAAAATCAGTCCATGAAAGCATTTGACTTTGATGATAAAATAGTAATAATAATAATAATGAATTGAAGAATCCTAGAGCGTAGACAGAACTTAAAGACATTTATGGCGCTTTGCAATGATTCAAGTGCCTGGTTAGAACTCAGATCATTTATAAAAATGCTAGCATTAATTAAGAATTCGTGCAATTAAAAACAATATTAAGCAAGTAGATTTTCAGTCTTTTTTGAGAAAAAAATCTAAGTCTTAAGGTCGGGAAGCACAGGCTGAGAAGGCCCTGTCTCCATGGTTCTCTAGTTTGATCGCTGCTCTTGCAAATTGATGCCACTCATAAACTCAATGGAAATTCTTATTTTTTCGGTCTAAGTAGATCACTTGTTGGTAATTGATTCTCTTTAAAGAAATCATACTTCCAATAAGCTACCTGGAAACGAGCACGAAGGCAAAGTATTTTTAACGCGTTTTGCAATAATGAGATCAGACTTACCTGAAACCAATCAATGGTGCAGCAATTAATGAGTGAAGGGAACATGCGAAGCCGGTTTCTAAACGCATCACCAATTGGGCTCATGGCCAAGACGATATGTAAGTTTGATTTCACGCGATCAATAAAATAGTTGTACATGGCTAATGGAGTTGCATCGATCTTCTTCCCCTATAATATGACAAGAGCATCTTTGCCATAAGTGGATCAACACAGATGATAAAATGATGAATACTTCTCCTGATTGAAAATAGGACTTCTTCATTTTCTTCTTTATATTCTTTCTCCTTAGCTTCTCCTTCAAAGGGAAGATACCTACAGATGTCTGATAAGGTTTCTTTTCATAACCGGATTCATGCAATTTTTTCCATGACAATCCCATATTATCTCATTCCTACTGGCTTCTCTCTCCTCTCTATAATCAGAGCACCATATCTTTGGTTTACACGACTGCTCTGCTTACACTACCATTCAACCAGCTCCAATAAGTTGACATTTGGAGGTTTTTGCAGCTACATGTCATCCCCATCCTTCACCCTTCTAAAGGCTGAATTGCTCCAACACAAGAGCATTGGTATTAAAAGGACAATCACGTCTGAGGCAATTCATGGGACATATTGCCTTCTTATTTTTTCATCCCCGAATCCTAAAACTTGCCATCCTTCGAATCTAAGATCGTTAAACTCGATATTATCCCCTCTCCTCTTAGCATTCTACTTTCTTCTTTATTCCTTTGTTGGGGATTTCTATTGGTCGCCATGGGCTCTCCCCAACATAATTCACCACAGAAACTAACTTTGAGAGTTCGGAGCATCACAGATGGAGCAAGAGAAATGGGGCATTAGTTGAGTAAAGATGGGCAATACGGGGCTGATATAAAACAAGCAGCTTTTGGCAGAGCGAAATATTCAAACTCCTTTAAACGGAGGAATTAAGTTAGGTACCTCGGCTCTGGCAACTCCCTGCATCTTCTCGATCACATCCGCCTTTTCATCCGCTGCAAAGATGTTGGGAACGTCACCAGTATTCAAAATCATGTTTATGTCTTCAACGAATGACTCTTCTTTGATCTGGTTATCACTGAATAGAAACACAGTAGACTTGCCCAAAACACCGGACTTTATAAGCACCTATGAAGTAAACCAACATATTTCTGTTAGCATGTTTTATGAGAAGTTCGATATAGTATCACCCATTTTTAATAAAAATTTAAAGATTTAATCAATATTTTGATGCTAAAATGTTAAATAACCGATTTGTGAAATAACCTCGTAATCAGAAAATACATGTCCTATCTAAACTAGAGCTTGGTCATTTGATGCGCAAAGAGGGATCCTACTTCTATATAATATAGAGAAACCTAGCTATAGTGAGTGGTAGTAGGATAGTGGATGATGCACGAGACTTGCAGAGAGAGGACATGATGTTCCGAATCCTGCTAGTGTCATTTCTTGTGACAGGGATGGCATCAAAACCCGATTTTTCAGAGGTCTTGTCCATGCCAATAGAAAAAAAAGCCTCCTGCTTTAATCTATCTATCTCAGCTATATCCCGATAACTCTACAGAAACGAATCCAAACATACAAATCTACGCTTGTTTTAGTCACACAACAAGATTCCAGTTAACTTTAATGCGTGTACTATTATTCCAAAACAAGCACATCCCATGATAGTCCCTTATCCGTACTGTGTTCGAAGCATGCCTCCAGAGACAGCCCAACTCTCGGCCTAACATAGCCTGCTTCAATGTTCATAGCAAAACCTTCTCACAAATATTCCAGTCAAGCTCTAATCCTCCGCAATGGCATCTTGCATACTCCCAAATAAGGTTACGCCTCTCCAGATGATCTCAAGGGAAGTAAAATTGAAGCTTTATAATGAAGCCGAGCTTGCATCCACTGTCTGTGAAAAACTGTCATTCATGATAAGCAACTTCATTCAAACATTAAAGATGCCAGTGATCAGCATGCTAAAGAATGTGATGCAAAATTTTTGAAGTAACATGTGAAAGTGTTTAAGATTCAAATTGTCGAACTCGAAGAGACATGAAAACTAGATAATACGATTGCATTCAGACCTTTTTCAGATCATCCCTCCATTCATTCTTCGTGTAGTTCTTTGAAATCTCAATTTGGAACAAGTCATAACTTGCCATGAAGGTAGCGAGTTTTGTTGCGCTCTGCCTCCCACTGCCTCCGATTCCTTAACAAATAATAAAACCAGCTGATGCTAAACTGCTCCTTATGAAAATGTCACAACAAGAAATGCAAATTTGCTTCTCCGTCTCGATAGGAGCTTTAGGGAGCACCTTCTCAGCAAGGTACCATCCTGAGCAACGGAATCGTGAAGCAAGATAGCAAGCAGGAATTTCATAATTCCTGAACACAAAGGACGAGGAAACAACATACATTACCTGCACCAACTACAGGGGGAAGACAGCGTCTTATGTCCCAACTGTAAATAGTGCTTACAATGGAACATATTAATTTATTGCATTTAAGAAAAAGAAATGAATGAAGTTTAAATAAAGTTTATCCCACAAAAGGAGAGGTCAATTTAAACAAAAAGAGAAAGAGCATAGGAAATATCAGTTGACACCTAACGTGGGACAGTTTTCCAAAATAAATAATTGAAACAGAAACACCAAGGGGGATTTGCGATGCTGGCATATTCTCTAAGTCAATCGAGCCTTTCACTGGATAAGATAAATTATACTTTTGCTTCCAAAATCAGCATGTTAGCAACATTGGTGAACTGTTGACTACCACAGAAGATGGCTAGTTCCTTCCTCGCCACTCTTTTCCCCCGGAAAACAAACCAAGGACCTACGACACATGTGATCTTATCCCCGTGGCAGTTACTGTCTCACCAACAAGGACAAGTCATCAAATTGCCCACCTGCCTCTAAAAATCCGTTTGCTTCAAAGGCGACATGGTTTCAGCAAATAAACTGAAGGCAGATTTGTTCTAAGAATACTACAACTAGCTTTAATTATACTTCCTAGAACTTACCCATTTTTAAACATTGTACTTTTAACATGTCTACGTTATGAAATGCGTCTTCGAGCCAAGGGGGTAATGGTGCAATATACAGTTAGTCACACCTTTAAAATACCCTGGGCTCAACATGACAAGATGTTTTCTACTTTCCTGCATTGATCTATAAAGAAATATCTTGGATAACGTCCCAAGTTTCTAGAGCTTTGGCCATTTGTGTTGCAAAAATGACAAGCAAACGAAACTCACCGACAAGTAGTGCATGTCCATTGTCTTGCTTTAGCACTCTGCTCACTCTCGATACATGCTCAATAGCAAATTTGAACATCACAAGAGACATCGGGGCCTTAGACATCTGATTGAAGTCATCGAGATATCTACAACGGAAAGGAAACGGCAAAAGCCTATGTGAGCTGAGAGAGATCATGTCAAATGGACATCGAGACTGGAAGAATGAGCATATATCTATATAATATAGCAAATATCGGTCAGTTGAACGGTTAATGGGTTTAACTGTTGGTCAGTTGGTTGGTCAGTTGGTTGGTCAGTTCATTGCTCGGTCGGTTGGTCAATCAATTAGCCGGTTGGTCAATTGGTAGGCAGTTGGTTGGTTAGTTGGTCAATCAATTTGTGACACAACACTTGCAGTTAACTGACAGAAAATTTATCATACAGTTCAGATTCCTTCAACTGTACTACCTTTACAATGGGTTGGTTGGTGAGAGCCGATTTCGAATGCAAAACATTGAGATTTCTGGGTGAACTCTGTATCAGTTGAGCTTCTCATCAAGATTTTTTAATGATATTAACCAATGAAAACCAACGCAGAAAATTATGTCAACAGAAACTACCTTATAGAAATAAAGGACTTCATACAAAAAACATCGGGAAGATGTACAGAAATATTAAACTTACGATTCGATCTGTGCTGTCAATGCTTTGAAGTCGATTATCTCATCGTACGAGTTGTCTGAAGAACCGTTTGACATATAATCACCGAAGAAGAGAGATCTGCAATAATGACAAAATCTTCCTTCAAAAATTCACCAAAAAGTGAAATTTTTCATAGCAAGCTTCCTGGTTGGCAAAGATAAGATTTTTGCAAGGGTGATATTAAGGTGGTGCCAAGAGGAAATTAGGTGAATGTTAGGTAAGAATTTTCCTACAAATGGATAGAAGTTAGGTATTCCTACAAATGGATAGAAGCTAGGTATTCCTAAAAATGGATAGAAGTTGGCTATTCCTACAAATGGATACAAGTTAGGTATTCCTACAAATGGATAGAAGTTGACTATTCCTACAAATGGATAGAAGTTAGGTATTCCTACAAATGGATAGAAGTTGAGTATGGGCTACGCAATGGATTAGGCAACATTCAGACTTACAGCTAGGTAAAACTACGTTAAAGATAGTGGCTGGGGTTGGATGAAGAGTAAAGCCTCATTCGGAGTTCGGGTTATGCTTCAATAATGTCAGAGTTAGGGTTTGGGTTCTTGGGATAAAGATAAGGGCAAAGGCTATTGAAAAGAAAAAGCAACATGCCAGGTAGATACACTGATATAACAGAGAATAATCATAACATGAAATACAGACCTGATGTGATCATCAATTAATTTCCCAGTAGGCACCAAATGCGCCAACAGGGAGGATAAATCCTTGTTAAAATCTTTTCTAACTGTATCCTTTACTGCATCGAAGAAGAACAGCCTGAAATCGATAAAAGTGACTTTAGTCTCCGATTGACATTTTAAGAAAGTTCAATGGAACACATTTCCTACTCTCGAGTGCACTGCACATATAAAGGTATTGGAGTGAAATATTTGTAGCAGACAGTTGTTTTGCATTGGTGACGAATTCTCGGGCGCAACCATCACTGCGGAAAACTGAAGCTAGTCGCAATGATAACTGGAACTCATTTAAAACTGCGTTGCATACTCGATTTCGAGCGTAGCGGAAGGCAGAGACAGGGCTCTGAGTCTTTTCTAGGGAAGTGGAATTCATGAGGTGGTTTCCCGTTGCCTTCCTCACCAATGAAGCCTTGAAGGTGACACATGGAGGAATCGAACTGACAACCCCTGTGTTGTGAGTCCATATGCTTAACCACTACGCCACGGCACCACTGGAACTCATTTACTTCAAAAGAAGGGAAGCTGAGTTGGCTCTGTGGGCAAGCTTATTAGGGGGCAGGTTTGGAAATTGCTTCAACGGGGGACCAAACGTGGGCTTCTCGCATGATATCATGGCAGATCACGCACTATACCATAACAAATACCCTGAAAAATTTAACGAAATCCAAACCATTTGTAGAGCGCTAGGGATTATTAATTATTCGTTAGGATCATTATGTAAGGGTATTGCTCTCATTTGCTATGTTGTGTGTTTGTGACATGCATCTGCTTGTCGCATCGTGACGTTGGTTGCTTCACTTAACAGGAAACTATAGATAATAGAAAAGTCATCAGCATCCCTATCGCCGTCGTCCATTAAACGGTCATAGAATATTCCAAAATAAAAATTCATCAACATACCTATCGCTGTCGTCAATTAAACGATCATAGAACACTCTATAAACTTCATGGACCCAAAGACGTATGAGCTTGTCGCCATCTTGCAAACAGGCCGGAGGTACCAGGAGCACACCTCGAATAACGCGTGCAAAATCACGGAGATTGAAGACGTAGTGGGATTTCGAGGGCGTGGGCAGAAAATGAACCATTGCTTGCTTATATATGTGCATTGTGGCCATAACAACAATCTACAAAAAAGAGAAGTTTGAAGCATCAATCAAAGGCAAATATAAAGGAATAACGTCTCATTGGAAGCAAGAAACGATTCATCAACAAAATTGTTATAGAGTGATTGCCCTATCTAAGTGAAATAAACGAAAAAATAAAGATTTACATTGAAATCAAGCAGAAATAACAGTTTATACACTGGTCTTAACTAACAAACGTGTCTTATCCATTAAACGTACGTTTGCATGCTTTGTGTAGCAAATAGTTCTTGTAATTCTAAATAAGAACTGCAAACTTTGCTTAAACACATTTTCTACCATTGCAACTGCAAACTGTACAACTTTTAAAGTTAATTTGCTACAAAAAATTGCAGTAACTCTTACTGTTAAATGCAACTACTTACAAAATAATGCAGTTTTAAATAAAAGATTGTGTTGCAAACAGGTAATTAACACAATTGCTGTAGAATAATTGCACTATTCATGTTAAATCAAATGACAAAGTAAAGATTTACATTGAGCCTAGGCAGAATTAGCAGTCTTAACACGGAACAAAAATGGAAACGAGTGAACCAGGGGCCTATAGCACAACATAGCATGCCCTTTAACCTCTCTGTCAATTACGTCTTGTATAACTTGTGCACTCCTGAAAAATAGTCGACTTGAAGCTTACTAACAAGCAAATGATGGAATGAATATAGGCAAACATACCTTTCCTAGTCTTGTGAAGGAAGAATCAAACCCATTGTTGAAATGCCAGTCAGTGATTGATGTGAATATTTTGGTTAGATTGTTATCATCGAACTCATCGATCGATATGATATTCATGTGCCGAGAAAATCTGCAAGTGACGTCATTCCGCCCACCGCCAGGTGGACCCATTGCCGTTACAAGAAGCTGATAGAGAAATTTAAATGAGACGCATAGCTTGTCTTCAGTAACGACTTAAAGCATCAAAACCTAGCAAAATTTGAAAAAAACTAGTCCCGGGAAACTTCTAAGAAGGTGGAAATGCAGTGCAAGATACAGAGTTGTTTATTTCTCTAGAAATTAGCACTATCTTAATCTAAGTAAATCAGTTTAAGTAATGGGTTGTAACCCAGTCACTAGAATGCGCATCATCTTGTGCTGGTGTTTGTTACAGGCCCAGGTAGACGGAAAGAGGGTTGATGGAAGGAGGGGCATCCGGTTGTACACGAGGGAGCCTCCATGCCAAGCTAAACACAATAAAGACACAAATGGAAGCTCATCCACGCCAGCGATACCTCCAAAGGGGTTGTGCCCAGAATAAGAAGCACAATCTGATAAGTAAATAAGAAGATTCGGGCTTTGCTAAAGTAGCGGGACGAGATTGATAGACTTCCTGATTGCCAGAGAGCTAGGCTTATGCATAAAAATTCGAGCAAACAATAGTTTAAAAAATATTTTCATTTTCTCCCTTACCACATCTTGAAGGTGCAGAGTAGAAGTGTCTTTCCTGTCATACCAATGTTGATGATCAATCCACTAAAAACAAACAAGAAACTTTATCGACACATTTGGAAACGAAATCATAATCAAAGATATGCATACAACAATGAAACTATATCTTGCTTGATCAGTGTGTCCATCCACCATTCTAAGGGTGCATTTAATTGCTGCCATTCAAATTTCATCTTCACGTCGTATTATTTTCACGGTAAACAGTTTTCACGTTTCCTTGGAGGATACCTCTTCCAAACAGTCTCTTTATCTTCCAAGGGCCTATGAGCACTGTGGAATATGGCGCAATATAAGCGATTTTTTGTTATCTTCTACGTTAACTCCAGCGGGGGATAGGGAGCGGTGGGGGGGCTTGAACATAATCGGGTGCGGCAAAGGTTTCACGGCTAAGGTGCGAGAAGAACAGGACATGAGTTCAACTGGTTTCCAAATGCTCCCAATATCATAACAACAACCCAATTGTTCTGAGTGAGGATAGGTCTTTCGCACGTTGCAAGTGCAAGAAAAACTCAGTAGTAACGTCTGCTGGATCGGTCCTTTCTCGATCTCCAATTTCAGTTAGAGTAGGGGTGTCGAAACGTTTTGAAAAGGGGACCAGATTTTAAATGATAAAATTTGTAGGGGCCAACCTTGGCTGAATATTTTTACATAGAGCAACAATACATTGAAACAAATTTTAACAAGCCATTTTGTGTTTCATTTATTTTTTTTTCATTCACTTCTATTTCAATCTCTTTACTAATATACTCTATGAAAGAGGCTGGGGGGCGAATGAATTTTCACCAAGGGCCAAATTTGGCCTGCGTGCCGGACTGTGGACACCCCTGACTTCGAGTGACAAGAGCCTCCAAATACCTAAAGATAGAAGCATGAATATTTCCAGGCGTGGTCAGGTCGCAAGTAGGAACTGGGACACTACTCGTTACACACATCTTTGCACGGCAGCAAGCATAAAACAAAATCGCTTTGCATGCTCATGAGCCACCAGGAGGAAAGAAACCACGATGTTCTTGATTGAAGGCCCATTATTTGTGATCACGGGGTTAAAACTAAAGATATACCTGCCGAAGCAGCTCAATGGGTGGCTGCGCACCGTACTTTTCTTTCGCTGGCATATTCAAGTCATCAACAAATGTTACACATTTTTTGCCATGGGGAGGTCCGTAAACACCTTTTCTACGCCTAGAGAAAGCAAAGCAACCAAAATATGGAATGAGAAACTTCTTCATCATAAAAAATAGCACCTTCCGTCTAGTTATGCAGCAAATGTGCGGTAAATCGCATTCCCAAAGGCATAAAGAACTTGTGTCATCATTTAAGCGGCGCAGCCGGGACAAGGTAGAACCAGATGACGACTTAAGCCTGTCTTCCACTTCGATGGATCTTAAGGCCGTTTTTCATAGGCAAGATTTGGATTCGTTTCAGCTTCCCTTGGCTTCTTTGTTGCATCATAGAAAGCATTCAACCAAATAAAGATGAAAGGAAATTTCTTTTCAGATGGCTCCGATTTGATATGCTATCAACAAAACTGAGGCTTTATTTTTCCCGCTAATGCCGATCAGCAATTCGGACGTTTTATCAATATTCTGATGCTGCATCTTTTCTACTAAAGCTACATTCCTGACAACTGCAAGTTTGGTTTGTTTGCTCATTCATGCACGCAGAGAATTTAGTTCCGGGGTAGATAGGATCGGTGCACAATTGATTGTGAGCAATAAATGCGGCTGATTGACTACTGAATTAGGAGTTTGTCTACACACCAAAACGATTTTGGTCACTAATGGTAGTAGCAGGTAGGCTCACGTATCCTGATGATGCAAATAATTTGCACCTCTCTATGGCACAGATGGCGATTATGAGGCTCAATGAAGAAGAGATTACCTGTCTAATTTTGACATTATGATGTCCTGCGTCTGACCCGCACTTGTTCTCGCAGAGAAATTAATGTTTATTGGGACATACCTTTAATGAAATAGAATGCATTTGCATAATGAAGCTCAAAGGGCAATTTTTCATTTGCATTGACATATTATCAAAACTGATTATCAGAAATTATCAGCAACTTTCATAGTTAAAAAAAACTATGAAATGAGCATAAAGATTCAAGATTTCATTGAATACATGGAAGGATCATTTACGGATAGGGTATATATATACAATATGTATCTATATATTTATAAATTAATGTATATATTCGCGCCTCTCAATACAATGCAATACAGGGCAGCTTGAGTAGGTATAACTTTATACTGTATGGTAAGGACTGAGTAAATAGAAAGAAAGCAATAAACCATAGTATGGGCCTCGTCTTCATAGTGACTAGAACATGCTTCTGCTCTGCTTATAGCTACAGGCTAGATCCCATGCAAGCACACACCGTTAGATACCTCCTTACCTACCTAACCTGAGATAAATGGGCAGTTCACGTGACGTTATGGGAAAATTCAGCGAAGAATAAAACTGACCATCCTCCGCCACAAGTTCGTGGTTCAGGACGATACCTCATCTAATCGACTGTCATACAATTTACTTAAGTGGCTCAAAACTTCTGAAATTATCACATGAGCCATAGCTGAAGATAAAACAGCTGAATGATGAAAAGAATGTGGCTACTGAAGAGAGAAGACGAATCGAAAGGCAAAATGAAAGAAAAACGGAAGAACAAATAAAGAGAAAATGGAAAAAAATCGTATGAAAAAATAGACCAGAAGAGGACAGGAAAAGTAAAAAAATGACAGAAAAAGTGAAAATGGTCAATGAAATTGAAACGTGAAGTAGCAGCAAGGAAACACAAATGAATAAAGTAAAGAAATATGAAATGCAAAGCAAGATTGAAAACCAAAGATCAGCTTACGTGTCTTTAGGAAGCCGCATCAAGTAGTTGTTTGTAATTGCTGATTTTCCTGTCCCGGTATTACCGACAAACATGAGAGGCGTTTCATGAGATACAAATGTATTCAGGAAAAAGATTTGTCTAGATGTATCATCTGTATGTATGATCAGCTCACTTGCCTACGTGCAAAAGCAAAAGGCTGGATATCTAATGAGGTAATGGTATTGTTATGTACTGATTAGGCATGCGGAATCATAACACAGGGGTTGTGGGTTCGAATCCTGTAAGAGTCACAATGGAAACACCATCGATGATGAAACCAAGGGGAGAAGATGTCATGAAAAGCACTCGATGTCCCTAGAAAGAGCTCTGTGTTCTGCCTTTGGTTTCTGCAAATTCCTAAGATAATGATTGTGCTCCGCAGTGGACTCGATTCTTAGCCAAGATAAAACATTCACACAAAGTAAAGATAGCGTTGTTGCAATTCAATTATTACTGTGGAGGCGCATTGAACGAAAACTTGTTTATGTCTGTTTCATGAGAACAGCTACTTGCATCATAAAATCTAGCTTGGAAGCTTAGTCATAAAAATCAGGAGCAAAAAAATTGAATTGATATGAATGGTTATGATACTAATTTAAAACAGCTGCGAACCAATAATATTCGTAGCCAATTCTATAAGCAATATTGATGTACAAAATAAATCTATTGCTGATACTGATTAAGATATAATATGTAGATTTATGTTTATAATAGTTCACAATAGATATGATATAGACATGAGACGGAAATGCAGCTTAATGATGTACTTTTTAACCAATGCCAAGACGATTGGAAGAGTCATAATCACAGAAAGACGCTTTTATCCATTGTAATGACTATTGACAAATCCGATGACATACCAGTGCAGACAATCCATGATACCACAGCTTATTTAGGCCTACTTTAGTATCGTTGGCATCAGGATCAGCATATGCTTCTGAAGCTATGGATTTGTCTAAATTATGGACTGTCTAAAATTTAGTATTATGGATTGTCTACATTGGTTTGCCATTGGATTTATCAATAAATATTATAACGGACAAAAGAGTCTTTCTGCGATTATGACTTTCATAATCGTCGTGGCATTGGTTATGAATATGATAAAGTTGTAGAATGATATTGATTGTCATACCTTAGCATTTTTGTCCACGTGTAGAAGGCTCTTGTCAATGGTATCTATCCATCGTGCCCAAGACCCACTTGCCGTTTTAACAAACGTATAGTCAAATACGCTTCCAGCTTCAGGGAAAATGTTTTGCTAAGAATAAGAAGCGGAGTTCTGCGTGAATTGTGTAAATAAAGCTTTAATTGAATGAGATTGACTAAAAGAAGATTTAATGATTAAATGAATGCTATATGAATCATAGGAATGATTTGATAGAAAGGCAAATGACCCCAATAATGGGAAGTGTATTGAATGGTTAATTGCTATCCAGTGAATGAATGAGTGAATGAATGAGCGAATGAATGAGTGAATGAATGAGTGAATGAATGAGTGAATTGATGAGTGAATTAATGAGTGAATTAATGAGCGAATGAATGAGTGAATGAATGAGTGAATTGACGAGTGAATTAATGAGTGAATTAATGAGTGAATTAATGAGTGAATTAATGAGTGAATTAATGAGCGAATTAATGAGTGAATTAACGAGTGAATGACACAAAGAAAGAAAGAAAGAAAGAAAGACAAGACAGAAGAAAGGAAGAAACAAATTAGCAAAAATTAGTCAGATAAATGGACTGGAGAAATTGTGGTTAATTGACTTTCAAGGAGTAAAGATATAATGAATAAAGAAAGGAATGAGTAGATGAAACAATGAAAGACAACGAATGAATGAATAATCTTGAGCATCAATACGTAAGCGATTTAAAAGATAAAGAGTTCTAAGAATACTGAATATGACTAAATGATTGACCGAGGGGTGCTCGAAGTAATAAATTTGGAAAGGATTTAATTTAGGTACATGGATCAACTACCTTAGATAGCTTTATGATTTTGGGTTTAGGATGCTTCTTATCGGAACCAGATAACAACTGCCGGTAGAAATCATCGAATTTCTTTCTGCTGTCACCATCCAAGGTACCTGCGATTGACCAAACTATCGCAAACACAAAGAGGCCTTGCAACCATGAAGTTACCTAAAAAGATTAAACATCACGGATGAATATGGTTGGATTATAGAATGAAAGATGTCACCCAATCTATTTTCCTTCAACAACACAAAATACGAGAAGTAATGCTAATAAAATTGAAAATGCGCCCGGGGTACTCAAGGCCTTGCTGGTCTCAGAGCCGGCAGCTCAGGTCGCAGCTTTTGGGCCAATAGCTAAGTTGATAAAGCATTCGCCTAGAAATCTACAGGCTCTGGGGTCAATGCTGGTCTTCTTCGTCAACAAATCGTGCAAATAACAAGCGGAGTTTGGGTGATCTGTCCTATCCTGTGAATCATCTGGGAACTGGTGGTAAGCGGGGCACTGTAATTTCCATTGAAAGTGAAACGGAGATAGGCTCTTAATGATCATATGAAATTACTATAAGACAACCTGGACCCATTGCTTTTCATTCATTTACTGCTCTCCATGAACTATGATTAGATGAGGCAATATCTTCTAACTTCAAACTCACACTGTACAGAAGCAAAGCTTATACGTTAGCTAAATTCTTCTAAAAACTCTGAGTTTAATTCTCCTCTTCCGCTGCCACCACATAGCTGCAAGAAATCAATAATGCAAAAAGGTGCATAATCGATTCTACCTGTCCAGTGGACATTCTGCTGGCTCCCTCAGCTGTTGCTTGGCCTCGTATTTCATCCAGAAGACACGTGTATAGTGTGAAAAAAGACCTTGCAAGGTGCATCACTGATGTTTGGATAAAGAATCTGCATTCATGTTTGATGAAATCTAAAGCACAATAAAGCAAGAAAATGAGAATTGATGAGTAAACTTAGGATATTTCAGCAGCGTAACTTTAGATAAGAAAAGAACATTGTATGCATACTGGTAGAATAACATTGGCACAAGTTCTGAAAGATTTCTTAAGATTGAAGGGCGGTAAATGAAAATATGGCAAAGTTACTATTAAAACATGACCTCTTTCTTTAAGTTAGACGGAAGGCTGAGTGGTGAAGATCTACCTCCAGGCTGCTATTATCAACTTGAGAAGAGTCACTAGCTCTTTGGTATTCTAGGCGTAGGATTACAAAATAGGGCTACATCAAAAGCAGATGCTAGAATGCTGTTCGATAATCAAAGCTTTTAGTGCCAGCAAAACTGTCTCTGGATTTTATGAACAAATCATTGAGAAAAAGAAACCTCTTTTTAATGATAATCTTGCACGTCCAAGAGATTTTGATGCAAAAGGACAGGAGTAGATGAATGCTTAGGCACTAGCAAGACAACCACTGAGCATTTATAAGCTGTTGCACAGAATGGTAATTGTGCAGTTTTGCGTCTGAAACTGTCACACAGCAACAGATGGTACCTGAATGCTGCGGCAAACTTTCATTTGCTAAAGAAATAAGTAAAAAATATAGTAAGTAGCAAAAATTTGTAAGATATTACCTAAGCATGGTTGCATCAACCAATTAAAGAGCTCCTGAACAAGATCTTTTTGTTCCTTTGTCAGCGTTTCCGGAAGTGTGTCCATGTATGATGTCATTAGAGGTTCCCAACCAAGCTGTCGATTGAGGGTAAAGCCCTTTTAGAACTAGCTAATTTCACAAGGAAGTTTGAGAAATTCAATTCACAGCAATCCATTTATAAGCTTTTAGTTTATCTTTGCGCTAAAAAAACATGATATTATTGCCATCCAAGTCCTTCCTTCCAAGTAAAATCGGTCGATATTGAAAATTTTAATTAAGTTTATCTCGAAGACAGAACATCTTGATTGAATTCTTCAAACTGATTGAATTCCAGTTCTCCTTTACAATGAACAATATGTACATTGGCTTATTTGCAATGACATCTGGAATATGTATTTCAAAGCTCTCATTATTCTCTGTCATATCTTAAATGTAATGGCTTTAGGGCAGCTATGGACTTAGGCATTCCCAATGTATTGTAGCTGTATAGATAGTATTGTAAATCTAATTGGTGTAAAGAAAAGCAGAGGAATACTGTACAAATCAAAAGCTTGGATAGCTGTTTCAAATAATGATTCTACTCAAAATTTTTCCAAAAATTCATTTCGAAATGACTTGATAATAATTCATCCGTTAAAGACTGATTGAATTAGAACCAAACATGGTTGCACTACGAGAGACGACGCCAGCAGCGAGATTCATATTGGGTCATAAAGGTATATTTGATATGGAGAAATCATGCCCGATGTGGTTAAAAGAAATTAATGCCGGACCTTAATGCTGCCCATTGTAAGACAAATCGAATCGAATGAAGTTATGACATACCTGATGAGGCTCAAGATAGATCATACCACATCGGCTGACTGTTGCCGGTGATGCTTGATCCAAATCTCCAGTCTCGAAAATCAGACTCTGTTTATTGCTCATCTGAATGATCTCCCCACTCATCAAACAAAGCTGCAGCGAGGGAAAATGGACATAAGATTAACATGAAAATTAAGAATGTACAGGTTTCTTGACGTGAACTTCCAGAAATCGAGTAAGGTACGCAATACTCGATACTCGATACAAGCGAGCACTTTGCTAGGTAGGTATCATTC
Organism: Pseudorhiza aurosa; assembly: GCA_964026355.1. Classification (NCBI taxonomy): domain Eukaryota; kingdom Metazoa; phylum Cnidaria; class Scyphozoa; order Rhizostomeae; family Lychnorhizidae; genus Pseudorhiza; species Pseudorhiza aurosa. The sequence continues at coordinate 4,444,906 of OZ032119.1, forward strand.
CAACACACAGCAGGGTGATCTGTTCCTTGCCTTTCCACACTTGAACCAAGCTTTGCTCTTGGGTAGAAAGATAGAGTGCATCCAAAATGGGATAAGATGTGAGTCGAGCCCTGGACCTTATTACAGTAGAACTGCAATATAACCATTATGCTGACTATAGATATTCTGAAGCTCGATGGTACTGTCATTTCTCTCAGCGTATGTGAGTGATGACAAGGAAAATTATTTACACTCATTCGATGAGTAATGGAGATTTCTAACTAAAATCTGCACTGTCAATGATTCTGGTCTATCAAAATTAACAGTATCATCCAACAAAGTTTCAATTGCGTAGCAATTAGCTTAGAGCCCTGGAAAACTAGAGAATGCTTAAAAGGGTTTGATTGCTTAACTCTCCCGCACTCATCCATTACGTGTCAAAGTTGATGGAGCTCGGTGACAGGTTTTGGCTGGGACTACAGGTCATCCACCATGAGAGTTGTCGGATTCGCATCGCAGTTGAACACATACCCAGTGTCACGGGGTCCCTGGTGGCAGAGTGGGCAGGTGCTCGCAGCTTGAGGGTTGACCCGCGACGCGTATCCGGTAAGGACTTGGATTAACCAGAACGCAGCGACTTAGCTCTTGACCGGAGAACCAAGACAGTCAGGGATCAGTAGAAGATTTATTTTCAATACACCCATCTACAATTGTGATCTGGATACCTTTTTGTTGTCATCCAGTACAGTATTCATATTTTCAATCCAAACCGCATCAACCGGGCCGTCGAACAGAATCCATTTCCTATCATCAGTTGTGGACACAGCTTGTTCGCGAAACGTATTAGCAAGCACACCATCCGACCATTCATGCGACACTGGGTCAAAGCATCCATATAGCTCACCCATTGTGCATGACTTTGGATTTATGATTTTGTATTTCACCTATAATAACATTGAAGTCACCAATTACTAACAAATAATGTCCATGAACAGAGATTTTTATACACGGACTAGTCAAGTGAGTGTTCTAAGTAAAATGAGATCCCCAGTAAACCCAACCCCCTAAGAATGTCTTGAGACATGGTACTTTGGCACAAAGAAACATTCATTCTCCCTCTCCAATACACTATCTTGAACTTAAGCTTTAAGTGAAGGAATTTCATAATACTCTAAAACTTGAAGCATTGGAATCACTAAGTGTGGTCACACCAAAAAGAGGACCAGTTTTATGGTCTATGAGGCTTGCTTCTTATCGTCTAAAAATCTACCATGGAATGCTGACAAGAAATCAAATAAAAGATGCCTGAAAAATTATGATCCGAATGAAATTAAGATGAAGGTGCTCAACCTTGAAGTTTGTCAGAGATACAGAAAAAGTTTCCAGGCAGGAAGGTAGCCAAATGAGATTTTAAAAGCCAAACGCAAAAACACATCATATCAAACCCATTTTTAAATTCAAGAGCACATTGAGATAGCTTTGCGAATTCATACTGCGTGGCTCATGGGTTCGAATCCTGCATGGTTCCCAATGAAAACAACATCAATTAGAAAGGCAAGGTAAAATATCTTCAAAAATTTACGATGTCTTCAATTTTCAGTCGGCTCTAAATCGAGTTTCATATTCAGGTACGGTCGTCGCACATACCTTGAATTGGTCAGGGATGCCGGCAACTTCCAGATCTTCTAGAGCACCGGCCAGAACTTTATACGACATGGTTTTACCTCCAAGGTGACCACCTACAATCATGAATCCATGACGAACAAGCATCATTTCGTAGACCTACAACAATCAATGATATTGCTTGTTGAAAAGTGACAATCACGGAGGTTGAAAAGTTAATGTGTGTTTTTTTCATTAAAAGGAGAATGTCAAAACTAATACTAAGTGGAACATTCTTGCAATGAATCGCAAGAAGTATTGCAAAAGATAATGTAAATGGATAATGTATTATTATCATATCATTATCATATCATATCATATCATATCATATCATATCATAGCAATCATATCATATGATATGATATCATATCAATCATATCATATCAATCATATCATATCATATCATATCATATCATATCATATCATATCACATCACATCACATCACATCATATCATATCATATCATATCATATCATATCATATCATATCATATCATATCATATCATATCATATCATATCATATCATATCATATCATATCATATCATTCAAAGCAGAATAAGGACACAAGATCATTAATAGATTGCTTATGCGGGGTTCTCTACCTTTTAATTGTATATATCTAGCACAAATACAAGTACAGTACGAACAATGAAGCATATACGGCAAAACGTCGCGACATTAGGTCAAGAAGATGTTGCCTGAAATGTTGAATAAAATGCTGCGTTGCTTGAAAGGGGCCTAACTCCATGTCAGAGTGAAGAGAGATGCTTGGAAAACAAGCTACATCTTCTCAAACGGAAGGATGAAGAAGACGGAAGGGATGGAAGGAGACCTCTATTAATGGAGGCAAAAGCCAAGATACGAAGATATTGAGAAAGGGACTGAAAGAAGCAAGGGTGACGAGTAGAAAATCAAGGCAACAATGTTTGTTTGTATAATTTTCACCTGAATTATTTTCTTCAAGAACCATTCTGTTGGCTGCAAATGCATCTTTTTGCAGTTGTCAATCAGAGCAACCATCAATGACCCATAGTCAGGGTTCGGCCAATTTGTGCCAGGGAACAGATCAGAAATGATACCTTCAAACAATGGAACATCCTACAAAAGAAAATCCACCCCTTATCATTGCCTTGAAATAACGTCAGCATTCTCAACATAATCAAATCTTTTCGTGTGACACTCATCCCAGCATGCAAAACTTTTCTTAGGAATCTCTTCCCCCAAAGGAATTGTTGAACTGGCATTACGCCCACTGGTGGTTTCACCCGTTTGAGTTCCAAACAGTGCAGCAAGAGTCATGCAAATATCAAAATGAACCTATATTCATCAGAAAATTGAAGTTGGAATGAAAATTCTAGATCAAGATGAATCTTCTCACCTGAGACAGGAATTTTGCCAGATTCACCTCGAGTATAGCTCTCAACACGAGCTCACCTTCATCCTGGTCGGGAAAACGTAGTTTCAAGTTTCCTGCTGCAGTTAATACGGATTTAACAGCGCGCATACCATAATCGTAATGTGATTGCGATGACAATTGCTCAGAGCATAGACGGTATGTTTCCACGATCTTTGTTGATAAGCTGAAAGTTGTCAACGATGAATGATCAAAATTTGTTTTTCCTTCGCACGTTGCGTATAGAGTAGACTATATCTAGGTGTATTCGGACACGATAAAAGGCATAAAGAGCCATAAAGAGCCATACATGGGCAAATATAGTCATACATTTCTACGCATACATAGCTTAATACAACCATACATACATACATTCTTATATACACACATATATAGCCATGCATACACAGCCATTCATAATTTCCCCGAGTTGTCAACAAATTAAGAGTGACTGACGATTACCTTCTAGCATCGACAAATCCCATAGAGTAAAGCGATATCTCAGCAATCAATGCATAATCAGGCACCATCATTGCCACCGTTCGAAACAGGACCTGAGAAAAAACAATCTCTTTATTTGAGTTTTTACAGCAGCGTATCTTCAGTGCGTTTACAAAGAGAGACTAAAAGAGGTTGGTGACAGGAGTGACATCCGTCCATAGAAAAACCCAACCCAAAAACTGAAGAGATTACTACTGGATACGATAATTATTTGGCAGAGCATAGCAGGCAACGCGCTCAAGTGCACACGCAAAGGAACATTCAGCTCAAAAATCAAGCAGATCAAAAAATACTATTGAATGACAGCATTGTTCAAAAATCCTGGACCATTGCTAGTTTTTCTGGCTTAAAACTGATTTATTGGGGTTAGCAATAACCACCTTTTCTCTATATTACATACGTCGATGATTTTGCAATTGGTACTCAGGTAAACCGTGGATATCTTTTCAACGCGGAGTTAATGCTACTTACTTTCAAGTTGTCTGGCAGCTCTTGCCTCCCTGCATAGCCAGGATTCATGGTGATGAACATTGTACAAGTTGGATTCAATACAAGCTCAGTTCCTTCGAAAACAAATCTCTTTTGTCTTGCTGCAATCGCCTTTTGGATCGTGTGGATCTGCTGTGCAACCACTGAGAGAACCTGAGAAAAAACCAAACAGGCGTTTAGTTTACGTGCTCATGCATCAAAGTTGCCCTTTTACGAGTGAGGCATTCGTTCCCAAAAAGTGTCTTCCAAAAGGTGGCCGTGACATGGCGTCCATAACACAGATGTCCTTCATGGGAGGCTTCCATTCTTAAAAGATGCCCATTCCTAGGCCGCACTCAGTCCTAAAAGTTGCCCTTCCTAAGCGGTGTTTGCTCCCAAGGTGCGACTGCTTCTATGATGCGTCCAATAATGGCAAAGATTTCACGGAATATATTTAAAAGAGCACGATTTTACAATTTACGCAGACACAAGACAGCAAGTCGCCTAGGAGAAACTACGTCATCAAGAAGATTGATCACATTCCATAATCATGTGCTACAGTCATGGACGAGAAAATGATCGATTGAAATGCTTTGTTGTGCTATGATATGAGGTATGGGATCTGAAAATGACTCCAGCACACACCTCAAGCTCAATCCTGTTGAATTCATCAAAGCAGGCCCAAGATCCAGCTTGAGCTAAGCCTTTGAAAAATTTCCCCATGGCTTTAAAATCGAGGCCATCAGAACAGTTGAACACAACACACTGGAAGAAAAAGGAAGAAAAGTCGTGTAACTGTTGACATCAAAATGAGGCCCCCAAAAGCACCAACCTAAAGTGCATTGCTGAAGATAAGTCTACACCTTATTACTAGTATTGCGTTGAAAGGAAGTAAGAATAACTTCAACATCTTCACAAAATATTCAGTGTAATGGGCTGACCCTTCTGCTTAGACCAGACAGCAGTAAATTGCACAGAATGCTTCAAAAAAGGCCTGACCATCTGCAGTTGAAAGTCCTTTAAAAATTTTTAACCTCCCAAAAATGCTTGAACAAAAACTGCAAATATAGGCTCTACCTTTACCTAGCTAGATTTTAAGAGACTGAGAAGTCATGGTTAACCAGCAGTTTCCTGGTTCGTCCCCTCAATTTTACCGCATCTTATGATGCCAGCGCATGGAATTATAGAGCACTCGGGCTTCTACTCAAACTAAAATAAATCTGAGCTAGAGATTCTCTCTCAGCTACTGACCATTGGGTTTGCAGCTACACCAGTGCCACACGAACACGGAAATCTCAAATAACCGGAATCGAAGATAACTATAGATGAATTGCTGCGTCTTAACAGCTGTTAATAACATACTTGTTTTGCAACAGCTTTCGCAAGATCTTTAGATGTCTCTGTCTTTCCTGTGCCAGCTGGGCCTTCAGGAGCCCCACCAAGATTTAGACGTAAAGCGCCCATCAATGTTCTGCAAATAAGAAATTCTAATAAAAGGCACATAATCAAGATATTATACTTCCGAGTGGATGGGCTTGGTCGAGATGATGTTTGATACGTGACGATTTGTCCTACCGTAAATAAGATTGGGTCTCTTAGGAAGAATACGAGTGAGGATGAGGCATTGTTTCAGAAAAGCTAAGTTTTTGGGATTCTATAGCCACACACGTCGTTGATCCAAAGTCCGTCTTGACCCAAGATATACCAACCAGGGTTCCTGCTGCCTTATAGGGGTGTCATTAGCTTGACTGAGGCTAGAGATGATGTCTGGATAAAAATGCTACCTTTACCAGCCACTGGCGGCATCATATTCCAGTGAGGGTCCTATGCCCAGATAAACGTGCAGGTTTTTTGGCAGGAAGGGCATATAGCAGTAAAAAACTTGCCAGATTACATGATGATGAGAACTAGTTCGAGGTGTATCTTATGCCAGGCCATCCTCGGACGTTATGCGCAGAAATAACGCTACACAGTTATGAGAAGTGAGCAACGGCTACCTTGGAGAAGGATGATGTCAGGTTAGGGTGGGGTGAAAGAGAGCTATCCGTACCATCAACCCTACAAAAGTGGAACTTCACCCAGAAGAAGAAAAACAAGAAGATTCAAGTGAGAATTGTGAAATTTATCACACAAAAGAAATTTAATAAATACTGCACCGAAAAGATCCCAGAGGGAAGTTCAAACAAACTAAAAATTTGAAATATAATTTTGACAAAGAAACTGATATTCAAGGCTAAAACTAACTTCGAAATAAATAAAGGCCCTTTAAAATTAGCTTTTGGATTTATGCAAAGTCTTGTTCTACAGTAGTGAACAATGTGAACATGCATGCATGCAGTGTGAAGAAAATTGAAAGTTCAAGGCAAATATTGAGGGTCAAAGGCTAACATTGAAGGTCAAAGGTGACAATTGCCTACCTGTAGCATCTATCTGTAAGTGGTGTTATAACTAGCCGACCTGAATTTCCCAAGTATTCATATCCGTAATCAATGCTAGTTGTTATCATTCGGACGACGATTTTCTTTTCTTCAAAGTAATATCTTAACTGCGCAATCCATTGAAAGTCGTTGACACTTGAAACATTATCAGTAGCCATTTTGGCAACAACATCTCGAGCTAAAAACAAAATTTGCAGTATATATAACAACGTTGAAAATAAATTCAGGCCCCAAAATCAAATAAGAGTTGGAAAGCACGATTCTTGCAAAGTATCATCCAGAGCAAACAGCTTCTTGACATAGGAGAGCGGAAATTCTTGCTGCCTCAGCTTTATGCCACGTACCCATTTAGTACTGGATGTACGAAGTAAGGTCACCCAGCAAGCAATCAGCACGGGCATGAAACAGAACCTAGGACGTTGAGCATGATAAAAGCATGCTTTAACCATTATGCCAAAAGCATCTTACATAAAAAGGTCCATTATCAAAATTTACAATAGGAAAGAATTGACTTAGCTACTTCAATCATGCAACCGCCTTTGGATACAATGATCGATCATTTTATTTGGAAATAAGGAATAACGAGGAATGAAAACTGATTTATGTTGAGGATATCAAATATCCCATTATGGAAAAATGACAGGACTTGACTAAACCAATTAAGATTATGACTTCGAAAAAGTAGATATTTTCATGTTCATTCAGTCACTGTTGGAGGAAAGCTTCTCTAAAAGCACTTCTAGCAGGAAACTATGTCCTAAAAATTCATTTTCCAAAGAGAAGTTTCTTTTTTTTAAACTATGTTGAAAAAAGCGCAAGGCGACCTATACAAAGCCATAAAAATGGAAGAAAGAAGAAAGCGAAAGGCTAAGAGGAGAGGGAGATCACATCAAGTTTGTTTACCTTAGATTTGAAAGATGGCAAGTCGCAGGATTCAGGAAAGCAAGGAGGCAAGAGGTGCATATTCTTGGGATGAATAATGCATTGTGTGACAGAGTTCGTTGATTAGGCAGTGAAACTTGGAAAGGGCGTGAATCAGTCAAGCTTTCGGTGGTTCTGACAGGCATCAGAGGAACATGAATAATCCCCCTGATCTCCTGAGAGCAATGCCCGTGAAAGTGTCAACAGAAGCTGGCTAGCTGCTATTCCTGTCATTTACAAGGGAAGTGCTCTGATATCGGCGGCATTAATTCCCTGTTTTTTGTGCTATATGAGGGAAGTTCTCCTTTGGTTGAATTGGCGCATAGCCACTACCACCCTACCATCAGCTCTCGGGTTGTTAACAGCACAGCTCAGTTTACTTTGGCTGTGATTTTCATTCACTCAGTAGCTGCGAGTACCTCGATCGGACAGGGAATTTAAAATGCCTTGGTAAACACTCTAGAAAGTGGTGCATCTCTATCGAACAGGGCTATTATTCCTGTTCTTCTAAAGCGTGTCGGAACCACCAGATGTTCAACCCATTCAAACCCTTCCCAAGTTTCACTGCCTAATCCACGAACTTCATCCCACAGATCATCAATCATCCCTAAAACATGCAATTTATAAAACATCTTGCCTCCTTCTTGCTTCCTGAATGTTGCAACTTGCCATCTTTCAACTATAACATCAATAAACTTGATCTGGTTTCTCGATCCTCTTAGCCTTTCGCATTCTTCTATCTTCCATCGGTGGGGCTTCGTATAGGCCATCATGGCTTTTGCTAAACATATCTCAATGTAACAAAATATCGGGACATTCCTGTCTCCAATTCACAGTCATTCTCAAAAGGGCAATCGAATCTTGGAAGATCACAGTAACAAACTCTCCTGGTAGGTCAGACAGTTGCACATGTACAGCTAATGCGTAAGTGCGACATACCATGAACATCAATGACGATAAGCGCTCCCAGTGTGACACGCACGCCTTTGTCGAGCTTTCCTCTCACGAGAGCAACGGTCGAATCAATCTGTGCGTTGCATAGCTGATGGTATTCCTGCAAGGCAGATACGTGTAGTGTGAGAGAGTTTTTTCGGAATATTGGCCATAGATTTTATACTACGTTGCTGTTCTTTATGTTGCATCGCGAGCTTGCGTCACGAGTTTTTTGTTGTATCAATTGCTTTCTTTGCAGACACCACTTGTTAGGTGAGATTTCGCAGGGTCCATATGACCTATATGGTACACATACTTGCTGAATTCTAAGTTAGTTCAATATTAAGTTATTTTTTATTTGTGCCTCGTGAAAGAAGAAAGAAAAGCCGACTGACAAGCTCTTCTCGCTTTCTTGACATAGGCCGCAGGGCCTGACCAGAAGCTCCTCTTTGCCATGAAAGAGCTCGAAAATCTTTACAAATGAAACTTCAGTTGAACCAATAATCCACCAAATATCATTATCAAAAGCCTGTATCTAAGTATTCTCTACCTAGCAATCTCAAGGGAAAAAGTTACAGCAATGAGAAGCTCCATTTGTCGAGCAGTGCAAAATTCATGTTTCCTACCCTTGCCATAAAACAAGTAGAAATTCCTATCACTCCAAGCAGAAGTCTGCTCTTTTCCTTGACCGTGTTTCTCAAACAAAATTACTATTCACTTGGTGAATGATATCAGCAACCATTTTCCATTGAACATATTATGTTTTCAAGTTTAAGGCTAAGACGATTACAAAGAGCGACAGCTAACATAATACACACAAAGCTGACAAGTCCAGGTGAATGACTTTTCACCTTGAACTATATAGCACCTGTGTTGTCCCCAGTAATGGAGTAGTCGACTTTATCATTCAACAATAATGGTACATATACGGACGTGCTTCAATTCAAGGACAGACGTATTCCATCCTCATCGATAAAGCTAGCAATGATATCTAACCATGAACAACGCACCTTGAGTCCATTCTTCACTTGGATGGCCTCAGTAACTTGAGTTGTCCAAAATATGCTGCTTACAGCAATGACAATCTAAAACAATAAATAGTTTGTGTTAATAAAATCCAGAATTCGAAGCGAAGGACGAATGGGACCTGTCCTAAGCCATGGAAAACCAGGTGAGGAAACTAAATGAACTGTATTCAGTCATGAAAAGCCGTCCCAGAGCTTACTCAATGTCTAATGCATTCAACTAGAAGACAGGGAAGAAAAAAGTCAAGTAGCTTCGCTCGCTTATCACAAATAATTACTTTTCAACAGTTCAAAGTCAAATTTGCGATGGAAATTAGCATTAAATCGGAAGAACAATGCAAAGGTTTGAAGTAGTAACTGATTTTCAAATAGAGTGGATGTGCCAAGAGTGACAGGTAGTGCTGCTAAAAATCAGAATGAACATGATCCAGCAAGCATGACCTTGAAAATGCAGCATTCTTAAAAAACGGAGCAGTGAGTGACTAAAGGAATTGCAAGACCAAATACATATTCTATGAAGTCCAAGAAAATACATTAAAAAAGATAGAAAAGGGAAAAACCTGGCCAGGCCATTCTTGCACCCATTTCTCTCGCGGTATTTGAGTGTAGCCATGGATCGAATCTTCTGTTACTTTCATCAAGCTAGCTATCATGACTTCTTCAACTTGGATCAGCCATTTCTCAACCATTCCCTTTAGATCAAAACCAAGTTACTCTTACTCAACGAAGAGCACATCTTGAGTAAAGAAGGCCATAGCTTGGCAAGAGCTTTAGGATGGCAGTGAAAAATTGTTCGAGGAGTAACAGCCGTCGAATCAGAAACCGACGCAAAAGCGGGAAAATACATTGCTCATTACCTCGTTATAAAAACATTAGAGGGATACCATCAAAACACTTTGTAAATAACATAAAGGTTAAACACGCTAAGATACAGTAATATCTGAAATCTCACTTAAAAAATCAATTGTGCTTACACAGATAAGGGAAAGTTGAAGGGAACAAGATTTACTGCTGCATGGCAAATTCGATTCGGAGCGTAGCATAAACCAGGCAGTGCAACGACTTTCCTCATCAATAGGCTTGATAAAGGTATCAGTGCAGCTATAATACAATCACTTGTTCACTAGATAGCACACTTAATTTCAATCGAGTATTAAAAAGCAGAGGCATAGCTTTATGATATCCTCTTAGGACGTGGATGGTTACAGGGTGGCTTCAAGAGTTGCCTTCCTCAAAGATGGTGTCGTTATCGTGAAAGATGCCGGATTATTGCCCAAAGCAACTGCTTCATGCGTTCACACACGTACTACGCTGAGACAAAACTGAAAGCACCGCTGTGAAGAAATTTCGTAGCAAGAACTGCTGAATCATGTCAGGGAAAAAATTGCAGAAAATATCAATACAAGATATGGATGAGAATCTGACGCACTTTTGCTTTGGCTGGGACAATTTTGCTTGAGAATGGCACAGTCTCGTTTTCACTGCTTATCATGCCGACGATCTCTTGCTCATCCGTAAATTCAAGTTTGGCAATGCCTTCAAAGCATTTCTTCAAATGAGGCTGGACGCGTAATGGATCTTTAGTCTCAGATAGAATCTCCAGTAGCTCGTCGTTGGACAGAAAGAAAAACCTGGAAAAGACCAAAGCCACTGTTACTCATACGTGGTGAGCGAATTGGGAAAGTTTTATGATCACCAAAATGATTTCAAAGTGCAAAGTAGATGGATAAAAACACGACCTCACTCTAGCAAATACTTCGAAATTGGAAATTCCTTAAAAGACAATAGCATTGGAGAAAATTAAGAAAAGCTGAATAAATGAGAATTGCAGAAAAATAAATGTTACCTTGGGAAAAAGAGTTGCTTCTTCTCGAGGTATGCATTAAGGCCCTTTTGTATTTCCTCGAGTAACTGATTCGCTTCCACAAGACGACCAAGCATATTGGGTTGACTGGTGCATGCCAAAACATGATCGTCCTTGATCTATAGAGGCAATGCAATAAGGAGTAGATTAATCAAAATCGCCTTGAGTCCCATTCTCAACACGAGCGGCGGTTGGCCTCTAGTTATAGATTCACTATCCTTAGCAGTGGAATTGTGAGTTAGTGTCACCAGTTTTGCCTCCCTAAAACTACCCCTTCCCCCGCTTAACGCCTGGCACCCATTTACAGTTGTTCTGAGTTAGTGTAAACAGTTGTGCCTCCGTACAAGTAACCGCCCCTCTTTGTCTCTGGCATCCATTTGCAGTTTTGTGAAGCATGAAGGGGATCCAAAGACGGGTGCGAGAGTGTCTCGAACGAACGGGGTACCTTCAGCACAGAAGACGGGTTCCTTAAAAATCATCCCAATAACCCCTTGCAAATAAATATTTTGCCAATTAGAGGATCATCCTACTGAAACTTAATCTCGTCACAAAGTCCAACGGAATATTATCGGATCAAGGCTCCTCACCGATTCACTCATGATGTCCCTCCAGTAACTGTCCACTATTCCAAATTTACGTCCTTCTTCGGGCATTTGTGCCATTATGTCTTCAGAACTGAAGATGGGTTCTAGGTACAACCATGTTGCTTGGCACTGAAATGAAAGGCATTGCGATTGAAGAAGCAAAATTCATGTCTTGGATACGATGGAAGAAGTAGCTTAGCCATTTGAATCACCCCCCCCCCCCCCCTGAAGCTTGTGTGAACTTAAAACTTCATGAGAAGCAAAATATCGAATGAAATAGACTATAGAATGAAATAAATATGCCAAGCAATCCAAGCACGACAAGAAACGATTTCCCTCGACCTTGGCAAAAGGATACAATATCAGAAAAAAATTCTGACAAAGACTTATAAAAAAGATATGCAGCTATCCTAGCATAGCAAGAAGCTAAATGTTCTTCCTTGTGAGATTTGTCGCAATGTAAAACGGCAGAAATGATGAGGAAGAGTTACCTTAAGCCAGTTGTCAAGAATGTCCTGTATAAGGATGAGCCTTTCACACCATGATTTGATCTCCTTCTCAAATGGTTTGATAAATGGAGATCCACTCATGGTTTGAGCTTTGACGATGTGATCGTCAAGTAGAAGCTGAACCTCGTCAATAGCTGACAGAATGCTGACGCCCTAAAATAAGACGACAAATTGACTCACTAGCACTTGAAAAAGAACAATGCAACAACATATGTTGAAAGTGATGCAAGGAAGCTTCATTTGAAGGTGATGTAATGCAACGTAACGTTACGCAATGCAACGTAACGCAATGGATTGCAATTTAACGCAATGGAATGCAACGTAACGCGATAAAATGGAATGCCACGTTACACAATGGAACGCAACTTAACGCAATGGAATACAACTTAACGCAATGCAATGGAATGCAACTTAACGCAATAAAATTGAATGCAAAGTTACGCAATGGAATGCAACTTAACGCAATGGAATACAACTTAATGCAACGTAATGCACTTCAGTGCAGCGTAACGCAACACAACGCAATACAATGCAATGTAATGTTGTATAAGGTATTATCATACAATCTACAGAAATGCGATATCACTTAATTAGATATACTGTCTTGTAATATGATGTAATGTAATACGCTATCAGTATTCATTTAGTGTAAATGCATCTTCATTTTATGAAATGAAAACATAGCGTAAATTACTGCATATCAAACGAACCGTATCGCGATAAGGGATAAGTTCAAAATGCATCTCAGTCCATTCAGATTTCATTTTCTCCATTGCTTTCTCCAACGAATATTCTTTTGTGGCTGCACCACTTATTTCTTCCAACCTGTATTAACAAACTAATTAGTCAAATAATGCCACCATAGACCTCAAATATGGATTTGGTACCAAAGAGGAAAGTAGATTTCCATCCTGCATTACAGTACAGGTTCTCAGGTTGGTGCCTATATAGCAAGGTCCTTTCCAACGCTCCTGAAGGACTGACATTTTATGCAGCAAGAACTTCTTTACTGGACTTAAGAAAAATCCAGCTAGGCTAAAGAGGGAAATTTTGCAAAATTTTGCAACTCAAAATAAGGAATTCACCCAGACCAAACGCTGTTAAATTTACAAGTGTTTGCTCCTTGTCCAGGCCTTGTCCTTCAGTGTTGATTTCAACTTAAGAAAAAGAAGACAGACAGCACACCAAACACGTATCGTGGCTGTTGTAGGGATTTTCGAAATTAAGAAGATATCCCGAAACGTACTTTTCGAGGTGTTTCTGTAATCCGAATTCCAGCATCCGGCTGAGCGAGGTTGATTCGTCGGGTTTTATATCGTATTCCACAACGTCACTCATCTACAATAAATACAGTCATGTGAGGAATCTGGTTGAAGTGACTAATCTCCCATTAATGCTTCTGTAAGTAGGTTAGCACAAACAAGAAGCCATTACCTGCTCCCAGTGCCTGTTTCGTATGCCGGGATTGCAAATGCACGACAGCAGGGGAAGATAAACCTTGAATTTGTCAATCTTTGATCTGGTGCTGTCCGCAACACGTTTAGGACCTGCTACTTTTTCAAACGTCTTTGACAACTTGAACATAGTACGCCACATATTGCTCACTTCCTCTTCGAGTTCTTCCGCGTTTATATCCAAGAATGAACCTAAAGTGAACGAAAGATCGTACAGTGACTCCAAAACCTCACTCAGATCCTCTGCGAATCGAAAATGTCCGTTCTAAAGCACTGTTCAAATGTCCGTTCAAATTTAAGATAAATAAACTCGATCTTATCTCTCTATCCTCTTAGCTGCTCGCTTTCTTCTTTCTTCCTTTGTTGGGGCTTTGTATAGGTCACCATGGCCTTTCCTCAACATAACCCACTAAAAAAAAAAAAAAAAAACTGTACGACACTTTTCACCGCACACCCAAAGTAGCTCGCACTCACCGTGCATCCATTGTTCATACTTGTCTGTGAAGCTCAGGGCTGTTCTCCACAATTTGTCATACGGCTCTTTAAACGCGATGATTCCTTGCAGTATTGGAAACGGCGTTGGCTCGAACTCAAGCAGCTCCTCTTCTTCATTCAAAGACTGAAACGAGGACACACCGTTGATAAATAACGGATGAATATGCTGGCATCCAGAACTTTAGCTTTGCGTAGAAAAGTTGAAACGTGACTGCGTCATACTGAATACACTTGTCGATCTGACACTCATCAGAGCAAAACAATTCTACTAAAGTTCAAAACGAGCGCATAAAAATAACTATTTTTATCAATTACTTGCGCATACTTCGAAATGTATCTTGGTATACGCTTCACAGTTCTGTTTTCGCATCTACCCGATTTTTCATATTCTGATTACTGTCTGACTAAATGATCTCATGTATGACGATCCTACTTAGCTGCGATCAAAGACAGAGGAAGAAGGAAAGAAATAAACTGGTATAACAAACACAAAATACCTGCAGTTCATCTCTGGCGACGCCTAATAACATCTCAAGCTCGTCGAGTTTTTCAACGTTCTTGTTCATTTCTTCTGTATTCATTATCTGCAAATAGAAAAAGGCACATTCAAATGGGAAAATTTGACGGAATTTCAGAAACTACGCCAAATCACTCATTTCATTTCATTTTAAACTTATTCCTTCTAATTCATAGCAAACTTTCAGAGGATTCAAATTGAGAGTTAAAGATCTGCTTTTGAATTAGGTCAGTTAACAAAATATATCTGTTTATCATAAGTACTTAAACAAATGATTAAATCACAATCAAACTGAAACAAAAAAGATAAATTCAATGGGAAAAAGAAATGATTGGTCAATGCTAGAGAAAATTTTAAGTTTTCAGTCTCAACGACGCATAAACGGATAAACAATGCCAGTTCTGCTCAAAGGAAATATCAGTCATTTTCAGCACATGGTACTAAAACTATGAATATATTAGCTGCTCAGATCTTGAAATTTCCGTCTACGAGGATGGTTAAGTTTTACGAGGGTGACGACATGGTTGTGACCAAAAGCTTCAGGTATAGAACAAAAAATTTTGGTCTCGAAAAAAATGTAAAACAGCAAAATTCAACTCAGCTGCTTAAGCAAGCATGAGAAGTTCGAAAAAACGACAAAAGGAAACTCAGGAAGTACAATGGTGATGGTTTTACAATTGGTCAACCTGCCAGAGCATGTAAAAATCCATAATGTCTCACAGTTTCTCACTACCGGCCTCAAAACGGGATAAGCTGGAAGAGCTGGCAACAGGACGGCTATCCGGGCTTATAACACCAATAAAAAAGTGAATGGGTGATGCGAAAATATCATTCAACGGGGCATCAGTGAGGAGGATGCTAAGCACGCAACGTGGTGTCACAAGACATAAGACATATTAATTCTCAATTCAACCAACAAGGAATGACAAGGAATCGCAATGAACGATATAGTACCATTAATGAAAACTGAGTAAGTAAATCAGAGTAGAACTAATGAATGAAAGAACCATGAATAAGCCAAAACTGAACGAAAACAGATGATTAAATTGAACTTTTATGAATAAACCAAGTGACTGGGAAGGGATGTTATAGAAGAGCAAATTCATAGACCCCCACTATTTGAAGTAATTGAAATTGATAGTCGTTGAATGTCATTGCTATGAAGGAAAGAAGTTGCTGCATCAATAGTAAACAATTATTTCAATGATGCCGAATATTTGATAAGATTCAAAGACCAGATTTGAAAATAAGATGTTTTTATTTTTCACATTGTTGAAGAGAGGATCGCTCTTAAGACTGCAAAGTGCTTCGTGCCAGTGCATTGCTATCGACATCGGCAATCTTACTTAATTGGCAAAAAAAGCCCAGAAAAGAAGAATACATTGGGAAAATCACGTACCTCTTTCTTCTTGAAAGATTCAACTTCCTTATCATAAAGCTTTAACATTTCTTCAAAGACCTTCAGTCTAAACGGAACAAAACGATTAAATAAAGGAAATAGAAACTTCGTTTTAGGAAGGAAAAAATTTATTGAATTAGAACATTCATGGTAAAATTTCAATCGCCGTTTGATACCATTTTCAGCGATCTAGCATGAAGACGGTGTCTTTAGCCAGCCATCAAAATAGCGCTTAAGCAAGTAGCAGCAATATGATGCTTCCTGCATAAAAATAAGCTTTTACTTTCTAGATTCATCCTTACCTACAGATTTTAGATCTCCATACAACACATCACATGAATAAGGCAATTAACAACACTTCATACCATCTTTCATTAAATTTTTGCTTTTTCCATGTATTACATCAATATGTTTGTAAATCATTATGCTAATTCAAGTCACTTTTAAAGTCAGCGTTTGCTGAAAGCATACCTTCCCTAGATATACGAAACTAAAATGAGGGCGACAAAAAATTTAAAAAGACAAAATGAAGCATACTTGTTTTTCAATTCATCAATTGCAAGATCTTTCCGATGATCAATTCGATTTTTGTTTAATTCAAAGACTTTTTGGATGTTTTCTGGCCAGTGAAATACCGTGCAGTTGAGTTTAACGTCTTCGTCTGGATTTGATTAGGCAAGAAAGAAAGTAAACAATGTTTATATATAAGGTATCAAGAGGACATTATGAAAGAATGGTGCTGTTTACCTATAAATCGTGGAAGAAAGAATATCATAAGACATGAAGACGAATGGGCAGTTGAAAGAAAGGAAATCAAAATCAGCATAAGCATGGGAGAGCGGCTGGAGAGACTGGAAATCCAGTGATGGAAGGTACGGTAATAGGGTAAGAGAAACTTCATTGAGAACAGAGTGGAGGTAGATGGATAGATTGAGCATTTTACGGGCAAGTATAGTTTCAACATCCATATAATGTCTTTTAAATAATGTATGTGAGAGATAGTGTGCAGGTGACAGAGGCACAAGAGGGTAGGAAGAAGCTTTAAGTTGACTGAGAGAGGTGAAAAAGAAATATATGAAAGAGTTATAAAAGAGGCAGAGCAGCGGTATGAGAAAGGTTCGATTAAGGAAAGAGATAGGTATGCGATAGACATGCAGTGTGCGCAGCGGAGTAGAGGAAGGCAACTTTCAAACAGCGTCTTGAACTGTCTTCATACTCACATGGTAGAGTTGCATAGTCGAGCAAGAACAGTAACCTCTCTGCTGCTTCATCGACCTCTTGTTGAAGCTGAATTATCTTCACGCTACTGGCGTTTTTCACATATTCTTCAAGAGCAACCAAATCTGCAGTTTTTTCCGGTGTCTCTTGGCAACGCTCGGAAATCTCATCAAATTTTTTACAAATCCTACAAAAAATTAGACACCTCATTAATAGAGAAAGTCCCTCGCTGCAACATATTGGGGTTTTGTTTAGGCCACCATGGCCTTTCCTCAACATAACTCACTAAAAAATACATATAAAAAAGCCTTTATGCTTACACATTAATCGATGTGCAAGGTTTGGATTACAGAAATTGACAAAGTGCTTCAGTCGATCCTAAAGCAGAAAATTCTTTTACGAATGACAACGCTCGCTCAATATATGAAATTATAGGTGAAAGAGTAATTCACGCTGTTGTCATATTGAGAGGAAAAGCTTGGATGCCGTGAGATAATTGTGGCAATTCATTGCCTTTAAACCTACCTGAGGGGTAAAAGAACCTTGGAAACATATCCATTGTTAATACTAAGAGGAAGGACCAGGGCTGTGTTAAATAATAGCAGCCGTTTATTCAATGGAGCTCAGGCTTCCAATTCCAGGTGAAAGAGCTAAAGACCAGAACAGAATGCAGTCAGTTCCTCCTATTTAGCACCTACTCATCGAAAATCGAATATAACTATCTGCAACACAGACGTTGGATAAACCGTCTCTTGTGTTTTATCTAGTCAGATCTTGGTTTGAACGATGATTTTTGTGATAAAGTTAAGAGCAATCAGGGGGCTACGAAAAGAAATGATTGGGATTTTTAGGGTTCGATGGGAATGACTACAGATGCAGTTGCAGTATTTTCTCGTCGCGCAGAACGTTATAAAAAAACACTAGAAGTGCAAGCCACAACAAATATATACTTGTAACATAAACGTGGAAGTGATGACACGAGCAACGCAGTAAGCCAAAAGCACTCTCCGAGACCAACAACCAAGGAGAGAGTAATTTGGAAAGACCTTTGACTCACCCTCTATTTTGCTCTCTGTTGACATCAACAATATACGAAATAAATCGACTTTCAAGATTTCTTGCTCGTTTCTCCAGCTCTTCGTTAATTTGCGCGCAATTCAAGCAGAGAAGGTTGAGCGGAACTGTGATATGCAATGCTGCAATTTCATCCGCTAAATCTTTAAAGTGATTGATTTTCTACGAATAGAAACATAACTCGTAAAAGAAGAAAAGAAATATATAGATAGATAGATAGATAGATAGATAGATAGATAGATAGATAGATAGATAGATAGATAGATAGATAGATAGATAGATAGATAGATTGATAGATAGATAGATAGATAGATAGATAGATAGATAGATAGATAGATAGATAGATAGATAGATAGATAGATAGATAGATAGATAGATAGATAGATAGATAGATAGATAGATAGATAGATAGATAGATAGATAGATAGATAGATAGATAGATAGATAGATAGATAGATAGATAGATAGATAGATAGATAGATAGATAGATAGATAGATAGATAGATAGATAGATAGATAGATAGATAGATAGATAGATAGATAGATAGATAGATGGATGGATAGATAGATAGATAGATAGATAGATTGATAGATAGATAGATAGATAGATAGATAGATAGATAGATAGATAGATAGATAGATAGATAGATAGATAGATAGATAGATAGATAGATAGATAGATAGATAGATAGATAGATAGATAGATAGATAGATAGATAGATAGATAGATAGATAGATAGATAGATAGATAGATAGATAGGCATAGATAGGCATAGATAGATAGATAGATAGGCATAGATAGATAGATAGATAGATAGATAGATAGGCATAGATAGATGTATAGATGGATAGACAGATGGACAGGCAGCGGTAGATAAATAGAGATGGCTGAATGCTTACTACTACCTTACCTTTGAAAATGATGACAATGCGTGAGGTTCTTGCAAGAATGCAGCAGTCTCTGTATCTGCTTTTCCTGTTAAAAGATCGTGGTACTTCTTGTATGTTTGCAGATATCTAGAAAGGAATCAAAGCAGATAAATTTGATTATGTGTGACTGCAAAGGACTCTGCAATGATTAGTAGCATTCCAGTTGACAACTGGACATAACCAAGAATACTAGAAAGATGACAATTTCTAAGAATGTCACTTCGACTAAAAGATTCAGTTCATTTAATTTCCGTCTAATAATGGAAGCTGAAAATGACAATAATTTAATAGAAATATCAAGGCTTATTCAACAGTTCTTTCTCAGTCTTGCTTCATTATACTAAATTATCATACTTGACAACTGCAAGCCAAAATTATCTCAGCTTTTACAGGAAAAGATGATGGATAGCAATTGTTCTCAAAATTTTCTAGCCAGAAGTCCTGAAGCTGATTGCTCTTCTCTGAAATATTCATGGGTATATTTGAAATTCTATTCGAAATCTTTTTGCTAATTCTTAGATGAAATATCACGTGGTACCAGTTTGAACTACAATTACTTGATGGCCATGAGAATGCCAAGCAGTTTTCATAATCCTGATCTTATCTATTACCTTTGTGGTCCTGTCGTGTTTTCCTTAAAAATTGCAATGCTTTGCTCTATAAAATCTGTGACTACCATCTCCTCCACATTGACCGATTTAAGGTAAAGGTTCTTCAATTTCAGTTCAGGAAACAAGTGACCTTCAACCTAAATATCAAGGGCAAATTACATACATGCATGCATTGATGATACAAAGATGCAGTTGTTGCATGACGATCGTAATAGTACAGCTGTCTATATAATTACCTTTATAATATTTCTCTTCAGGTCATTTATGTCCTGTAAAACAAAGTCGCTTTGCTCCACGAAGGCCCGGATGAGGCCAGATATATCAGGAGAAGGAGAGAGAGAGAGAGAGAGAGAGAGAGAGAGAGAGAGAGAGAGAGAGAGAGAGAGAGAGAGAGAGAGAGAGAGAGAGAGAGAGAGAGAGAGAGAGAGAGAGAGAGAGAGATTACTGCAAAGAAACTTAAATAGAATAAATTCAGCGACTACGAAATTTATTTCAATTCTCCCAGTATTGTTTCACATCTTGCTCTAATTCGAATATTAATTTGTCTGTCCAACATTCAATAAGATCTTAAGGTAGATATTAAGAATCCCCATGCGAGCAAAATAATGTGGAGATATCTGTCTACCTACCCTCGGAATTTTCTCTCCACTTCCAACAATGTCAGTAAAGCATTTCATCATGACATCACGAAGGTCAGTAAACTGTGGCTCAAAGTCAATTTGTCTGTCTCTGATGATGACATTCGCCGTAATAACTTGAGGTTTGACAAAATTCAGATCATCGAAGGGCTCTTCAAAGTCATTTCCACTCTAAAACGACATCATAATGACAATCAAATTATAATACACTATATTATTGATGATGACAATAATGAAATATGACCACAACCATACAATACTCTATACATTTTACAAATTAAATGTCAGGACCTGTTCCAAATTTTTATATGCTAATCGAAATTGATAAGTAATGATAAATATCATGTATAGGAAGAAAAAGAGATTTAATGAGCAGGAAATAATAAATTTGAATTGATACAATGAATAGATAATTAAGCATAATACATGAGCATCTGCTTGACAATGAAATTATAACAACGCAGTAAATATGATAAACAGATGATAAAAGGAAAATACGATAATGATAAAATGGTAGTTATACTTTAACTATTAAAAATCATATGACAAAGATACAATTCAAATTGAAAAGAGAGATGCAATAGAAGTTATACTGTAAAGATATGACGAAAACTCAGATAGTAAACAGCTATTGAAAATTATGTAACAAAGATTTAATCCAAAATGAATAGAAAAATGCAGTGGAAATTACAATTGAAAGTGGGTGGAAAAGTGACTTAAGACTACGTCTAGAATGGTAATACTCTGATAGATAAGACATGATTGATAGCAATAGAGTCTGATGAGTGGATTGCTCAAAATTGATCATTACATTAAAATTAAAAATCGAAAAAGAAACTTGAAGAAAAAAATATGAATCCAGCGAATTAGGAAAGACAGTATCAAATAAAAGAAATGGCCTTGTTTTTAAAATCATCATTGGTTTTCAATTTTCTTGCCTGCTTGTTTGTTTTTTCTCAGGAGAGTAACAAGTATAAAAAGACCAAGTTAACCATAACAAACTAAGTAATGAAGATAGGATGATTAACGTTAATTTTTTTCTTTTTTTTACTGAGTTATGTTGGGGAAAGGCCATGGTGGCCTATACAATGCCTCAACAAAGGAAGAAAGAAGAAAGCGAAAGGCTAAGAAGAGAGAGAGAGATCAGATCAAGTTTATTGATCTTGGATCTGAAAGATGGCAAGTTGTAAGATTCAGGAAAGCAAGAGGAAGGCAAGACGTTCCATAAGTTGCATATTCTAGGGATGAATGATGATTTGTGGGACAGGGTTCATGGATTAGGCAGTGAAACTTGGAAAGGGTAAGTTGATCGAGCATCTGGTGGTTCTGACACGCCTCAGAGGAACAGGAATAATCTCCCTGATCTCCTGAGAACAATGCCCGTGAAAGTATCTAAAAAGATGGAAAAATCTCCAACTAATCGACGATGGGAAAGAGGTTGGAGAGATTTTGTGAGGTTAGGATTATTGACGAGACAAATGGCCTTGGACTGGACTTTGTCGAGAAGACAGAGAGTAGATTTTGGAGCACCACCACAGAACCAGATCATAAATCATGACGTCATGAAATAATAACTAATGAGAACAAATAGCTTTTGATAAGAATGATTGGAAATAAATTTTTAAGATTAAATAGCAAAATAGATGTGAAAAATAGAAAAGCAAATAGAGGAAAGATGATTGATTTCACCTCATATCGTCTGAAAAAGTTGAGGAAATCTTTCAAAGATTCCAGCACCATACTCCTCAACTGAATTGACATGACTGATGAAACACAGGAGAAAAATGACTGAATGATTTGCGGTGAGTCGTTCTCCTTCGTAGGGACGAGGTGAATCCAGCAGTTTTTCAGGGTCTTTAGAACGGTAGCACATGTTGGAACCCACCTGGAAACAAGTGAAAAATTAAGTACAATGTTTCTGGATTCCGAGCGATGCCAAGCCAAACAAGTCGTGCCTGACATCGCGTAGCATGCTCAGCTGCGAGTGCAGCTAACATTTCGCAGCTAACATTTCGCAGCTAACATTTCGCAGCTAACATTTCGCAGCTACCAAACTGAAAAATAAAAGTCGAAAACAGTGCATACTACGCTATCGACAATGATTACGTCATTCTGTCATCCGAAGAACTTAGGAAATGTCAGGTCAAACGGGTTTATGCCAGCGCTAAAAGTTCCTGCTGCAAAAACTACTGTGACACGTTTCTGTGTAGACTCAATGCAACCGAGACGATTCTTCATTTTATTTGCAGTGCAGTGCAATTTGGTCGTGAAGAAATTTTACAGAACAGGCCGGTTTGGTATACTATCTGTCAGACCTCTGTTCAACATAAAGTGCTTGTGCATAGCATTCTATGAAAGCTCCGTAAAGTAAAAAGTGCTAATATTTAGCTAAAGCATAGAACATTGAGCTGGGTTAATCTGATGTATAGCGGAAGATAGCATTGTATCAAGGAATGAATGTTGTGCGCAACATTAGACTGAATACAGGAACATCGCATTGAGCATTTGCTTACACGTTGATCAAGTTCTCCTTTGCGCTGGCGCAATGCTTTTTCACAAGCTCTTCAAACTCGTCTGGATACAACGGAGAGCCTGATCGCAGGATCTCCTCAACATCGATGAAACGGCATTGGCAGAACCTGAATAAATCAGTATCATTTAAATGTCACTTCCATTTCAATCAAAGGAAAAAGCATACATTTCAATATTCAGTGCGATTTAGATAAAAAAACATCATGTTCATATAGATATATGTGTATAAATATGAGTGGGGCCGTGGCGTAGCAGATAAGCATGCGGACTCACAACACAGGGGTTGTCAGTCGATTCCCCCATGTGTCGCTTTTAAAACGCCATTGGTGAGGAAGGCAACGGGAAACCACTTCATGAATTCCACTACCCTAGAAAAAACTCAGAGCCCTGTCTCTGGTTTCTGCTACGTTCAAAATCGAGTATGCAATGCAGTTAGTATAAATATGAACATAGAAAAACAAGATATGGATGTATATATAAATAAATGTACAAACAACACCAATATGTATTCCATGATTTAAAAAGTAGATGAGCACAAATCAGACAATAAAAACCGCTTTATATATATATATACATATACAAAAGCAAGTCTATAGTATGCTACGTTCTTGTTTCTGCAGCAAATTGTTCAGCATTTGAAAGTACAAAAGCTTATTATTTTATTTAGGTTAAGGCTGCTGAATTGGTACATCAAATAAGAATGAAAAGAACAATAAAGACTTTGAAAAAAGTTGATTGATCTTTAGCTGGTTGTCCAACTGAATTGTTCCTATGATCGCATGAAACCTGCGTATAATCTGCGTGTCGTAAAAGGTGACTAAAAGAGGTTTGTCGAAGGGGGTGATCAGACAATACAAAACCCAATTCAAACCACCGTGAAGATATAAATTTGATGGTGTTTAGTGTACAGCAGCAGCAGCCGCACTTTATATTAAAAGTCTGCAGGTGTGGTGGATGCAGAGGTCAGCTGAGGCGATGTCCAGAGAAATGACTACTACAAAAATCAAGACATTAAGCATTTCCCACAATCAAATCACAAAGTCAAAACTCTCAAAAATATGCCATACGCAGAGAGATGAATTAGCAAGAACTTCAGATGTACTAATCACTATGGACCACTGATCATAAGAGATTGACAAATCGGCGCCGAAAAATTTCTTTCTTGAAGAAAAAGGGCGACAAATCTTAAATAAGCCAGAGTTTATTCGCACAGCGACATTAGGATGAGTTAAGCACGAAAAAACCGCTTTTTTGATCCATGCAAATGAAGGTCAGTTGAGGAATGGGATGAAAAAAATACAGTGTTTTAGTGTCTCTAAGGAAGATTTCGAACAGAAGCTACGCTGCAGATGGCAAATGGATAAACAGGATTATTCTCCAAAGGAAGGAGTCCGTATAAACAGCCTCTAAATCCCGTGCTCTGAATGGAACTCAATAATGAATGCTTCTGCATGGCTAGTTATATGCGATCGATTGCAAACTTAACGGAAATTTTGAACGCTGATGATTTAACAGGTCCCTTATTGATAGCAGAATTGCTCTGAAAAGGCACCCATGTATAAATACATGCATTATTATCATCCTTATCATTATAAATTTTGCCTACGGAACAAAGACTGGATAGACCCTGCTTTAATGGACCTTTGAAACATTTTTTTTGGATTTATTTAACATTGTATTTCCTTCTTTCTTTTGCCTTTTCCAGTTCCAATTATCATTAGTGTTAAGTAGAAACAGCCAATTACACACTGCCTGTTATAAGAGAGGTGTGTTTTTTTATTTCTAATATGCAGTTGATAAATGGTCGTAAGATACATAGATACCTGTATATACACATTTATTTCAACTCTTATCAACTTTCGATATATCATTTTTAAATTATACCTTTATACAAACATTTAATTCATTTTTATTGACTTCTAATATAGATCCTTTGAATTACAACTTTGTAGGCCCATGCACATCTACCTTCTTCAGGTAAGCCATTTGTTTACTGCCTAATTATAGAGAGGATTAAATATGTATGTTTAATGTTTTCAGAAATAAGATTTAAAAAATAACTTGCAGGTTCAGTAGCGGAGCCACGGAAGATACTCAGAGGAACAAGCATTCTCTTTTCGATTTTTACCAGTATCCATTATCTCATTGGTCCACATTAAAAAATAAAGTGACTAGAGGTTGAATATTTTGGTCTAGTCATGATCCCTTTGGCATAATACATCTTAGTGGCATTGCTCAAGCTAGCTTTTACCATAGGTTTCAGCAATAAAAAAAGTGCTCATAACAAGATTAACTTGCTATTTCAATTCATTGACTTAAAACAAGAGCTTCCTCTGCTTCAATTTTTTTACGATAAGTCCTGTGATAAGCATTCAGCAGACCTCAGCTACCTCTACGATCTTTTTAAAAACTATAATTGTCAACTTCACAATTGAACGTTAATTGTGGTCTACCCTATAAACTGGTCTTAAAGCAAGGAATCTTCATCATTTCTGGTACAGAATTACAGATTCACGTATTAAATAGGTAAATCTATAAAACTTCTTCATGTAGGGATTCTTCTTTAGGGAAACGAAAGGAAGCCACACACCTTTGAAACCATATGTTTTGCAGCTCGATCATAACTGGATTCGTTGTAAACAACAATGCACTGATCAGATATTTAGTTGATTTGTACGTTTTGTGCCATGGCACGGGAGCTCTGATACATCTGCAAAAGAAAAATAATTCTTTGTATTTAGACCATTCTAATAGCCTGTGCTCATATCAATGTCTACGTGCGTATGTATATAAACAAATGTACCATGGACATGTACATGAATTCTTCTTACCTTGTCTTAAATGGTCTTGGAATTGCAGCTATATGAAGTCTCTTCCTCTCGTTCTCATCTTTCAGAATGTAGTCAACTGTGAGATAATTTGATAACAAAGTGAATTTCTATAACATTAAATCCTTGAAATACATTAGTTTCTATTCATACTCACATTTTCAGTTGAAAATTTGAATTGAAGTGAAAAAACTTCCTATTGGCCTTTTGCAAAAAGTACCATTAGAAATAAGTGCGTTTATTGAGACATATTGAGCAAGAGAGGCGCAGGAACTGACTTTTTCACATAAGAATCACAATGGCCCCACCACTAATTTAACTAGTTATTAATGGTTGCATTCGTTCTCCGATTCAATACGTCTTCTTTTCCTTTACTGCATATTTGTTGGCTTAGCAGAATCACGTGGTCAACAACCCTAAGACAATCCTTTCTGTTGGAAAAAATGTCCTGATGAGGACCTTCCTGATTTCATTTTAATTTTATTCAACAACGGTCGACCTGTGTGACGCCCGTTTCCTTCGTGGCCTCTGTCTTGAGGAAAAGTAAAATGCTAACTAGAGATGTATTAACAAGGAAATATAGCCATACCGATCGATTTTTTCAAGCTGAATTCAAAATCGCTGTTGACTTCTGCCTTCAGTTTTTCAATGATTTTCAAATGAATCGACCTTTCCCTCAACTTCGGCGAAATATGGTAGGCAACAATCTTGTTCAAATCATTTTCATCTTGTTCTAAAATCGATGTCTTCGGGACGCCATGGAGAACGTAATGATAGTATCTCTATGAAGAAAACGAACCGTCATCATTACATTAATACATCGAATCCATTGGCATTGACAAGATTACCCACATTCATTGGGAGGGATTAATCCACAGAAGCTTACGTTTCGTAAAGAATGGTCACATACTTGACTTTTTTCCTAGGTGGGGGGGGGGCTGTAGCCCCCCTGCCCCTTCTGGCGCCAACCGTGAACAAGATGAGCTCATGACGCAAACATTGAATATTGTTTCGAACTTCTGGGCAATATCGCATTTTCAAGAAGTGATTGGCTTCCAAACTCTGCAAATCAAGCGGGAGAATTTCCAATGCTCAAATTCCGAAATTATTTTTCTCAATGGCTTGTCGGTTCAACAAAGCTTATAGGATGGCTCTGAGATGCTCTTAAATCTAAATAGCAATGACCCCTTGGAAAGGAAATAAAACGGCTTCAGTCCTATAGCACCTCCTATATCTGTATCGCGAATATCTAATGTATCATAAATTTTCACATTTAGTCAATAGAACATTGATCGCTTTCTTTCCTTACACTAACCTGCATGTCCCTTTCAGATGATTCGACTTCATTGTTATTTTCTATTACATTGTACGAATGAATGATGTGAATTTGTTCCTGAGGTGTCATTGATCTACTGTTCGGCCATCTGCAACAGGGAGGATTGGATTGATACTAAATGCGAAAATTTGAATCAAAATCTAGATCAAAATTCATGCTGACTGTTCCAAAACAACCTGTTGCAACAACTCTAGTTGTAATATTTTTCTCAAACATCCGTTTATAAGAGCAATGGCTTTCTGAGATGTCAAACCAAAGCTACTCTTTCCTATGCTTTTCAGATCTTTCGATCTTCTAATATCACATTACTACCAATTCTGTTTCATTACGTGGATCTGTTGATGATTTCTACCTGGCATCCGAGGGCAGACTATTAGACACCGAGGGAGCTTCTTGCTCATCGAGCAGTGCACATGTCCGTATATTGTTGGCCTCTGTCAGTCTGTAGGGACCATGAAAGAATGATACCTAGGCTCTTTTAAGGCTGTCTGTTCTGCTGGAACAGCATCTCCTGCTGTGACTTAAGAGACCGATGCGCGTGTGGCAGTCTCTATTGCACACGTCACACTTGTGGATGGACTTAGATATTGATATATTCATATCTACATGAATTCTTATTGCGATATTTATCTCCTCGGCTCATAGGCGCTTAACAACATAACTACTTAATATAATAAGATTACAAACATAAAATCAAAGACCAGAATATGATTTGGATAGGATCATGAAAAACAAGTGTCAACGAGCTTGAAAATTCATCAAAGGTTTAGTTTAAAGTTAGCTAAAGATTTAGTTTAGATTTCAGTATAAAGTTTGCTTGCTTCTGGATATCTTACCCTTTGGGTGCGGGTTCCTCGGATCGACTACGCAAATGATTTCTTGCTAATTTCCTTGGTGGAACTTGCGGATCCTCTTGAGCTATAAACCGCATTAAGGCATAGAACAACGTCATATATAGCACAGATATGTATATGCTGTTATTAATATTCAAATTATGCCCATGGAATTTGAAAAGTCTCGTAGCGATAGAAGGATTCTACAGCTAAACCTGGCAGCATCTATGAATATCTTGTAGCCCTGCCATATGTCATAAGAACTTTGCGTTTCATTCTTATCATTGTAATAAAAACTTGTAGGATGCCAAACAGGTGAAAAAAGTATTTTTCTATTTTGTCTTCAGCTTTTTTCATTTCTTTCTCAGTCTATTTCAGTCAATTTCCTTGCAAGCTAGCAAGATTTCAAAGGTGCTTTAAAGCATGCACTCATGGAGTACTGTTTAAACAATCATTATCAGCACTTAATTTTTGCTTGGTGGCTAGCTCTGAGAACTGATAATTTTATGGTTATATATACAACTTGGTATATTTTACAATGCTGGAGTGTTAGTTGCCTATTGCTATTGTTAAAAATGAACCTTATTGCTGGTATTTTGGCACTAACCTCTTGTATAGTGCATAGACCAGATTATTTTTGACAGGTCACAAGCAATGATAAAGAAAGGCAAAAAGCAATCAATGTCCAGTTTTTATTGAAAATCAACCAAGGAAAAACTCCCTGCAAAAAGCAAGCAATTGACCAAATGGATTTAGGAAAAATTGAGAAAAGATACGCCTCAGTCTTGCTGGTTTCAATTTCCCAAGGTTTCGTATTTTCAGATCACTTGCTGTTGGTGTGTAATTGTTAGCAATTGATTCACATGGGGTTCTATGATGAGCAGCTTCTTTGAATGGAACTGCACGAGTCCACGATGACTCTATCATAATTGGTGGATGTTCACTGTGCTTCAAAACAATCTGTAACAACATCAAATTTGCATGCAGAACAGCTCTATTTGATCGGCAAAGCTACTCATATACAGATATCAATATAAACCTTTTATTTCTACTACATTCGTGTTCCCTGAGTGAGGAATAGGTCAATTTTAAGGAATAGGAGGTACCCACTCCAAGAAGGTAAACATTGCAGCTGATATTTTATTCCTGTCTATATACCTATCTGCCTGCTTGCCTTTCCATCTGTCTCTGTCTGTCTGTCTATTTGTCTGTCTATTTGTCTGTCTATTTGTCTGTCTGTTTGTCTGTCTGCCTGTCTGCCTATTGCCTGTCTGTCTGCCTCTCTGGGTATGCTGTGTCCGCCATCACCACACATTGATCCACAACTCAGTACAGTTGATGGTTCATTCATTGGCTTCCAACAATCATCATTAATCATTATGAAGGCAAATTGATTAGATTGTAAATCAATGCTTACTTGGTATAAATCTGATGGCCCTGAATTGTATGATCCTGGAAGTGGAGGTAATCCAGGAAGTCCTTTTGTTTTGGAACAATTGTATGTAGGATCTGCATTATTCTACAAAAATTGAAGGATTAAATTGCTTTTTTATATCTTTTCTTGTATGAATTACCATCACTCATGATTCTATCTAGATGTCAAAGGTAGAAATTTGGACACTCTTTGCTCTTTGCTTATCGAGCAGTGCCCAGGTCCTTCTTCTCAATGGGACCACACCTCGTGATTCCTACGCCTGGAATTACAGAGAGCTGGTAACTCTCCTCATTCTAAGTGAAAGTTTAGCTGAGGTGGGACTTGAACCACTGACCATAGGATCAATGCACAAGAATCTTACCATTGAGTTATCCTGATCACTAAGGTGTGGGTTTCATCAAGAGTCTACTAGGAATTTGCTAATAATTATAGCTTCTCAGAATGGAGAAATATATATTTGGGTACCAGGTATAAAGCACAGGGATTCATTACCATGTAAACTGCAATTGTACTAGAAGTTATGATCCTTATACAAAAAACCGTATGGGAATCAACTAGTTGGTGTAGATGCATATGAAAGGAAAACTGAGAGCACAAAATGAGGGCGCTAATATAAAGATTTAAAGGCGTAAAGGTTTGTTATGCACTGCCAATGCACTTAAAGACTGGGAGATTTATATTTGCTTTCAAGCAAGAACTCAAAAGCATTTAAATGAATTGATTAACTTTTGAAGTAACATTTTGTAACATCTTTTACCATGCAAATCCATAGTGACTATTTGATTATAAATTTAAAGATCAGCTTTTAAGAACAGGAGTCCTTTTGATAGCAGGTAAGGTTTTTTATCGAATTGAATAACATAAAGGATGCATTGTTATTATTACACATCAAACTTTGGCTCAAACCATGGCAAGTTTGCAATTTATAATGTCTTACTTTTCCTTATTTTGTAGCAACTGCTTCAAAGAAAGCTATAAAGTAAAAAATCTAAAATACCCCTGTGAGAATCATTTTAGCAATAAACTCAGATTTTATCACAGAAGATATTATCGGAGTGAAACTGATATTCTTTATGAAACATTCAAGAACAGGCGGTCTGAGGTGTGGGTACTTGGAGGGAATTTGCAGCAATAATGGCGACAGAAATCCAAGCATACGGCCGCAACAAGCCAATTTTTCAGCAGAACAGACCTAACTGAATGGTTGTAATCAACAGAACAGCACTATGGGGGAGTCTTTAGGTGAGCCGATCAGGCAGGCGCCAAACAGTAGGAAGACAAAGTGATCTCAATTACCCCAAGGCCCCCGAAGTATATCTAAGAATGGATTTAAATTATGAACAATTAAGAAAAGTAGGCAAAAAAATTAAAATAATTCCACGGAAAAATACCTTTATTCTCTCGATATTGTAATTTTGCCGCTCCATGTTTTGACTGTGCACTTGTGACTTTTACAATAGGCAGGGAAGAGCTGGAAAGTCCTTGATTCGCGATACGATTTGTCGTTGATTTAACGAATCATCTGGATGTTTGCAGATGACGACTGCTTCTAAATTTGTCCTTTTTTTATCTTTTAATGCGAAATGAAACTGTTCAACACATGGATAGCGCCTTATGTTCTGCCATTTTCAAAATAATCTTTGATCTAAAAATAACATATCCTAGCAACAGTATAGAATCGATGCTCAAGTTGGCCTCGTTTCCATAAACAAGTTTTTTAAAAGGTGGCAGGGTGAACCTCCCAACCACTTGGGGAATGGGTCTAACTTCCTACACAAGTTCAGTTTCAATAGATATAAAAACGATGCTTGGAAAATACCCCTGAACTTGCTTTGTTATGGTTGCTTTAAGATGGAAATGTCAGTAAACTAAAAGTTGATGGACAAGACCTTGTCGAGAAGACAGAGAGTGGGTTTTGGGGCATTACCTTAGACATAGGAACAGTTCTCTAGAGAAGGATTGATTCGGGACTTGTATATAGTTAGTAGATGAGAAGATGAGAAAAACCCACGGGCTCTTGCAAGGAAACTGAGTTTTTGAGATGTATGTTTAGCAAAGTAATGGATGTGTGTTTCCCAAGTAAGACCAGGTTGTGCAAAACAATCTAAATTATCCAGTTCATTAGGGCTCAAAGAAAGCTTTTTGCTTTTATAGGGTATGGAAATTTAGCAGAGAATTCTGTGCACAAGAAGTTGGAAAGAGAGAAGTACTGATAAAGGTAACTTTAAAAATACTGATCCATCAATTTAGAATGATAATCACTTGGTATAAGAGTAATAAATCTATTGTCCCCAAAAGTCAGCTGGAGCATGAAAATTGTGCAGTAAGTTATATTAAATGTATTTGCTAGGGTGAATGGTGTTTGGTGCTGCATCTAGTATTTTGTGAAAATTCGCTGAACATGGAGTCTCAGCATCATCATCATCGAGAAATGTAAGAAGTGGGGTTGATCCACCGTAAAAGCATTCAAAAATATTCCACAATTTTCGCGCTGTGAATTAGTTGTGTCATCGGCATAACTTTGGCATTCTTTTACAGCCTTCTCCATGGGGATCATCGTTGTCATTTTCCATTGACTATCCCAGCAAAGGTATCATGCACCATAATCCTCCTTCAAGCAAAATGAATAATAGGATGGCAAATCTCCCATCTTTGATCCAGTTCAGTGGTGTTCATTCTCCCATTCACCCTTCATCTGCCCTTCATTTAGTCCAGCTTTTGTTCCAGTGAGTTGCGTTGGGGAAAGACCATATCAGCCTATATAAAGCATCAGCAAAGGAAGAAAGGAAAAAGTAAAGGTCTAAGAGGAGAGGGAGATGAGATCAAGTTTGTTAATCTTGGGTTTCAAAGAGGGCAAACTGTAGGATTCGGAAAAGGAAGAAGAAGGCAGACCGTTCAATAAAATTGCATTCTCTTGGGATGCACTTGCTGCACCATAGCTTAAAAGGATTTTCAATTCTTTGCATCCATTTTCTGAAGTACACTCCCCTTATGAAAGTACTTCACAGGCTACAATAAAGATGGCGGAATTCTGTCATCTGCTATTCATATGTAAACTACAAAGCCGTCTATCAGACTCTAGTTCCATTTTCAGACAGATAAACAACACTCAATCAATAGACTAACTATTGTTTTTTTTAAATAAGCCTTATTTAGAAGTCGAAAACTAAGAAATTGTTATTCAATCTTTTCTTGCAAAGCCAAGCATTTTATTAACTGCCTTTAGCCAACCTCGGCATTATTCACCAAGTTCATTTGTGTAATTCTGAGGAACAAGCTGTCAGTGCTAAAAGATTTATATAACAGCATCATCCTTGGTTATTGGAAATCCACGAGGATCATTATTGAGCTCTTATTGTATGTAGCACCATGCATTTTTAATGACGCTTTAGTCTTCCCTGTTAGGTGGAGATTTAGCAGAAGTAATTCCACGTAGCTTCGCAGAAAATTTTAGTTTCTTCGCTTTATGTGGCGGCCCATTATCATGTTGAAAGATAACATGCTTTCATTCTTCATTATTAATGGTAAAATTTACTGGGAGAGGTTTTCCTGCAAAATGGCATTGCAATTCACAGCGTTAATTGTCCTGCGACATTCGACCGAGTGACTTGCTTAATTAGGCCCGATACCACCCCAAATTGGTGCCATGGCGTAGTGGTTAAGCATGTGGACTCACAACACAGGGGTTGTCACTTCAATTCCTCCATGTGTCACTTTTAAAACACCATTGGCGAGGAAGGCAATGGGAAACCACCTCATAAATTCCACTTCTCTAGAAAGAACTCAGAGCCCTGTCTCTGGTTTCTGCTACGCTCAAACTCGAGTATGCAACGTACGTAGCACCACCCCAAAACATTACTGACATCAAAATTTAATTTTTGACCAAAAATAAACTTGATCTGATCTATCTCTCCTCTTAGCCTGTTGCTTTCTTCTTTCTTCCATTGTTGGGGCCTTTAATAGGCAAACATGGCCTTTCCCCAACACAACTCACTAAAAAAAGCCACTGGATAAGCTTCATTGGTAATTTGCCATACAGTAGGGGATCTTCAGTCGTTTTACATTCTGAATCAGCACTCATCGGAAAAAAACAACTCTGTCACTTCCTTATCCCACCTAAAAAGATACATGAAAGGAATTTAATGCATTGTGACCAATATTTATGAAGAATACTACTTACTGGTCATGCAGACAAAGTTTCATTGCTATAGGTTGCTGCTATGTCTTGTGTAATAGTATCCAAATTCCTCAGCGTCAACCTTCTTGCAAATCGACAAACATATCATATGTAATTGTTCATTAACTTTTTTCAGACGTCCAACTCTTTGTTGTTCCTTCAGTTAGCCAGCATTTTCAAAATATTTGAAAACTCTTAACATGGTAGAATGGTGACGTCCAAAACTTTTTCCAATTTGGGATCAGAAAAGCCGTTTCTCGCAATATTCTGATTGGCAGTCATTTTTTATGCGATGATTCTTGTGACTTAGGTACAACTGTTTGAATAGGATTTTAATATCTAAAAATGGGTATAGAAAAACTTTTCCCTTGAGATATCACGCCAGGGCTTTGAAGAATTTTTCCCGCCAAAACACTACTTGAAGACGTGCATGCTTCGACTAAAACATAAATGGCGGACGGCTTAGAAAGGTTTTTTTGTTTTTTTCAGCCGCTTTGTTTCAGCCTGTGCAATACTTTTGCGAGGGAAGTGTACCTAGCGATCACATCCAGAAACACTAAGGGGACCAGGAATTCATTCTCGTAGTCTGAATTCAGTTATGTCTTCACATTTAAATGCTATGTTGAGGAACAGAGCAATGAAATCGGCATATATTCACGATGAAAGATAACTAAAGATTAATCAAAATCTTTTATTTTAGTATAGAAACCTCGTTTACTTTTGCGAAGAAAAGTCTAGCGTAAGTTTGTTTTCAAATTAGACCCAAGTGCATCAGATCACCTTGGTGACGACACTCCTTCGTGTAAACATCAAATGCTAGCAACAGCAACAGCAACAATAGAGGAGAAAAGAACAATTCAAAATGGCTACCCGCGTGGGACCAAAAACTGGATGCATAGGTTTCTCAATATCAGAATGTCGCATCAATCAAGCTTAAGCAGCTACCAGAACTCTTTTTATGACCTTGATCTTAATCTGTGGAGACAAAGATGAAATTGCAAATGGATTAGGTGGAAAGACAAATCGTTCGATGGCTTTGTTTAACAGATTAGGCCTAGTCGAATCAGCCAAGCAGCTCCAGACCACAATTAACCAAAAAGCGTTGTATTTCATCTAAAGTGGTAGAATAGAAGATACCTCTGCC
Source organism: Pseudorhiza aurosa (assembly GCA_964026355.1). Lineage (NCBI taxonomy): Eukaryota > Metazoa > Cnidaria > Scyphozoa > Rhizostomeae > Lychnorhizidae > Pseudorhiza > Pseudorhiza aurosa. The sequence goes on from OZ032119.1 coordinate 4,479,805, forward strand.
CATCATTAGAGCAAAATGGATATAAGGAAAGCAGGTATTATCAAATGTAGTGCTGATGTTGCAGCAGATTGCCTGACATGTGAGAGTTGCATTCTGAAACGCAAACTTTCATTCGCTGCAGAATGGGCACCCCGTGTAGCTGAGGCGAAAAAGCAGTCATTCATTCGAGAATTGGTTCAGCAGTGCAACTCTGTCACCATGATCAGCTCCTTGCTTGGAATACTGCAGCCTCTACAGCACAAGGATTTCATCTATGCCAAGTCGAAAGCTAATCCAACCTATGATAGAGACCTAGTCAGTGTAATGAACGTATCCAATAAGTCGATTACATCAGAGGCCGTTGAGGTTTACATGGCTGAAGATAAAGCCTGGTTTTCATCAGCGTCTTTTTGGGCAAAGTTGAACTATTTACTGAGTATTTTGAAACGATGCAATTCTTTCACAATAGACAATATCACATCATTTCTGGCTAAACATTACGAATCTGAACGAAAACACATCATTAACACAAATAATGGACAAAGGAGAGATAGGAGCAATGCTGGAATCAGTATTTATACCCATGGCGACAATGGTATATTGTGCATTGTGCATTCCTTTGAAATGAGCATCTTGCTACCTTGAAAATCCCAAGATAATACCTCTGTCTGATTACTATCTGAAGATTTGTCCAATCCATGTTTGAATAGGATATATAAAAGGGTTTTGAAGATAAAGAATATGAAATTTACCTTCCAAAGGCTTAAAAGCTTTCAATATGCATCATAAACCATGTCAGTGCTTCAGTACCACATAAGATGGACTGTTATGTTTCCTTCTCAGCATGTCTATTGTTCTATTGTTCTATTGTTCTGTCGTTCTATTGTCTAATGTCTATTGTTCACCTTTTCCACATGCAACTTACCATTTCCAGCTTTTCCTTGATTCATCAATAGCATCAAAATTATTGCAAAAAGTTGAGGGCAAATCAGTCTTTGTTTAGCATTATGTTTATAATTATGATACCGAATAAACTTGATGAATAAGCCTCTGGATGTCACAAGCAAGCCCAAGTTTGTGGGATAAATTGGCATGATTTGCAATAAGAAGGTTGCCTTGCTATAAACCCTAGCCATTATCTCAATGAAAACAGTTGAATGGGTAGAGCTAATTAAGGAACCATGCAAGGCAGTTTAAAAGCCATCCTGTCAAGTGAGAAACCAGAGAAAAGAGTCCTCCCCCATATAACGATTCTATCAAAGAAAGATAAATTTTTATTAGACTGACTGAAAAATATGCACAAAGCATTCCAAGCAGCTTTTAGGTGAGCTATGCGTGGGAGAAGCCAGGCAAGCAGAAAGCAGTAGACAATAATCATTAAACTTTGATGGATAATATTTTTGGCATTTGATGAACCCTGATGTTACTTTTTCTGACAAATCTATTACTTTTTACAGATAAAATTTCCCTCAACACACCTGTTGATTCTGTTGCTGGTCATAAGCAATCTGTTTCCTCATTTGAACTATCTGATGTGCAATCCCACCAGCTACTATCACCAATGTCAAATTACAACAATGATCAGAGCCTTGATGGATTAGATAACTTGTCAAGCTTTGATGATGCATTTGCTCTCAGAAGCATGCCAATTTCTCAAGCTTCAAGCTACAGCAGACCTCCACAAAGTTATGGCCGTCTAAGTGCAAGATGCTATCCATTTGTTAAAGAGAAATTACAGTTAAGGCAAAGAAGTAAAGCTGAATTAAGTGACAGTGAATATTATATGTCCTGTGGCATTGAGGAATGTGAGGATTATATATCAGAGCAAGGAATAGATTCAAACTTGCACAATGCACTATCCAAACAAAGAGACTTCATAAGGAGACTCCCTGTCTACATATCCAAAAGTATCCTTGGGTACTTGGATTTCCAGAGCTTGGTTAATTGTGTTTGTGTCAGTCGCCATTGGAGATTCCTTGCAGAAGAAGTGAAAAATGAGCTCAGAGCACAACATATTAAAAAGGATGATGTCATGCTTATACAGGTACCTCATCTCTTTATACGATGAAAAGCAAAATTTGGGTCTTTACTTTCAACCCATCAATGCAAGCATCTACTTCTGTATTGTTTGCTCAAGCTTTTTCTGCGTAAGATTTTTCGGCTTTTTCACTTTGCTCTACCCATTTATAAAGAACTCCTGTCTTTGGGTATGCTTATGCCACCTATCACCAAACTTAGAGTTGAAAACCAGAAAAGGGCCGCATTTCCAAGCCTTCCTCTCCATGTGACCATAACTTGTGACTCCTATATGACTGGAGCTACATGGAGCTAGGAGCTGGCAAATGCCCTCACTCTAAATTGTAGTTAATCTTGAGTTGCAGATCAAATTATTGACCTTAGGATCAATTACCAAGCCCCGTACCATAGAGCTATTCTCACACCTTTCTTTCATTGGCAAACAGCCAATATTTGGCAAAGAAAAGCATTAGTTTTTGATAGAGTTTTATAACAGCAAACTGTACTTTTCAGTATCAGATTTTCGTCTCTGCTCACATGCTTTCATAGCCAATTCTAGGTAAATTAGGCAATATAAATTCAATTTTTTTTCTATACACTGTTACTAAGCACTGAGGAGCTTTTTGTTTATCAAGCAATGTCCAGGTCCTTCCTCTCGATGTGACCACACTTTGCGATTCCTACGCCTGGAGTTACGGAGAGCTGGCGACTCTCCTAATTCTGAGTGAAAGTTTTGCTGATAGTCGATTCAAACCAATGACCATCGGATCAATATGGAAGAATCTTACCACTGAGCTATCTCGACGCCTATTCACCTACATCACGAAATTCTATGATTGCATCAGCCTTCGATGCGTTCTCTGTAATTGGTTGGAACGGCAAAGGAGCATAGAAGGAAATGATTTCTACATGTCATGTCTTCGTTGATATGTGGGTGGCTGCATCTTATAGAAAATCAACAGAATTTGCCCAAAGTCACCTACCAGATCGAATATCAAAATTGGTAATGACCAAAGAGCATCTGGCATAAACACAAAAATGCTGATTAGAACAACAAAAAGAACAGTATCAAGTGTTTCGTAGAATCTTACACGGTGCCAAAATCGTCACCCTGCTTTGCAATTGCCACATTCTGGATATACTGGTTACTCAATCAAAGCTGAGAATATCAGACGTTCTGTGAATTCATGAAATCTTGATATCATATCTCTTTAAACAGGGTAGTACAGAAAACATCCCCAATCCAGTATATGCTCGCATCATACAAATTCACCGACCGAAAATTGGGGAAGATGGCAACGTCATTTTAAACGACCAAGCAAAGCACGTGGATGTGACTTGCGAAGTTGAGGATTTTGAGGATCAAAATATGCAAGACTGCTATGATGGCATCGAGACAGTGACTGTCGATTTACAAGCAAGAAACGTGTTTTGTGGTGCATACAATGTTCTGGTTCTTAACAATGTGTAAGTTATTATGTTCTCTGCAAGAGAAATGAAGTATCACGCTTTGGATAGTATGTTTAGATACAGGCATTGCTGAGAGTCACTAAGGTAAGAAGAAGACACCTGGAGGGTCCCTGTTGTCGGTAGTTGCCGAAAAGCGAGTGAGTCTATCTCCTTTCTGTTTGCGATAATCCAGGGACGTTTCTTTTGGTGGGATGGAATTCAAAGTGCTTGCCATCAGCTGTCCGATGGTTGAATTTGCAGATTAGATTTGCCAAGCTGTGTTAGCGCTTAGTTCGCGAGTACGGGTGGCGAACGTCGCACCGACAGATTTTCGCCCCCCCCCCCTAACTGGAGATGCTGTCCATGGCAAGTTTCATTGGTATTTACCCGTTGTTATTTCGTATGCCGAAAATTGATGAAAGCGAGGTGATTGCAATTTTATTATGCAAAGTGAGGGGTTATTAAAGGGTTTATCCTGTTTGCTTTAATAAAGAATATTCAGCCCCAGAAATCCACAGTAACAAAACTTGTACGCCTCATCATTATGCTTGTACTATCTTCAGACCTAGAAGCTTCCAGTGGTCACAATTGCGGCTTTTCTATTGCTGTATTTCAATCTGTCATTTCTGTTTAAATTTGCCATTGTTGCAGCAAAGATGCAAGTCGAGTGACGTTCTATAATGGTGGACAGTACGTTCCGGTTGCATCAGTCGATAGAAGAATAAGGCTCTTGGATGTTAAATCTGGAAAGTGCGAGAAGACAATTGTTGAGCATGTAGGCTCGGTAAAATCAGTTTGCACTGATGAAGCAAGAGGGTTTGTTCTCAGTGGCAGCTATGACACCACTGTCAGGTATATTGTCAATCAGTCAATCATTAATGGTGTGGTTTATCTCAAAACATGCAATATTTCGCTTCGAAATGTTCATATGATTTTCAGGATTTTTATTTTTGATTCCGATAGCAATTAGATAACCTTTTAAACTGTAGAACTGCCTGCGTTTTTTGATCCGTAATGACCTACGAAATGTTGAACCACCACAGCGTAACCTTTGGTTAGCCTGCCGAGTGGCTAAGGAACAGTGTTTCGAATCTCGTGAGGTCTACTCGCGTGGGTTCGAATCCCGTCGTTGGAACCATTAACCACAAGCCAACAGTCAACTCAGCTGTCCATCTTTCCGAGGTTGGTAAATGAGTACTCAGAAGTAACTCTGAGGACACAAGCACTGAACGCACGATAACAGCTAATCTAAAGTTGAAGTGTTTCATCCAGTATAAAGATTGTACTTAAATTTTGTAATTGCTTTGATTTATCCTCCTTAAATTAAGGTATAAGAGGCATTCTAGTAGTGACTACATTTAGTAAAAAAAATCTACAAGACTGAAGATGAAATATGCAAATATTTAGCAGCAGTACTTGGTAAGGCATAACGAGCCTGGTGACCCGTAACACTTAAGAAATAGTGTCTCTCTGTATCTCAGATTTTGGCATATTTTACAGCTAATTGATTTGGTTTGGTTGACTTGGGAATACAAGTAATTTCCTATTGTCTATGCATAATTTTCTTCATATTATTTTGCATCCCTATCTTATGAAATCTTAGTTAGTCGAAGTTAATCAACATTGACTGTTTTAGATTTTGGAACATCGCCAGTGGAAGATGCCAGCGAATATTTCTAGGGTATGTTGTGAAAACATCAAACCTTCTTTAACTTTATCCGTCCCCCCGATCCCCTCCTTCTTCGAAATTCCATGCAGACCTTAGCGGCCATTAACAAAGAGGAAAGTGAAAGACTGAGAGGAAAAGGAGACAAGATAAAGCGTATTGATTTTAGATTTGAATGATGGCAAGCTTTAGGATTGTTGAACGGAAGAGGAATGTAAAACCTTCCATCGGCTGGAAGTTCTTAACAGAGATGGGGATTTATGGGAAAGACTTCGTGGGTTTGATGGCGTAAGTTGGTAACGGTGTGAGTGGGTAGAGTAGAGCATCTGGTAGCCCTGACACGCCTTTAAGGGTCAGTCATAATATCCCTCATCTCCTGAGAGCAGAATTCATTTTTAGTCTGCACAAAATTTGGAAAGGTCTGCGACCAGACGACGACGGGAAAGAGATTGGAGGGAATTGGCGAGGACGAGATTGTTGATTAGAGGAGTAACCTTTGCTTGGACGTTTTCCAGAGGAGGGAGAGTGGATTTAAGAGCAGCAGCTTTTACTTGCATCAACTGATCCAGTTACATCAATTTTAGGCACAAAAGCTCCGTGATTTCTCTGAGTTTGAGTAAGAGGTACTTGGCTACTGGAAGCACCGACAAAACATGCAAAGGTTCGTAATTCACTCATTTTCTAGGCCCTGCAAGACCATTCTCACGGTGATTTCAGATTTGTCCCTTAAACGTGTCCGAGTCTCTCGGCAAAGTAGCTTTAAATTCGCGTTCTCCAGTCAGTGAAGTTGTTGGGTGCTTCTCGAATAAAAGGTTTTTTCAAAAAGATGTTGAACAAGGAGGAAACCATGAATTCACTGGTAGTTCATTTCCATATATCAAGATATCAAACCGGCTGCCCACGAGGGAAACCTCCTCATCAGCTGTCCACTCCTGTAGAATACCAACGTAGTAAAGTTTTATCAATATCAATGTTTGCTTATCTGCGCCGTGATTTACTACAGTGATTTAAAATATACTCGACCCGGTGGGCTGAACCCTCTCTTGGTATGCCAGTCTTAAGGCATTGAGGGATATTGGGACATCAAAAGTTGAAGCTCTATTCCCCCACCGCCACCCCCACCCCAATCCATGAAACTTCAATAGAACAGCTAGTTTGATGCCGATTGTCGTAATGATAAATACATACTGTAAAGTAAATATCAACGCTGCGGGCGTCTTGCATCTCGACCTCCTCTGGAAACTCAGGTTGAAGTGCTCCCGACAGTAAGACTGCCGTGGCCTTTGATTACACAGAAGACTGAAAATTTTCTTGAATTTTCAAGTTGAAGAGAGTTAAACTAGTTCTCGAATTCTATTTATCTTCATAGTCTGGAACTTAAAAACTGGAAAGTGCATACGAACGTTTAGACACCGCAATATCATACACTCTGTTTCGGTAAGTCGAAATGCTTCCATGTCTATCCATTTGCTTCAGGGGGTAGATAAACCTAGAATGATTCCATCCGTACGTGATATGTTAATTAACTGAATAAGGTATACAGCTATAGAGACCTTTTATCAGCGCCAGCCGCCATTGGAAGGCTTGTCGAAGACGTGGCTCAATTTATTTGTTGGTCATTTTTAATCTACTGACGGGATATGGCCTTTTTCCACTAGACGACCTCTATTTTCAGATACACACTGGTTTCAATTGACGTCCAAGAGTAGAAATCAACTCTTTTATCAGCACTATTTCAGTATATTCCCTATAGATGAAGCTTGTGGTGGTTATCTCTTCGGACTCGGATGAATAAGAAAGTCAGGCCAGATGGAAACTTGGTAGACCAAGCCAACAGCGGCCAACCTGTGGCAACGCTGGCGACATGAGGCAGATGGCAATTGACTATCATTTAGCTAATAGAGGGGGATTGGCCAATGCTCCACACTTTTCCTAGTGAGTTATGATGGGGAGAGGATATTCTGGCCCTTACAAAGCCCCCAAAAAAGGAAGAGAGAAGGTGAAAGGCTAACAGAAGAGAGAGATAAGATCAAGTTTATTGATCTTAGAGTTAAAAGAGGGCAAATTGTAAGATTCAGGAAGGCAAGAGGAAGGCAAGACGTTCCATAAGTTGCATACTCTTGGGATGAATGATGATTTATGGGAAAGGGTTCATGGATGAGGCAGTTACACTTAGAGAGGGTAAGTGGATCGAGCTTCTGGTGTCCCTGGCATGCCTCACAGGAGGAGGAATAGCATCTCTGGTCTGCTGAGAACGACGCCCGTTAAAGTATCAGTACACGTAATTCTGATTGACCTGACCTATAAACCTTGTCCAACGAATGAAGTTCCCTAGAGCTAAGGAAAAACTCACGAGCAACGAGATTATTTGCCTCCAGCTTGTATGACCTCGAACTTGAGCGCTTCTTAAGGAGTCTTGCGCACTTTACGCGCTGTATTGCGATCAACTGATGCCAGTTTTCTATCAATGGTGAACTCACGTTAGACGCATCTCGAGGGAAGAAAGGCAGGCTCAACCATCCCGACCTCATTTCAACTTGTCTGCGCTGACCAATCTATTTGCTAAGATTTTACGTTGCCTAAATTATTGAACGAGATTTCATGCAACCCTGGAGACTTGATGGAATTGTTGAACTGCAAAAAAGACGAGAAAAGGCAGTTTGTGATGGTGAAAAACAGTTGAATATGAGATCAAATTGTGCGACACAGCTAGTAGAACACGATATGATCACTGCACGGGCGTGGATGTTCTAAAAATCAACACAAAGATCTCCGTTCTGCTCTTATAAAAGCTGATTTGCCTTGTTCTAAGATTTATTCTGAGCTGTTGGTCCCTTATTTGTCCTCTTGACTTTGAGGTTATGATACTTTTAGCTTCCCTATACTTTCAAATATGGAGCACCGAGTCTGCTGTCATCAGCACTGACGATCAAAATACCAACCATCTATGGACTGTTTAGTTATAATGTTTTGTCACATTTAAGCGCGATTTATGATCGATTTTATAATTTCATTTGGGTCTGAAGGAATCCTTAGAAATCCTGATCATTAAAGGGTAACTAACTATAAGTGACTGGCACGATTAAGACTGAGTTATGATCGAACGTATTACTGTGTATAAACTGGAAAGTTTTTAAGAATTGGCACCTATGAATCTATAAAGATCACTCGCTTTAAATGATTCATATGTTGAGGTTAATTTCGGGATCGAAATGATCGCTTTTTGTAGATCGGAGAAACGTTACTGTTGAGCGGCTGCGCAGGTGGCATGGTTCGTGTGTGGGATTTCAAAAAGGCGAAGCTCATTAAGGTATCTACAATTGTTGAGCTCCATCTCTAATTGCGTCATTTGCTGGCAGGTGAATATGCATTTTTGATAGCAATCTTCCTGTTTCGTATCGAAGAGAGAATATTGCAAAATTGTTTGCAACGGTAGGGAAATGTTTGGCGATAAGTAGCCATTATTTTGTAGCTATCAGGTTCGCGTTCGGGTTCCCCCCATAGCCGCGACCGCTGGGGTTCATGGATGGAACTATTCCTTTCCGCCATCGCACTCTATCCATAGCCTCACGCCTCACTCAGCATCGGTCAATCTGAGTCCCGTCCACAGCTTGATGTCATCCAAGCAAGTAGCCTTTGGCCGTCCTCTCCCCCTTTCACCATCCACAGACCCATGCATACAGGGATTATAGCTATACTGATCTGGATTTCATCAAAACGATAACTTGCTTTGCTAAAATCACAAGACACTTGAAAAACACTACGGTTACAAGTAAACTGCTAAATGGTTGAGAATCTTCATTTGAAGTGGGGGCCCAGGCAATTAAAGGACCACTGTTTCTTCACTGTCAAACCGGGTCTTCAGCACTGTTGCAACGGACGGACCAGGAAGATTCTTCCTCGTTTAAAAGCCCCATTAGTCAAATTGTATAGCAAATTTTTCTGATTTTCTGAACAAGGTTTTGCTCTCGAAATAAATGGAACTCTCCTTGCAAATTACCCAATTAATAATGAGGTCATGGAAAAAAAATTTATAGCTAATGCCGACTTGGCAACCCCAGTGACATTGGCCCTGTCTAGATTCTTTGTGTTGTGTATTCGGTGAAGAACCAACAGCAAAAATATGATAAGCAAATGTTCAAACTTTATTTAAGATAGAACTTCAATTAGGATATGTAATAGCAAGCATTTAACATACTTTCGACTCAGACTCATTGATACCAAACTAGAACTAGACCGCAAGGGTATATATAGTACTTTAAACTAGTTCTCGTGCGAGCGGGAATGTTCCAGAATCATCGTGAACAATGTAGACGGTGCGAGCGACACCGCGTTGTTATACGAGTCATCGTCGTGACCCATTGTCCTAGTTACGCACGTAAACAATGTTGCGCAACTCGCCGCGACACTATGTATCGATCTCGTGTAATGCAAATATGTGCGTAAGTTGAGAGACGTGACCCTTGCTTTACAGCTTAATGTATCGCGAGAGTTGTGGCCACTATGAGAATGTTATAGAGACCAATAATCGACTAGAAATAGCTGTAAAATGTGCTTTTTAAATTTCTTGTTTTTTCTAGTCGTTAGATGGCCACTTTGGACCAATAACATGTACACAATTTGACGATTACCACATCGCAACAGGAAGCAAAGACTGCTATGCAATGGTATGGAGTGCGTTTGGCACTTACAATCGCTGCCTTCAGACGTTTCGACATTCCAAGTAAGGCGAATGCTACACAATACTATCAACTTGCATTACTCTTATATATTGCACCAAAGATCGCAGACAGAATTTCGTTGACTGGATGTTCCCTTAGACTATGAAACGTCGGATCATTTTCAAATCAAGGATGCAAAATGTGTACTTCAATGACGTCACATTGAGGACCTTTTCGGCCGAGACGCATCAGGGTATCGAGAATCTGATTACAGCCGAAGGTGCGTCATTACACGAATACCTTGACGCAAAGGGGGGACAACGTGCAAAAGTCGGCGATTGATTCGAGGGATAAGGTTGAAAGTCTTATTTCGGCCATTATAAACCGCCTCGTGCTCCCATGAGTGTATGACGGGAAGACTTGAGTTCGAAGGAATTATGCTTCTCCCGTTATTTGCAATATTGCAATTTTTACTTCAAAATTTGGAGAAAAAATACAGTCAACAATAACTGCTCTCAGTATTGAGTAAATTGATTTGAAAAGGGGCTGTCTGCTATTATTAAACAAATTAATCAAGTCTCTTTGAAATGGGAACATCAAGCGGAAAGCGCAGTCTCATTATAAATTGGTTTGGCTAATCCATTGGTTTCAAATGTCATTTTATATCAACGGATTAGCCGAAAATAGTGAAACTCTGAAACAACGTTATACTTTTTGTCTTCGTTCGTGCCCTCTGATTTGAATTCACTTTGGTGAAATGGGTCCTTGAAAAATCAATTTTTTCAAATTAATTTAAAAAAATTAATTTTTTTAGATTCCAAATGTTTACTGCATCATTATTTGCCAGATGTATCTCTTAATCAATTTCTGTCTCTTGCTATCAAAAGCTGAGATCATAGTCTGACATTCTCAATTGTGCACCTGGATCAAATCTCCTTCGGTAACTATGGTTCACTATAGTAGACGAGTCCGCTCTGTTTGGTCCAAAACCATCAAGAATCTTTCTAGAAAATTACAGTGTATGAAAATGCTCTACTAAGAGGGTATTCGCCTTTCTTTATTTGTTAATGATGCTGATATTAGATCCACTGCACGAAGATACCTGGATCACGGGTGCTCTTTAAATGGATAAGGGAGCTTACGAACAACTTGGTAATTTCATTCTAGAGAAGTCACTTGCTTGGAGATGATGTATGGCAGAATTGTGACAGGGTCAGTGGATGGCAAGGTAGAGCATCTCTTCTTCAAATCAGCCTAAACCTTTTCCTATTAACGTACGAGGACTGTAATATCTGAACGAATCATCCAAGGATGGCTTACGCACTAAACTCCCGTTTCACAGGTGGCACCTGTGAGAATGATCCTGCTTAATAGAACGTCAAACATTTGAAGTTATATTTACGATATGATAGAAATTTAGCCATAAGTACAGGGGGTATTTTCAAGTTTATGTCAAATGTGCTACCTAGATATCATATGCATATGCCTGGAGAGTCACACTGCCGTAGTCTATTTGCATAGTGGATGCAGAATTTCAATGCAGAGATTTTTGATTCGAATCCTGCACGGTTCGCTGTAAGAACAACTCTGCCAGGGATTAAGGAACGGAAAGCCGTCTCTCATAATGTCAATTCTATAGAGAAAAGGCAGGACACTGTGTTGGGTTACTCCTGGGTACTTAATCGCATGCAAATAGTTGTACCTTTCTCATTCATATGTATATAAGAATTGGTGAAGGGGAACTGGAAGCCCGTTCTCTTGTCTGGTCTGCGTTGGAAATCGATTGCTGTATGCAGCTTTCAATTGGTTATACTTTATCTAGTCATGTACCCTTATTAAAAACTCTTGGCGAGGAAGACTGCATCTTGGTTCTGCTATGCTCAACTTCGAGTATTTGGTGCAGGTGATGATACAATTCCGACTTAAAGCTGAGTTTCCAGCTTTCTCTGGATCGATTTCTTCACTTACTGGTAGGGCTGTATTCAAATTGAAAGTCTTCCTTTCTCCTACTCGTCAGCCACCATGTAGCGTTGTAACGATAACTACTTTTCGAAAATAGTCTATTAGGTTGGAGAAACGAGAGTTTAAATAAGATCAAGTGATATTTAGCAGCATGAAACGTTCTTTAATTCAAATCAGTCATTGATTTGAGAGTTTGGCTTTCCAGGTGTAGATAACCCAAACCTTATAGATAGCCTTCTTCTTGCTTTCCTGAATCCTACAACTTGTCATCTTTCAAATATAAGGTCAATAAACTTGACCTGATCTCTCTCTCCTCTTAGCTGTTCGCTTTCTTCTTTCTTCCTTTGTTGGGGCTTTGCATAGGCCACCATAGCCGTTCCTCAACATAACCCACTAGAAAAAAAAACTAATGATGGCAAGGATATGTTCGTTCCGTGTTTTTTGGCGTGACATAAATGAAATGCATTGCTTTGCAAGATTGGTCCAGTGGATCTTAGGTTAAGACAAGCCAGTATTGATATGGCCTAGAATATCTACAAGGTTCGGGGGCATCACTTCGCTTAGAGAAACAGACAAGGAAGGCCCAGTCTTTAATGAAGTCTTTGCCGGGGCTCACCAGCGTATGATGCAACCCTGTCTCAATGATAAAGCTCGCGCGTCGGAGCAGTTGAAACATCAAAGCTGGAGCTGTTCAACGACATCCGAGTTGATTCAAGGTAGCTGCATTGCATACTCAATTTCGAGCGTAGCAGAAACCAGAGACAGGGCTCTGAGTTTTTTCTAGGGAAGTGGAATTCATGAGGTGGTTTCCCGATGCCTTCGTCACCAATGGCGTTTTAAAAGTGACAAATGGAGGAATCGAACTGACAACCCCTGTGTTATGAGTCCGCATGCTTAACCACTACTCTACGGCACCACGTTTCAAGGCAGCGACTAGACAAATACCACCCACATACGACAAGCAAAAGATGGTAGGGTATAGCCCAACCCCTTAATGTATACAACCACAAAGAAGGTAAAAGTGTTTAGAGAACACTGAGGAAGGCCTTCATTCGTCTGGCCGATCCCATTCTAAATGTTCTATCAATCTTATAAAAAAACGTCGATGTTACTAATATTGCTCCTTGCATAAGCACGAAGAAAGCCCTTCGTTTGCAGTGGAAATCTAATGGCTCTTCTAGAATCCAGGTGTTCTGAAAGGCTTAGTGGTATCTCATAATTGCCAAGATTTTTCTATGCATAAACATCAAAAAGCCTCTATTTTGCAAGGACCATCAAATCGCTGATAGAGAATCTAGCTGCTTTGACGTTCTCGATTAGTATACGTAGGGAACTGACTTGGTAGGAACGTCTGCTACATGTGATTTTATTTCCTTATCCGCTGTGATGAAACACGTGGGCCTTGGAATTTTCCCAGCATAGCCAGGTTGCTTGAAACAATCAAGACAGTTATAATCGAATCTGCACCATAATTCTTGATTTCCGATCTCATTAATGGTTTCCATCTGCAAAAATACTATTTGAAACGTAAGAGAAAGGCTGTTTTCCCCTCCGTCAAAAGTCATGATTATTCTTCCTTATAAAATTTTATACATATCAAGGAATAGTCATAGGAACTTTAACAGCAACGGAGTAGAACCAATTTTAATTGTAAGATGTAGCACACTCGTATAGTATTCATAGTAGAATGAATAAAATACCGTACTAGTATAACGAAAGCACACAAGACTCGTGTCTTCATCTTTTCAGGGCCTACCTCGCATTTAAAGGTTTTCAGGGAGAGTTGTTCAAACGCCGCATTCTTTAGGCCTTTCACCAAAATAGAAAAATTGCAACACCCTTCACGATGATAGCATCCGACTAACATTAAAAGCCATCCATGAGCAGCACCACCATGAGATCAGCCAGAGCTTACGGTAATGCATCCGGTGATCGTGAAGCCATGGGAAAAACCCATGGCATTACATTGACGTTAGAATAAGCAACTAAATACGAAAACTAAACAGTGTTTGTGGTTATTTGGTATTAACGAGGTGAATATTGGCTGATAAATGCTAATCTTAGACCTTGGGTTCAATGCCAAGTTGGCACCCGTTTTTAGATGCCCAGAGGCTGTCCAAACAGTGGCATATGGGCACCTGACGTTTAACTAGAGGTTGTCTGCGGCGGTACGAGGTCGTAAATAGGCCACTGAACCTCACAGCCCCGAGAATAACGCTTTTATATCTCTAGAAAAGTGTTAAAAAACGCTCGTATCGAGAATGGGATTGCACCAGTTGTTAACTAGATAGCGCTTTATTGCAACTGCAGCGAGAGATAGAGGTATGGGACTCAACATAATAATTAGGTTGATAAGTGCTGTAAGAATACAATTTGCTCTGCGTGTTTTCTACTTTTCCAAGCAAAATAGTCTGCATATCAAAAAGAAGCTCAAATAAAAATTGTCTATTTTTCAGATCCGCGTTTGGAATTTATTAAATGGAGAATGCCTTAGAATAATTCGTGGTAACAGTCGCAATGACCCGATAACGGCATTGTATGCAAGTGAACACAGGTAATGATTGCCTTACCGTTTTGACGTACACACACACACACACATCATCGTCGTCATAATCGTCATAATCGTCATCATCATCGGCAGTCATCATCATCATCATTATCATCATCATCATCATCATCATCATCATCGTCGTCATCATCATCATCATCAACATCATCATAATCATTGTTCCTTGCTCGCTTCAATATTCGATCTGCTACGAAATTGTCACGGTATTTCCTTTACTATCGTTTGAATTTTTGTATGCATATGTGAATAAAAGTATCATCTTACCATTATCATATTTGAATGGAGTGATTTTACTTATAATTTTAGACTCATCATCAATACGAAAAGCAGCCTACTTCTGTACAATTTTGAAGCAGTGGAATGGGATTTCACGGCTCCTGCAGCGCGAGTGAGTGATTTCATAAAGAAGACATTGGCAGTAACTGGAGAAAATCGTAAACACAGCAATTCGTTTTCAAGAGCTCAAAGTGCCAGACGGAAGGGAGCAGAATTGAAGAGTAGCAGATTGCTGACCGTTAGTCCAAGAAGTTCTGACAATTTTGAACGAGGGAAACGTGTTCAAAGCGCGCCGACTAGAAAAGTTGACTCGCAGGGTATACAAAGGCATATATTAAGGATCCAAAGCGCAGTCACAGCACGCAGACAAGCGAGTAAACAAGAGGGAAATAGCACGATGGAGTTGACAAATACAACGTCATACCAAGTTATAGAAACTCGCACACGAAAAGGACATGGCGGTGATAGGCAGAGCACAGATAACCAAGTGAACATCGCGTGGGGAGCAATGTCTGACAATAGGCTTACTAGCGAAAAGTCAGAAATTCTATCTCATGGAGATCCAGCGGATTTGAAAATGGCTAGACCTCGTGTTATTGCCCGGAGCAGATCTGCACCCGCACACCGTGTGCGGTCGTTGCCCGCGGATGAGCGCGGGTTAACCAGCTCGTCTGAGGTAAACGTGAAAGTGTGGGAGAGCAAGCTTACCTACAAGGCATCGAAAAGCAAACCGAAACTACGCCCCTTTAGCGCAACGGTAACTGCGATGAAGCACCCAGTTGATGAGCACAGTGATTTGAAACTCAAAACATTTTACCAGCAGTTGCAGTTCGAAAGTGCACTCGCTGGTACGAGGTAGCGATGCCTTCTAGCAATTTGCAGTGAATCCAACTTATCATCATGCCAGTTGTAACAAAACGCAAGAGTCACACACTGCAACGGAAATGGCTTGAAATTTGTCAATGGGTGGTGCTTCGGTCATGACTGGCCTTTGCTTAATCGTCAAGACTCGTTTAGATTTGAAACGCTGGTTGGATTTTGTCAAATGAAGAGAGGCTGAAGATTTTTAATTTCAGTGTAAAACGTACAAATAGAATTAGGCTTGAATGCGGGTGAGGTCCGAGCAAGAACTACTTCGAGTTATTATAGAACTGGCTTTGGGATTGCTTAGCCTTGGGCGTTGATTGGTGTTCGGGTTAGGGTTGGGTCTGAGCATAGCACAGTGGCAAAATAAACGCTTACAGACCATATTATCAGTATCTTAACTGTTATTGTAAGGATCAAGTCTGGAATTGATTGGGGTTGGAGTTGATTAGGGTTAGAGTTAGAGTTAGGGTTAGAGTTAGAGTTGGTTAGCTCTAAGGACAGGCAAGATACATGCTCATAGACCATTTAGTCAATGAATCAGGTCGCTTCTCCAGCATTAATAACTTAGAGCGAGGATGCTCGATAGCTCTCTGTAATTGCAGGGGTATTAATAACGAGATGTGGAACATTGAGTCGCAATAGAGCAAGGACACTACTCGGTGAGCATAGTATCTCAATTTTCTGCCATCTATCTTCGGGTGTTAGGTGCAGTCAACTCAAAGTCCAAGTCCTTCCGTCGCCATTTTTGGTGAATACGGCAGCACCCATCTCCGTTTCGTTAGCCTTTGGGCCACACAGCTATGCAAGTACAGTGAATGCTACACTTGGGGGCTAGTCATCTGGTAGTACTGTGTGCTTAACTCCCATTCTCTTTCCAAAGTGCTAAATGCTGAACAGGGTAATAGCGTGTAACATTTTGCAAGTCTTTGGTACAATTCGACCTGGTGTCGAACCCCGGCCCACCGCGTACAAAGCAAGCATTCTACCATTGGGTCGCAGACGTGGTTTGCTATGTAGTACACATATGAAGATCGCATCATAAATCTCATTAAAGTGAAATTCAAATAAAAGTGCTTTCTTGCTTTCGAATACTATATAAAATCGAGAGACCTCAGTTATAACCATAGCAGGCATCCAGACACAAAGAGGAATCATAAATCCCTTAAAAATCCATTTGCAAAGATCTTACCCTCCCAAGGGCCAGAAAAGTTGCATAAAATTACCCAACGCATTAACAAAAGCAACCATTTATGAATGGAAAGCTTTTTGCTGGACACTCATCACAGAAAGAAAGTCTTAAAATTTGGTCGGAAAAATTTTGAAGGAACGGGAAATTTCCATTCAGCTGTTCTGCTTTCTGGCATGTAAATGCAATGTCTAATCAAAAACTGGATAGCTTTCTTGATCTAAAGTGCAGCAAAAACCTGAGACAGTGCCCCGAGTTTTACCCATCCTAAGGTTTAGGAGGAGTGTATGTACAAGTAAAGCATAACTATATGCAGGCTGCATAGCATTCTCAGATCTCAGTTTAGTAGAAATTAGAAACAGGGCTCCCAGCTTTCCCTATCAATAAAATTCATCAAGTTACATTTATAAAAAAAAGGTGCTATGGAAGTAGAAGTGCAGGGTAAGTGGAGGCGACGGAGGCCGAATCGAAGGTTTCTTGATGATAGGAAGGATGATCTAAGAAAGCGGGGTCAGGAAGAAAGGAAGAGCGCGCGAGTCGGGATGAGTGGAGAATGAGGGTTCGCTATGGTGATCCTGAAAAGGATGAAGCCGAAGGAAGAACTGTATAGGTGGGACATTATCGTATGTAAACTGCAAAGCATACTCCATTTAAGCTGTAACAGAAATCAAAGACCAGGCAATTTTTTGAGATTGTTTCGTGTTGCCTTTTCGACAATAGTTTGCGATTGTGAACAGTACACGATTTGAACGCACAATCCCTATATGAAGAGTTGACATGTTAAGCCACTGTACTACGCAGCACCCATGCAATTTATGGCTTGACGATAATCAAAATATGATGGCTTTTTTAATTGCAGAAATAGAATGAAACGATGCATGTAGATATTTAATTTTCTCAAATTTATGCTTTCAATAGTGATCTCAAATAATTCAAAATCACCTTACCACAATATTTTACATGACTGTTGGTACTAGAAAAATACATTTGAAAGCCAAGAAAAATTTTAGTGGCACTGAGTAACCAGACACTCGGTTACCTAAGATTCAAGATATATCTAGATGAAATAAGTACGATTCATATGAATACCAGTATGCTTGTTTCCTGCTATGTGACTTCTAGTGACAATGAAAGCTCTGCCGATTGTCGGAAAAGAACACGACAATTTTGAGAGCAGACGTAGAAGAGCACGGGCAAGTTCTTGATGCCAAATATTTCAGCGGCAGGTTTGATAACACGCAGTCGTTCGCCAAATCTAGGCCCTCCACAAAAATCACAGGTTGAGACTCTAGGAATAAAAGCATTCTGCCAATTTACTCAAATGCATTAGGGAACGGTCGATTAAAACGAAAGCCATGGGTCTACCTTTGAATCAGGTATGGGCAGAGAAAAGATTGAAAAGAAAGAACTGCATACTATTAGAATTAGGAGAATAGTTTTCAGAAAAACGGGCCGCTGAAAACATCAGTACAAGGCTCAGTCACAGAGAAGAAAAATGCTTCATACCCGCGAGAGCCCCGATGATATAATTGTACCATTTGACCTGACCCGGCACCCAGCTTCGACAAAATGGCAAAATCTACTTTTGAACGCTTACAAGAAATCGAAAATTAGACACTCTTCGATAACAGTCTGAAGCGCTACTGCAATTCACTTTCAAACTGTCATGGTACAGTACTACGATTTTGCTTCCTCATTGCATTTCCTGTGGCATTCTTGAGGTCAAATTTCGACAAAGTTAAAAGCAATGCCGTTTATACTCACGATGCAAACAAACTATTTAGTTTGACGTCATCAGTACGGATATCAAAATGCCTGTTCTTTTGAGCCAGCTCTGTTGCACACATCTCGACAAGACTCTACAGTGACACGAAGAATTAATATCAACTTTCTTGGTACAAACTTCTAGTTTGCGAAAACATGTAATCAAAGTATTCTCTTTCGATGGATTCTAGTAAGAAACACTTATACAGGGTGTGGTTTGAAAAGAGATTCATGCTACTTGAATCTAAAACACTGGAGGAATTGGCGAATCACCATTGCTCTTCTCTTGGAGCATAAAATGCAATTATCAGCATGTGGACAAGATGCAAGTTGTGTTTCCCGATCCTTGCCCACGCCAGCTTCAATAAATCCAGTTTAATTCGAAGGTAGACGACGAAGTTTGGATGCAAGATTCATTCATACACAATTTACAATGACAACGCTGGAGGGAACTTCTGTAAGTCATAAGACATGGAAATTTAGCATTACCACCTGTAGTATGAAATCTCTTCTCAACGTCCAAAACAACTCATGCACACAAACACACACATACATGCAAACACTTGGCAACTGGACGATTAATGACAGAACCGCAACACAATAGGACACCAAACGGGACTTGGATAATAACAATGATACTAAAGTAAAAATGATAACATAAACGATATATTGCATAAAAGTAACAATGTAAAAAAAACGATACATGATGTATATCGAATCGAATCAATTCAAAATTGCTATTATTGTGTCAGAATATTTAACTTACACTGAATACCAGCATATACAAGAATGCTTTATAACATGACAATATAAATCCTAGATAAGATTTTGAGCCATTCACGTAAGATTCAGTAGTTATGAACGTGAACCATGAAACCCTCCGACAGGCTCACACACGTTCAGCTGACTTCATTATCGATAAGATACAAACATACAGTAGAATGATATCGATGGTACTTACTTGGGGCTGCGGGGGGGCAGTTGACTTCCATAACTTGTGATGAATAAAGTTGTTTGTTACTTTCAAAGTTCGTAACTCAAGAACTATTATTCCTCTGGGAAATGACGTCAGCCGATTCCCCTCCAAGTTAAGAACTTTCATTGACCTGAGAAATCGCAAATTGCAGCATTCAATTAGTGAACTTTTTATGAATTGGCCAAGCACTGGAAAATCCAGTTGTCTTCAACTTGTTTGAATGCAATGCACTACTTGCGTTGTGAAGTCGGTTAAAAGAATTATAATGTAAATGAAGCCTTCAAATCTCGAAAAAAAACATGGATATACAATAAAATCTGCCTAATTCTGACAATCTGGGGATGTTAAAAATGTTCCAATTACAAAAAGTTCGAAATACAAAGATTCAAATTGTAAACTTTTTGTGATAAGTGATTTTAAAGGGACCTGAAAATTTGGTTCTAATTAGCAAAATTTTGAATTAGGCAGAGTTGACTATACATGTACTGTGTACCTGTATAAATTAGGACTGAGGAAGATGATGATGATGATGATGATGATGAAGATGAGGATGATGATGAGGAAGATGAGGATGATAATGATGATGGTGATGATGGTGATGATGATGATGGTGATGATGGTGATAATGATGATGGTGATGATAATGACGATGATGGTGATGGTGATGGTGATGAATATGATGATGATAATGATGATGATGGTGATGATGGTGATGATGGTGATGATAGTGATAATGATGATGGTGATGATGGTGATGATGGTGATAATGATGGTGATAATGATGATGAGGATGATAATGATGATGGTGATTATGATGGTGATGATGGTGATGATGATGGTGATGGTGATGATGGTGAGAATGATTAGGATGATAATGATGATTATGGTGATGGTGATGATGGTGATAATGATGATGATAACGATAATGATGATCGTGGTGATGATGATAATGATGATGATGATAATTATGAGGATGATAATGATGATGCTGACAATGATGATAATGATGAGGATGATAATGATGATGCTGACAATGATGATAAAGATGAGGATGATAATGATGATGCTGACAATGATGATAAAGATGAGGATGATAATGATGATGCTGACAATGATGATAAAGATGAGGATGATAATGATGATGCTGATGTTGATTATGACGGTAGTGGTGGAAAATAGTTGAAAACCATACTGATGGTCGGTCGAAACTATCTGTTAGACGAGTTGAGAACTCTTATGTCGATTCAGCGACAATAGGTCGCATGAATAATAATTGAATAATTGAAATCTTTGGTGCATAATGACAAAAAGCATATTGCTAAATTTGAACCTTATTTGAAAAGCGATGCAGGTGACTGAAAAACTAGCAGATGAAAGCTTAAAGACAGAAGATAAAAAGGGCTCCGAAAAGAGACATGCACTAGAAGGCAAACAGAGGAAAGAGGCGCTGGTGATACAAAGACGACTGAGGCAACCAAGAATCGACAGGTTGTTCACTGAAGAGAAAGGCTACCATATTGAATCGATTCATTAGATAAAAGAACTAACTGGAATGGAGAATAAGGTGGAAGGAGGTATGGGTTCATCGTTGCGAAAACGCGATTTCAAGGACGAGGTCGTCTCAGACGAAAGAAGCAAAGGAAAGGCAGGAGACTTGGTAGGCACCCACTTCGATGAATGTTGTATACACAAAAGTATCAAAGACGAATCTCAAAGTGCAAAGCAAAGAAGGCTAACGGCGCAAGCTGGGATGGTGACAAGATTCTCCAAAGCAAGGAGCTTGATGACGGGACGAAGAAATGCGATTTGCGAAACGGGATCACACGACCGACATGAGCTTTGTGCAATTATGAAAGAATCGATTGTGTTCAAGGGCTTAGAATGCACAAAAATTCATTGAAATTTAGTGACCGTCGATTCACTTCTGTTCTAGAAATTAGACTACAGGCTACTGACGAATTGGAGAAATTTGATTGTGAGGCTATTTTCAATTCATCTGGATGAATTTCATAGAAATAACTGAAGAGTATTGAAAACTTTAGTCTAAGGCAGTAGCCATTCTGAACTGGACATAAGAGTAATTTTGCAACTCTTACGGAAAACTTTTTTTGTATATATTTGACAACGAGAGCGTGCTCTTTAAAGCAAAAACATTATTGTTCAACCTAGCATTTAGATGATGATTTTAGAATATTGAGAAGCTTTTTGACGTCATTTCATGTTTGCTATCATTCAAGATTTGCGAGGCTTATTATCTTCTTTGGTGGAGCCGTCGGCCGCCGACGAATGTCAGGTTTCCTCCTCGTCCTTTTTGCTTGCAGTGCGTCGGTCCTGCCCTCCTCGAAGACCGCCACGGTCGTGCGGCATTGGGCACGCCATGAGGGGCGGTCGAGGGCCTCAGTTTGCTAGAAATGCAAGTTTATCTTTGCCCGCTTCAGATTAGCCTTTAGCGCGTCCTTGTATCGCTTCTTCGGCGCGCCGATTGGCCGTTTACCCTTCGCCAGCTCCCCGAAGAAGATCTGCTTCGGGAGCCTGTTGTGCTCCATCCGGACCAGGTGGTCGGCCCAGCATAGTTGGTGGTGTATGAGGAGAACTTGTAATCCAGTCGATCGACCGCGGTGTAGCACCTCAGTGGTCGGGATGCGGTCCTGCCACCGAATGCCGAGAATGCGTCGCAGACATCTCATATGAAAACTGTCCAGCCTCTTGGTGTGTCGACGATGCAGCGTCCACGTTTCACATCCATTGAGTAGCGTTGGAATGACGACAGCGTTGTAGACACTAACTTTAGCTCTGATCGACACATCATGGGATGACCACAGCCGTTGCTTCCATTGGCCCAACGCAGCGCCGGCTTTGTTGATTCGAGTTTTTATCTTGGCATCGATCATTCAAGAATTACGAGGCTTACTTACTATACAACATAGAAACTGTGTTTATCAAGTAGTTTTCTGTGATATCATCTCGATGCAGCCAAACTTCGTGATTCGTGCACCTGGAATTACAGCATCCTAGCGAATATCTCCACTCTAATTTCTTCCATTAACTTTACGCTGCGGCAAGGCTTAAGAAATTGACCGTAGGGACCTAAATCCTGTCACTATACCACATGCCTATCCATGCTCCTAAGAGAAAATCTTTACGCAAAAGTAAATGATTTCGGTCTCAAAGGTCGGTGAAAGTTGCTTAGCCAGAGGCTCAGAGCGCTTTATAGCAATTATTGAAATTTGAAATTTGAATGAAACAAAGCAATGAGAAAAAGAGAATCCAGACCTAATCTGAATGCTTTAAGACATGCTGCAAAACCTTGAATACCCGTTTTGCTAGGGTGAACCTATTATCCTTTTTGCTATTCTCAAACTGTCAAAAAGCACAATGCGACATAAACACCCTGGCAACAGTGACACTACGATTGCAAACGTCATGGGCATTGGTCCCTTCAGCAAAAAAAACAACAAAAAGTAACAATATAAAATGCTACTCCCCAAAGCTGATGTTGGCCATAATCATGACTGGCCTAATGCATATCTCTCTATCTGAATCCAACAAATGTGTGGGCGCGAGTGGAGTGGAGGTAGATGTGTCCCCATCAAAGTGCTCAAAGGCCACTGACGACCCAGGGATGACTTGAATTTACACGACCTCACCTAACCTGACTTGATTTAAACATCCTTCATCTCCATCCACATAACTTACTGCCTGCCACTTAAGTGATGCTCAATTTTCTGCAGCAGGATGTTCTACCTGCCTTCGACCGTCCCCAGTTATCCTGACTTGGAACGGGCATTGAAAATCCACCTGACGTCCTCTGCAATCCACTCATCCGAACTGACTGATGATGCTGATGCATTGCATACTCGATTTCGAGCGCAGCAGAGACCAGAGACAGGGCTCTGAGTATTTCCTAGGGAAGTGGAATTCATGAGGAGGCTTCCCGTCACTTTCCTCACCAATGGTGTCTTGATTGTGTGTAAGATTAGCTGTTATCAATGTGTGTGTGTTATTATTGTGTCACATGGAGGAATCCAATTGACAACCCTTGTGTTGTGAGTCCGCATACTTAACCACTACACCACGGCAACACAATCCGAACAGGGCTCTCTAACTGCATTTTCTATTATGTACTGAGTTTGGTTCAATTGATTCACAACACACTAAATAGCTCCAATAAATCGGGCGAGTAGCTATACAAACAAACTCCACTGGATATAAGTACACATGTAAGCAGCCACTCAACAATTCTGGAATGTACTTAAGTGTCTCACCTCAAATTTTTCAGCTCGTCGGGAATAAATTCGATTTCATTATATGAAAGATCAAGTGCTTCCAAATTCGTGAGATGAAAGAGGCTGGAAAATCATAAGAAAACATCGTCACTAAAGAAATCAATATGACAGCAATTCCCTTTTGCAAAACATTAAAAATAAGGAACACTTAATCTCGTTGCAGTTAATGACATAAGGACGAGGTGAGATAGGAAAGGCTGGATGGATGAACCAAATGGAGATAAAAATGCTTTATTGATTATTGAAACGCCTGAAGATTGCCATAATGGTTACAGGACTAAGGCGATTGTTCCATTCAGGAAATTCCCCTTCCTACAAGAACATAACTTGTAATCCATACCTATACCTGTGTATTACATGAGCCTTGGTTAATGAGCTATGAGCTCTCGAGGTGAATTCAAGTTAACTCTTTTTAAAAACAGATAAATCGTATACAACTCTTAATCTATAACTGCTAATTTGTATCAAAACAGCTTAACGATAACAATGAAATCTCTACTTTTGAAGAAAGAGTAGCTGACAGTAAACCAAATCATTGTTAATCAGTAAATCATTAGATGCATCATATAAGTAATTTGGCTAATGGGAAGAACGTAAAAATGACGAAGAAAAGAACAGAAATCTTAAAGTAGAACATTCGCTAGCTGAGCGCTTTCGACATCGTAGCCCTCAGTCTCCCTGAATGGCTTTCAAACAAAAATAACCGATGGAAAAGGTTTCTGTTAATGGCCATAAGTGCGATAGGGTCTACTGTAGCAGGCAAATCTTGGCAAGTATTCTCTTTGCCAGTGCGATATTAACATGACCTGGCATAAAAACTGCTATCATATCGTTAGCAATCAACAATTTCTCCAGATTGCGAAACCAAACTACGAAACGGCATTCGGATTCCTTTCCCACTGTGCGTGGCTAAGACATTCTAAAGATTTTCGAGAAAGCGTACAGATAAAAATATTGTGGCTTCTTTAACACACTAACCGACAATCTACAACACCTGCTAAGACAGCTCTACAACGGTAACTTAATCTACAAAACAGGTGCATTATCAGCACCAGCTAGCCGATTGTTCGAAGCAGGCGGCTTGGCACCCGACACTAGACACCTCAAGTGAAACAAGAAACGTGCGAAACTTGTCAGCATAGATACTAGTAAAAGGAAACACTGGAGGCTCAAATGACATCGAGGATTTCGTAAGTGCACGAATAAGAGTTTTTTCTGAAATTAGTGAAATTGCAGCGACTGTCTTATCAGAAGACTTCTGTGACTGGTGCCTCCATGCTCTGTGCAGCCCCACAACAGAAAATGGCACTTATGCCCAAGTAGAATAGCAGGAAATGATATGCCTCACCTTTCAGGCAGTATTGACACGCAGCAAAATGATAAAATGAAAGTCTTGAGCTTTGTAAGACGACCAATTCCTAGAAGTCAATGGGCAGATGAAACTTGAAAGTTTTTGAAGTAACTTGTATTTATGGAAGAAAATATCTGCAAATATCAAAGCAATCGGTGCTCAATTCTAATTCAAAATTTTCCTGTATAATCACTTAGATCATTGGACATTCGGTTGATCGATCGATCGACGCTTCATTTGCTTGTCTGATCGACTTAAAACTAACATCATCTTGCTACTAGAATCTTTTGTATAATTGATTACACTTGCTGCCAGCAAAATAAACCTTGAAAAAATCTGGACCATCGTTCTCAAAAATAGCTACCTTTCTTTAGCTCTTTCTGGTTAAACTAGATAACTCTCTGTTTTCTTCTCTTTCTTGCACTATAATCTGTTTAGTCTTAGACTCATACAAACAATCGTTGTAGCTGGGCCAGTGATATACAAAATCATATCATTGGAGAGGCCTTAATATTCAATTTATCAGTATGGGGAAAGAAATTATGCTTTAGTCGAGTAGAAGGTAAACCTTATTCTTTGCATCTTCACTCATATAGTAGCTATAATATCTATATTAAGCACTTTTGGCGATCTGATCACTTGTTTCTTGGACGAATCCACATACACGTGCATGACATGTATTCACGATAAAGGGCAATTTTGTTATGTGATGAATATATACCATATATTTATAGATCAGATAAAAAAGAAAGAAACGTAAGACAAAAAGAGAGAAAAACAAAAACTTACCATCAGGTATGACGTGAATTGGATTGTTCCTCATTTTCAGTATCTCCAAGTTAGGCATAGCAAAGAGCTCTTCAGGAATACTCTACAAAGAAATAATCAGAGGGTATTATCAGTTTCTATTTTGCGTATCATTACACACAAATAGTAGAAGTGACCTCAGTATTTTCATCCTCATTCATATTTCTGCTTTTCCATCCAATATTTCCATTCATAGCATCTTATGCATCGCCACATTTGGTTGCAAAGAGAAAGCAGTTAGAGAGGCATACTAGGCGAAGATGATTGGACATTATAAAGGACAGAAAAACCAATTATTGCTTCAAATGCTAAACATGGTTCTTAAGCTGGACAAATAGACGGTCCTTGCCATGGCCATCGCAATTAATTGGTGTCCATACCATGGCATTTTTTCAAAATTAGTGCATAAAACTCACAATGAAATCTCTAAAATAGAGTACACGCAAAATCGGGTTCAAAGTGAAATATGTGAATACTTTTCTTTTGAAGAATTCTCACCGAGAAGTAGTTGAAAGATAGATTCACATAGACCAGACTGGATGTTAAAAGAGTGGTGTTTGGTAGTTGGTCTATAAAATGAGCCTGATAAAAACAGAAAATGAAATGACGTCAATCACTCGTATGAATAATGATAATCTTAACGACAGAAATTGTTCCGTCATTCATTAGGCATCGATGGTCACGTGTTTAATCCTGAAAAACTCTTGTCCCTACGAGTCTTAAAAAACCTCGATTTGAATTTCCCTTCAGCTAGCAAAGCCAATGCCTCATTCAGGGTACGAAGAAGTTTCCACCCTGAACAGTAGAACTTGAAAAAAGCATACGTTAATCAAAATTTGATGTATTTTCTAGTTCAAACGATGGCACTATAAGGACTCGAACTGCGCACGCACCCTCTGTTTACAAGTCAGCCGCACTATGCTCTTCGACTGAAGGTTGGTTGGAATGGTGGTTAGACTTCAGGCACTTCCACTGTGCTAAAAGCTTCAGGCACAAACCAGACTCATTCTCGGTTCTGTGTGTTCTATATTTTTTTCCATCCGGCAGTATATGGGTACCTGGCATAAAGCTAGGGGCAAATTTCCGCAAGAAGAGAAACTGGCCATCGTAATTCACAATGCTGTGTACTTCTCTAACACTCTTTTCGATGCTCTTTTACCCTCGTTTCGGGTATGGTGCGACTCAACGTCAATGTCTTCAAGTCAAATTGCGGTCCACGTATGTCCATCTAAGTTGGCTGAAAATTTTGGTACTCTGGGCTGAGGAGTCGCAAAAACCGGGTACCTTTTAACATTGTAGCTACTGCGCCATTGATCCAGTGGGCTCTCTTCCTGGCCCAGTAAAAAGCAACCTTTAAGGTTTTGGGCGACTAGCTTGGGCTATTAGCTCAATTTATTTTAACGCTTAGGGGATTGAGGGAGTCAAGGGGCAAGCAGACCGAACTTGCAAAGGGAATGGACCCTCCTATGGTCTTGGGCCACTAGTCAAATTTAATTGAAAGATACCATACGCAAAAGTCTTAAAAAGAGAAACCTTTTACCTTAAGTTTAAGTCTGCTTCCACCACTGCTCTTGCACTGGAAAATGGCTAACTCAGTAGAGCTAATCGTTTGTATGCCATCAGCTTCCACTGGATTAAGCAAATTATCAAGATATAAATGCATATGCATTCAAGAAAGACCAAGCTATAAAAGAGGTCAAATAGTTTCTAGACCTTCTGACCCGTTGATACACATAATATAATACTCTTAGGCATTGTCGAATCGGCAAGCTTCCTCTATGGAATGGGACCAGATTAGCTCCGTCTTGTCCTCTGCGTGCCGTAAGAAGCAACTACTAGCGGTACGAATCAGAAAAAGCCCCCAGCCACGAAATGAGACATTTTATGAAAAAGTGCTCGTGGAGGAAGAGAGAGCAGGAGACAGAGAAAGGTGGAGAAGAATCTGCTGTGGCGAATCTAAACGTTAGTGGAACTGCCAAAAGAAGAAAGAGCCAATAATCCTTTAGTACATTTTGTCATACGAAGGAGATTTAGGGACACAGTGCGGTAGAACATCAACTGTACTAATCTATGGCCTGCACACATTTTCAATACCTTTTAGAATAATGCTTCAGGTGAACAAATTGATGGAAATATTAGAACCATTCTCAAAATGACCATCTAAAAAATCAAAATTAATCTAAAGAACTTCAATCGTGTGAGGAAAACATGTTGTTGCTTCGCAATTGAACTTCACTTACCAAATGGTGAAGGGCTCCTCGCACTCAACTCTCCCTGAAAGAACAATGGCGGCGAATTCACGAGAAGGATTCCATCCCCATCTGCATTCGTTTCTTCACTGTGAAATTGAAAATAATTGTTTGCAATAAAAGCACAAAATTTAAAGACAATGACGTCGTCACAACTTAAGACTTATCCAGGTATCTTTTATGTTTTCTACTTAGTATAAGAATGAAGGTTTTGGAAAAATATGCTTATCGAACAGTACTCTGGTCTTTCCTCTGATTGGACCAAAGTTCTTGAATTCATAAGCCTAAGATTGCAGAGACATTTTGACTCTTCTCATTCCAAGTAGAAATTAGACCCAAGCTAGGGACCAAGACATGGACTGTCTGTTGACAAGTGCCTTACTACTGAAAAATCCCGCTAAGCTTCTGGATTAAAGACTAAATACTAAAGACCTACTACTGAGCTATCTTCATACCACACTTCATGATTCCAAGTAATGTGTCCAATACTATCTATTCATTTCTTTGTGGCTTGCTGGTGTAGTTGAACCAGCCATTGACGTTTGCCTATGTAGCTATGATCTATGTAACTATGATATATGTAACTATGATTTATGTAACTATGATCTATGTAGCTATGATCTATGTAACTATAATCTATGTCGCTATGATCTATGTAACTATGATCTGTGTAGCTATGATCTATGTAACTATGATCTATGTAGCTATGATCTATGTAGCTATGATCTATGTAGCTATCATATATGTAACTATGATCTGTGTAACTGTGATCTATGTAACTATGATCTATGTAGCTATGATCTATGTAACTATGATCTATGTAGCTATGATCTATGTAGCTAGCATATATGTAAATACGATCTTTCCCAGGCCAACATCGAAGCATACATTACCTTAGAAACGTCAACAGAACAGATGCTTGTTTCTATACGTACATTGACCACTATTCAGCTTTTATTAGCTAAAAAGTTCAAGCTTTTGATACGAAAGTTAAACCGATTATTTCATTGGTGATTCATGTTGAGGAAAGGGCGTGGTGGCCTGTACAACGCCCCCAACAATAGGAGAAAGGGAAAGGCCACGAGGAGAGGCAGATAAGATCTAGTTGCTGACTTAGTATTCGAGAGAGGACAATTTGCAGAATTCAGGAAATGTGGAGGAAGACATAGTCACAATTATAGGACAGGACAGTTGAATGCAAATTAGAACACCACCCCGACGAATAGACGAATAGTACAAGAGAGAATGACAAGGAAAGCTGAGTACCTATCGTCTTTGCTGCCCTTCTTTCTTGAGATTCTCGTTTCTTTTTTGGCAGATGACAACGCAGACTCTTCAGCATTAGATGAATTGTGTTTATTTGTTAACACCAAGGTTCTTTCGTCACCTTCAGCTTCCAACAACGCACCATTTTCCCCCAAATACAAATGTCTGTTATCCACAAAATATGTTGGTCTTGCCAAAGCCATCTTTTTAGGTGACCTGGTGTCATAGAATCTTGACAACTGCTCAGCATATTCTTCTGAATAGTTCTCCAGAAAAAAAGCTCTTTCCTCTATAAAGCAGAAAATGGAAGCAATAAAGCTTGATTTTATGATTTAGAAATATCCATCTGAAGTACCAAATTTTCAGTTTTATGCGTTCCCTAGATTTAACTTGCATGCAGCAAGAGCCAGGATGGTTGCTATCAAACGTAAGGAAACGGTAGGATGGACACCACCAAATTGTACATAAACAACCACATTTCTCATCTGTTAAGGCAATGTTAGCATAGCAGTTAGAAAATGCAGTTTTTATCCTTAAGTCTTATGCTTTTCTACTAGTTTGGCTACATTTATAGATGCCCCCTGATTGTCTGTCCAGCATCAGAGCATGGTTAACTGGTGAAAGCTGGAGGTAAATTATGGCAAGGAAAAAATGTGCCTGCCCAATATCATGCTGTTGGAGTTTAAGATAACACCCAAGCACTGAAATTGAGAAATAAAATCAACTTTTTCTGTTTTAATATGTGATGATGAGCTACACTAGCAATATCATTCTATGCAAATCTATTTTGATATCGTTGTATAGAGAAGAACTGATGAAGCAAATACCAATTAAACGTTGTCTGTGAGGCACCCTTGACTGTAGTTCTGGGAGGTCTGCTGAAATAAAACAGAAAGAAAATGGAATTCATTGGACTTCTAACATCATAATCAAGAAAGATAAGCTTAATAAAAAGTATACACATTCATTGCAATTTTACATACAATTATGAGGAAACTACGTTTAAGCCATCAAGAAAGAACTGATAAGAGCAAAAAGTTAAAGCTTTAATGCCCTGTTGCTATTTAATACAATTAGGCATCCGTAGCTATTGCCCTGGTAATTATGATTTAAGTCTGAATTTGTTGGCATGATAATGTATCAGCACAATATAAAATCATAGTACAATTCTAGATCCAACTTTTAATTTTAGATCAACCCATAAAACTTGCAAGGAACCCCAGTTGCAAGGTTAAAGGTATCACCCACCTTATTTGCAAAATATTTGAATGATAAGCCTTAAGTTTCATTTGATTTTCCACAGCTTGATATTAATTGTGCTGATTTCTCTATCATGAATAGTGCTTTAAACCATGATAAAAACTTAGATATCTGCTGCACTTTCTCAATTTCTTCAGGGAATTATGCCAGGAAAAGGCCATGGTGGCTTATAAAACCCCCAACAATTGAAGAAAGTTAAAGACTAAAAGGAGGGGAGACAACATCAAGTTTATTCATTTTAGATTTAACAAAGGGCAAAATGTCTAATTTAGGAAAGGAAGAAGAAGGCAAGAAATTCTATAAACTACAACCTCTTGGGATGAATGGTGATTCACGGGGAAGAGTTTTTAGATTATGTAGTGAAACTTGGAGAGGGTGAGAGAGAGCAAGTTGAGCTTCTGGTGCTTCTGACATGCATCAGAGGAACAGGAATAATATCCCTGATCTCCTGAGAGTAATGAATCTGAAAGTATTTGTAAAAGATGGAAAGGTCTGCAACCAAACAACAGTAAGAAAGAGGTTGCAGAGATTTTATGAGGTTCGGATTGTATATGAAGCAACTACAATCAAGAATTTGTACAGTCACAAAGATGGTATTCCATGGCTTCACTTACCATTGTCATCTAGCATTATCTTTTGGCACGAAAGATTTTCATCTCTTTGTGGCCGTCGATTTGGTTCCTCGTAAACATGCCATTTGATTAATGATTTTTCTATAAAAGGTGCTTGAATTGTTATCTCTTTTTCTTGATCAGGATCATCCATGTCTCCATTTTTCAAAAGGAAATCACCCAGTTCGAACAAAGGAGGTGGTGGCTCATATGAATCATCAATGAATGCATTGAAATCAATTTCTGCTACTTTTTTGGGATTCCTGAGTGGAAAAGGATCTCCACCTCTTGGTTTGTTGTAAGAAAACAAAATAGCCATTCTTTGCTGATACTCCTAGAATCAAATGAGAAGAATAACCCATACCAGTGCGGATTCTCTGATGCAATGCGTACTCTTCAGTTTCTTTAAAGAGTGAGCGTCTAGGTCTTTCAATATGATAATATAAATTAACAGGTATACAACATAAATAGATTTCCATGACTGGAGGTATGATACAACATAGCACCCCTGCAGCAGTTTACGATGAAAAATACACAATCTAATGCTTTAAATCAATATTTTGTTAGATGACATGCATTGAATCATCTATCTGAGTGCATATTCATTTCCTTAAACAGTGAAATTCATCAAGCTGAATTTTGCAAATATTCTGTAGCACATACATGTTTTTCTAGTATGAAAAATATTTTACACACATTTCATATGTAGACATATTTATTTACTTATTCATATAGATTCTTAACATGATTTGCCTAGCTATTGGAGAGCTAGCTCTTTAAGAAATTATCTTAAATAAACTCATATTTTTTAGAACAGATTATGACAAATTTTTTCATATTGTTAAGCATGAAGTATTTGCCTATTATTAGTTAATTTTACTTTCTGTGTAAACCATCATGAGATGGTACCATATATACAATTGTTCACAAGACCCCGCTGATTAATTCTCTTTATATGCTTAGATTTTTTAGAAAAGATGATTTGTAATTCCCAGAGGGGGAGGCTAGATGAAATTAGAAAACATCCCAGGAGGGTAGCTCCTTCTAGCCCTCCTTTCCTACGGGACTGGTGTTAATGGTATGTGTTTGCAGGCGTTCAACAAATAATTCAACCAACTCCGTTATTTATGCAGCTTAAAGTAATAAACGGGAGCAAAACTGGTTGCAATATAACATCAATGCGTGCGAAATTCAAGAAGTCATAAGCAAAGTAATTCACATCTGCATCTACATCTTAATCAGTAAGACCCATAAGGCATCACACTGATGGAACTTAACATCGAAAGTGTGTTGATCAACGTGTTCTGCAATCATAGCAACGTACAAAAGGAATCTGTAATTAAGCATCGTTATGTATATAATGGTTCAGATATTCATGAGCCACTCATTAATTGCCTCTTTTCAACAACTGGTTGGAGGCCAGTGGCTCGCAGTTGGCATTACTGACCTGAACTGACTGGTAGTGCATCCAGTAAATAAATAACCATTTAAAATTTCAAGGATTCAAGAAAAGGTTAATGGAAGTGGCAAAAAAGGCTTCCAAAATCATATATGCAAATATAAAGGAAGCTTGAGAAATGTGAAATGGGCTAAAATTGTTAGTTATCACCTTCATTTTGTCTGTTTCTTTCTCTGCTGCAGCGCGATCTGTTTTTCGTTGGCTTGTTTCTCTTTGATGCAATGGAGGCAACTGACTATTGGTAGGGATATTTTTACTCAAGCTTCCAGGCTGGCTTTTTCTAGGCTTTATTTGAACTTCCTTTTTCTGCAAAGGTGGCAGTGGTCGTCGTAAAAGGACAGCGCTAGTGTTTTGTGCGGTGGCAGCCATTTTGTTGTCATGTTGTTGCTGACTGCTCTCTTCGTTGTTGTGCGTCACTGGGGCTAATGGGAAGGAGATTTACTACGCATGCCCCAAATAGCTACAAAAATTGAACTGTCGCGCAACTGTTCAAAAATCTTCTTCATCGGCAGTTTTTATTCACAGCAAATTTCCCTTTGATAACCTTGGTAAAGTGACGAATTCTTGCTAAATTATGAGAACATTTGAATTCCATTATCGATGGAGATGTACCATCCTGAAACGAGTTTGTGAATTACGGTCGCTAGTTCGATTCCTCGCTTCACCCTTCACTTAGCAATATGCTTACTCGACCTGCTAAGACATCTGTTCAAAACCTAGAAGAAGACATAGGAATGGAGATGAGGAGCAAGATGGAGGACCAGAGCAAGTGGAGACGTTTTAACGTGCTCAAAAAAGGTGACCACAAAGCTAGCCTCGGTGAACATCTTTTTAGAGGAGAACCATTCTGAGCCATGGCATTGCAAGGTAGGGTGGGTAGCCCCTTTTCCCAACGTAATTTTCTTCCTAGCATTACACCAGTTAATCATTTGCTGATGGATGAACAGAAAGATGGTGGCAAGAAAAGTGAGCAAGAGGGCGGGCGCTTCCAACTAATATATAAAGACATACATGCATCTATTAGTTTATTAGTATATATATATAAATATATATATATATATATATATATGCATATATATATATATATTTATAGATTTATATGCACTGTTTATATGTTTAAGGGGTAACACAATTCAATGCATTCAATCAGTATTTAGTTTTGCACATACCGTAAAAATGCTCTATCAAAAAAGCACTCAAAGAGGCTATTCTCCTGGTTTCATATCGTACCAGACCGTCCTTTGCTATAGCAGTCCAGTGCGTCCACAGATGATGGGTAATGAAATGTGAAAACCCGATTAGAAGTCGAGGAACAGTTTAGGAGTTAAGCCTGGGTTTAGGACGCGCAAAATCTTTTGCTTTCAAAAGCTACCATTCATTCCCTGAAAAGGTTATGGGAGACAGCTCTACTGAACACAGGTTCTGAAAAAGTAATCTAAATTTGACAATAACCTGGGTCATTAGAATTCTGGCAGCTCTCGGCATACTCAATGTAGTCCGATTGATTTGAACTTATCTCGCCATCGGATGCCCTAATGTTGAGGTGATACACGTGTTGCTTTAAAGGTGCACCTACAACACTACCCTAAACATGTTTTACACGCAAAAAATCTGCTCCTTTGACCGAAAGTACTCGACGCTGTTACCAAACTTGATAGAATGTCATGATTCAAGGTGTCAGTCCCACCTCGAGGGTACAAAGGCTTGGCTAGAGTGATAAAGATCAAGTGTGATTTTCGACCCAAGCAAAAGAATTGTGGTGAGCCACGAAAAATTCTACTTAATTTCATACTGGTACCAGCTCAACTCTTAGCCAGTAAAAGAGTTCGCTGGACCACCGTCAAAGCTGCAGCAGGACTGAACTTTATTTAAAGCTTCATCTGCTCTCTCATACTTTGTAAATTGTGTTTCAAAGATTTTTGCTAATTACCTATTATTAACTAGATACTGATTAACTTTCGATTGTGTAACGAATAATGAAATGAAGAATGCTTATGATGACTATATTGACTATCAAGGATGGTTTGGGAGGTGCAAGTATACTTCAGTTGCAAGGCGCTTGCTCATTGATCAATGATTTAGTGGTTCGATGCCCACAGCAATATTACCTTCCACTTAGAGTGAGTAGAATCACAAGATCTGTGATTTCAGACGCGTTAGTATCACGAGATGTGATCGATTCAAGAGAAAAGACCAAGACACGGCTCAACAAGGTAGGCCTCTCAGCCATTCAAGTCCACCCTCGAATGCATGCATGCTATGAACGACTTCTCACATGGAAGAATTAAGCTTTCTGGATATTAAAGGAATCGATTTTATTGATTCTCTTAAGGATGAGAAACTGCCAAAATTCTAAATGTAGACTTGCGATTTCAATACGAATGCATTGAATATTCCTGATACCCATAATATATTTATAAGAATTAGTTCATTGAGTCAAAAAGTCATTCTGAACAAAGAAGCAAGCTTTCGCTGGATCTGCTTATCAAGGCAGTTATCATTGTATGTACATCAGTTTCTCTCGCTATTTTTTTGCAGACGGTTTTTATACACTCCGAATTTCACCGTGCACAATGGAAATCCATTCCAACCCACACTAAACTTAATAGATGTTGAAAATACTTTTCACAGACTAACGGTTTGCCGTAGCGTCAATTGAAACGCGTTTCAATGCATTTCAATGACGACACGGGATGGGAATCATTGAAGTTTGAGAAGGCGGAGCTGTAGCACGGAATCCAGCCGGCCATTGAAAGCCCTTTGATGCAAAACTGTTAGTTTACTCGAGCACGCATTTACTGCCGCTGTACTTCAAAGGTAAATCTAGCGACATCTTGAGTTGAAACGGGATTTGCGTCTGCTATTGCCAGTGGATTTACTTCAACGATTGAAGGGCAATATTCAAAGATAGAAACGACATAGGAATAAGAGGTATTTAAGCCCACCATGACTTCAATTTGTAAGAATTTCCGTTGCACTTCGTGGCACTCTGCATATGCTTCCTGCATTCTTTGTATAACCTCTGTTTGGTTTGGTTGCTATCGTCTCCTACAGACGAGATCGCTGCTTCTAAACCACCATGCCAGTGGCCGATTCACTCTCTCAAGCTGTAACAATAAGTGAAGAATAGTACGGTTTCTGAAGCATTTCATCAAGTCAATTCTGCGAGTCCTGTTAGGGTCTAAAAGTTTCACTATACTGCCAAAAATTTACCCGTTCACTGCAAGACCAACCATAGGACCTTGGAGATAAAAAGCGAGCATATAGATCGGTTGCAAGCCGTTTGATGTTTGAAATGTTTACTCTGATATCAGTGAGGACAATACCCTCATAGTATACCCGATCCTGAACGTAGCAGAAACCAGGGGCTTGAGTCGGGCAATTTCTAGGGGACTGGCCTTGTGAAGTGGTCCCAGTTGACCTCCTCACTTATAGTGGTTTTCTGTGAACTGTTCTGGATTCAAACTCACAACCGCTGCGTTTTAGTCCGCACGCCAAATCACTTACCTAAAGGTATCTAAATGCAGAATCCATTAAAGACTTGAATACAAAATTCTCTATATTTCTAAGACATTCCCATTGATCAAATTGTGCCTAAGTGATTGGTGTGAAATCCATCTCGTAGTGACTTTTAAGTGCAAGAGAAGATTTGTAGACAGTAGCACTAATCTTTGTGCGATCAGAGCAATTTAGCACCAGGCTGACACAGATTATCGCGAAAGAGATGCTAAGAGAGCTAGCTAGTTTGCATTTAATTTGCTCGTCAGCAGTGGATTACGTCAAATATTTAGGCAGAGGTGATCTTTGGTTAATTGGTGAAGTACGTGAGCTAAGTTGTAAACACACAAATGCCTGAAGCTTAAACAACTTATGTCTAGAGGGCGTATCACCACCGAATCGTCGAAAATACCTTTGTCTTTGATGCAAGCACATTTACCTTCATCTTGCAGTTTCCATCTGGGGTGGGTCAGAATATACCGAAAGTAAATAATTTATAATTATTTGATATCGATATTGCACTTATTTTAGTACAAGAAACCTTTTTCAAAGAAACTATGCTGTCATATTGCCAAAAAGGACGAAAATTTGATACAAGGTTGTTCTTGATTGAGTAAAACTTGAAATCTTTTGCTGTAATGATGCTAAAATCTTGAGCTTACATGAGCCTTTTGCAACAGTAGCTTCCTTGCCCATAAATTCTCGTCCAGAAATAGTAATGTTCCTTAAAGATCTTCAAAACTATAGGTTGTTGAACATTAAAAATTGAGAAATTGCCATTGGGCGTTAGGGGCTGGCAAAGTTAGGAAAACTTGGTTTTCATGAATGCTTTTGCAAGGAAATTGGACCAAGTTGATATGCTCGAATACAAAGGATGGACAAGACTCCTTCCTTATAAGGGAAAGAATAGTAGCTGAATAGCGAACGAGCCTTCTTCCTATTCGATTGCATTAGTCCAGTGAAGTTCTCTTTGCTGATGTTGAACACCTGAACACCGTGCCCAGTTCCTATTCGATCCATAAAATGGAACAGATGACTCCAACTTCGCCATTCAAAATGCTGAGTTGGCGAGAACCTAGGTCGAACAGGGAACCATAAGATGCTCCGGTAAACGTTCTACCGGTTAGGCTACCGTGTAATCAAGGAATAAGATGGCTCTCTTGGAGCCCGCAATGGGTCTGGAAATCTCCTTAATAATTTTTACTCTTCAATAAGACATTCAAATATTGCATAGTAGACTCGTTGTATTCATGTAAAATGGCACGTGTTTTGATAAACTTTTGCTTTCGTTTCCGCACCACAAGGCCACCATTTTTGAGGATCTTAAGCCTGTGATCAGTCCAAAGCACATCTTAAAGATTAAGTGCACAGATGTAGACTTGTAGATCATAATCAGCGGTATAAATCATCTAAACTGCTCGTGAAATTCAAAAGACTTCAGCCTTATGACGAACTTGGTATGCATTCAAGCACTGATTTACTGGTCTGCCATTCTTTGCCTTGCCCCATTGATGCTTTTCGCTTTTCCTCGTTCTCAAATGTTTGTCAGTCCATCGACAGCATGGAACAGACACACTGCAATTAAAGGAGGTAATCTTTTGCAACCGCAACAGCCAGTATTTGTACGATTTTCTACATGAGGTTAGTGTAATATTCCGTAGAACGGAACGATGAAACAGGATAAATAAAACGAGCAATGTTTTCTTCAAACTCTCAATTACTCAACTACTCAACAACAAAACAATGTTATGTTTTCATCACAAAGGTTTGATAGACAGATTCTATTGTTCTTGTAATTGTTTTTGTATCAGCAATGCTACAGTTGGCATTCATTATTTGAAACTTCCCTTCTTTGGTCATGTATCTAATTTTCTTGTGTTTCGTTCAATAAGACTTTCCTTTTCTGGCCATGTGTTGTCTAAGAAGAGCATGGCGTTATTCCGGGGCAGAGAGGAAAGGTGCCCTCTCCCATTATTCGGGCTTGGCTGAAACCAAGCAGCAGATGTCCAATATCCTTCCTAATGTATCCGGTAGCCCCAGCACGCTCGAACCACAGTAGCCTTGAACTGGCTAATGGCTGTGACTTCTTAATGCCTTCTGCCTACTGTGAATAAAGTTATAATTGCTTTCAGGACAATAATGATAATTGTCATTACTGTCTTTATAATCACTTCATAACAACGTTAGACTACTTTAAGGTTGCACTGGACATCGATTTTGCCACGGCCACTACCTCTTTATCTTGTACAATTACCAGTTTACCTTTCCCTCATGATACGATGCTCCCTGTTGCTCCTTCCATTCGAGATTTCCAAGGTAAATAAAATAGAACTGTATTTGTAGAAAACTGATCCTTCATCTCATCTTGTCATTCAAGATCACACCAGGATGCAAAAGTCCTGCAACTTTTCCCAATTAGACGCGAAGGCTTCGCCAATTTCAAGTCTTGAACTTAAGACTCCTGATTACGATCTGGACCATGCTACTCCAGATTCTGCCTAACAAAGCTACGGAATATAAAGCCCTTCCTTGTCTCACTAAATGGTTCAACTAGAAACTGATGAAGCGAGATGGCTGAAAATTGGCTGAATATGTGCAGAAGAGGGCTCAATTATTTACAAAAGTATTGTTGAGGAAGCTTTGAAAATCTGATCTTGATGCCGGTTCGATTCAACTGAAAAATAGTTATCATTAAGATGGGAATTAAACTTTTCAATTTCAAAGCGCAAAGTTGAGAAATTTGCAAAGCGGTTGGCGCAGACGTTGTTTGTAAATTTTCCAAATTTTCCATTCCCGTTCGATAATCAATCATTAATATGCGAAAATATGTCTACCCATATTTATTGAACGAGAGCTTAGATGGCTCCGCAAAACAATAAGGCATTGAATAATGCAGAAATCTTCCCAAAAGGCGCGATAATGCTCTAGTCACATCTTGGCATGAATATATGCATAACGTTATATTTGTAACAGTTTGTCTAGCTACGACCACAAAGCGTGCTTCTCGGCTACCAAGGTCATCCGCGTACTAACTTTTTAGTGTCTGGAACCTAATATATAGACCTATCATTTTACGTATATGGGCAAGATAACCATGAATTCTGGCAAGTTAAATTAATGCATTGATGAACCCTTCTCCGAGAGGAATGCAGCTCAGCGTACATCAACCCTCTCTGGTTACATGAATGCTAGTACAGAATCAAAGTTCAAACTCGGCGTAAGTGCTACGCGGAAAGAAGGCAAAGCTTTTGGGCGATTTAGTTTGAAGCTTCGAGGAGCAAGTAGCACGGGTGAGTGGATTTGTTCTGGATTTTCTACGTCGACCGTTAAATTTTTTTTGCAACTGAAAAGAAGGCCATCCTTCCGAACAGCAGAAGGAGAATTGTTTCATGAACTAAAGCCTACTTAGGACTCAATGTTGTAGGAGATTTATGCTGTATTAAGTGGTTTTCTCATCTTTTGGTTAGCAGCATAGCATCAAAGCAGAGCAATTCATCTAATTCAAAACCTAGGACAGGCTCGTGCCCTGAGAAATTGAACACAAATGGCGATGAATAGACTTTACGAAACTCAATCTATCAGATTCCAGCTTGTTCAGTTTTCTCAGTTCTTTGATCGGCTTATATGAGAGGTTGCACTATTTTAAGAGCGACAAGGATAGAAGGAGAGCTGGTCGGTTTATTTTTAAACATTTTACTCAGGTTCAAGTGAAATATGAACCTACTTCACACCAGGTCTCTACATTGATTAACGTTTAGCATAGCATTGTGAGCGTGTAGATAGTTATCAACAGCTTATGCCGATATATATCTTAGAAGTATTCTGCTTTTGAATTCTCAAAATAAAAATGCAAGGTTCTACATCGAAGACATTTAAAGATCAAACACACAATCATATGACAGAGAGGAAGCATCCAGCAATTGGCTTTGGCATTCGGAACCAATAGACATGCTCTTCGAATCGGTTGGACAGATGAAAACATTGCCCCTCAATGCGAGCGTCGCGGTACACCATGTTGGAGAGGTACCATCCCGGCCAACTGCATTGTGATGTAGAGTGGTTGTCTCCTTTCCGCATCGTACTTTGCCTCCAGTGTTACCCATTTCACCTACTATAGAAAAAATCAAGCCACGTGAACAACTGTGGGACCTTTCCTGTGGCATTTAACCCATATGACACGTGCTCTAACCGTTATATCGTCTACCCCTAAGCTTGATACAAAACCTATCTTGGTGCGTCTCTTGCTTTGTGTCAGTATGTCTTTGTGTCATTAATGCGTCACACGGAAGTGTCAAGTCTTCTCTTTTTCTTACTTACGGATAATGAGGCACTAAACACTGGATTGCGTGGCTAAAAAGCTTGAGAATGACACTGCTTTGATGTAGGGGCAAAATCATCCGATCTTTTGTCACAATGGATGTAGGACAAGCGCGCTGTCATGTCATGTCAAAGTAGGAGATTAAATCAATGCTCGATAGGTGAAGATTTGCACTTTCCAAGCACCTTAAAAGTAAAACAAAGTTTGCTCAAAAGGTCATGGACCCGTAGGCGAAGATGTTTTAAGACCAACTCGCAGGGGCTGCATGGCATGAGAGGAGTGGCACCAGCCACCTTCCTCGTTGCACTGAGTCCCTATTTGCTTCTGGGAGGACAGCGAGCCAGCATATGATCAGTGAACATATCGGGGCTCCACTCAAAACCTTCTCCACTGGGATAATACATGTTGAATACTAACAAAGATTATCATTTGCTAAATGCACTAGTGGTGGTTTTTTCAAGGAAGCTGCAATGCTGGATGCTAATGGCTTCTCAGATCCGCATGGAAACCGACCTTGAGATGCTTAATCTGTAACTGATGATCATTGCCTGTGTCCATCCATTGTCGGTGATATGCATGTCTGCCGTACAATCCCCAATTCATCTGCATTCCAATTTGCAACATGAATTTTAGCTAAGAGAGAGTTACAATGACGTCATTTGGTTTAAGCTGACATCCGAAAAGCATTTTAGAAATTCACTCGGCGATTATCGGCTCTTTGGTTTCAGGAAGTAGGGCTGAAACCTGATCTTTTTGGAACTTCTGTTTGCACTTTGGCAGTGGATGAGTATCTCAGTTTCCAATAGACCAAAGGTGATGCATTTAATTCGTTTTACAGGCGCAAAGCAAACAGTGATCTGTAACCTTACCCTCTGGCTATGTAAGGAAAAAAAGGGATTCATTAATACCAAGGGATGAATCTTGAGGGCAGGAGTTGAGGAGGGACAAGTGTCCTGAATCGTCGTTTAATCGAATTCCACTTACTTTTAACACCTGAAGAAACTTGTTCTTGTCACGCTTCCAAGTTATCAAAAAGTACTGTCGAAATAACGGTTTGCCAACAAAGGACAGTTTTAAGGTAAGCGTCTTGTTTTGAAGAATAGTGCAACAGTTTTTTTACAACTGAATAAGACAACAACTCATTGCTTACCGTGCAAGCTGTTTCTCTAACTTCTTCGATCGATAAGAAGCGACTTGATTTTCAACAAGGGGAATCGTCACCACAATGGCCAAATGTAGGTATGGTCCCACGACAGAGGCGCACATGGAGAGGGGAACTTATGGAAACTGGAGATAGGTCAATTCTTAAATTGATTTATGCGAGACTATGTAGTTGAGTACCCGAGTCCCACTAGGAGCTTAGATTCCACTTGGAGTAAGAAGAGTTGCTAGATATCTGTAATTCCATGCGTGTAGAAGTGACGAGGATTGGTCACGTTGAGAGGAAGGACCAGAACAATTTTCAATAAGCATAGCCCCTTGGGAACACAAATTCTACTTCTTAATGCTAGATAGAAAGCAGAAAGGGAAGTTTGCTATTGTTCCTGTAAGAACGCGTGCCAAAGAGACCCTGCACTGCACAAAAGCATTATTTAGCAATTCCCGCAGGAATTCTACCCTGTTTTTGCTTAAAATTTACCAAAATTGCTTATCGTTGCTACCTACGTCGCCTCTATTCACATGGGAAATTCAGGCATAGGAAACTTTTGCTGGTACCCTATTGTCTGTTCCGTTTTCACTGGGTTTCGCTCGATTTTGTTACAAGGGAATTCATTTCACCGCCTGTAACCACACTGTTCTTTCGCTAGCCGCAATACGAATGAGCATAAACTTAGTGGTTATTTGTTAGTAGGTTTAGCCGAGCGATGTTTTGATTTCCAATCCATCGAAACGTAAACTCATTTGTTGGCCTAATTAATCCTACTATGTTATTGTGAACGTCTGCGTGTTTTATCGGCCAGAGCACTCGACAATACTGTTTGCAGATTCTATTACATGCAAGGTTTGTTTCGCTTCCTTCCTTGACCTGTACGTTTTGCTAGTTCTCGCCTAGTAGATCTGCAGCCCAAGATTCAACCTACTAACCACGTACCTGCACATATTCTACTTTAAGAAGTCTTGCTGTTGCCTTTTAAACGCTGCTTTAAATACCTAAACACAGCACTCCAGTATAGTTTCCACGTGCATTCTGGGCGGTTTCAACGGAGAACTCTGACTCGATTAGATTTGGGATAAAATACTAGACCGTGAATGCAACATATTGTGGACACCACTAAAATTAAGCTTAGGCCTCTTTGAATTTAGATTTCGCCTTGTTGACTGAACTATCATTTGAATTAATATTAGACATTTTTTGCGAGCTCTTCTCAGAGCTTTCTTCTCTTCTCATTGTTTTTAACAACTTTCTGCAAGCAGGATATCTTGATTTTGAGATAAAATCTCTATCCCATTGAAATTTGGCAGTGAAACAGTCGCGTCACAAAGTATTAATTATGAATTAATATGGAGTTTTTCATAGTTAACTGTTTGATTCATTGGCAACGTTGCTCCATTGATTTATCATTAATCACTTGTGAAGATTCATGATTTAAATTATTCTTTATCTTTTTGATTCGTGATCTAGTTCGCTCGCGGCTGATATCTTCTTAGTTTATATGATTAGTAATTCATTTGTTTCGTGATTTCTATGATTCGAGATGTAAATGATTCGTAGATTATATGACTCGTGATTCATATGATTCATATATCATGAATGATTCTCCGGCTCCAACTACTATCACCACAGCTACAACTACTACCACTTCTACTTTTATTACTACTACTACTGCTACAACTGCTGCTACTACTACTACTACTACTTCTATTACTACTACTGCTAAGGCTATCACTACTACTACTAGTACTACTATTAATACTACTATTACTACAACTACTACTTCTAATACTACTACTACAACTACTACTACTACTTCTACTACTACTACATCTACTACTACTACTTCTACCACTACTACCACTACTACTACTACTACATCTACTACTGCTACTACTGCTACTACTACTACATCTACTTCTACTACTTCTACCACTACTACCACTACTACTACTACTACTACTACTACTACTACTACTACTACTACTACTACTACTACTACTACTACTACTACTACTCCTACCAGTATTATTACTACTACTACTACTACTGATACTACTACTACTACTACTACTACTACTACCAGTATTATTACTACTATTACCACTTCTATTACTATTACTACTATTATTACCGCTCCTTTTACTATTACCACTATTACTACTACTAAAGCAACTACTACTACTACTCCTGCTACTAATGCTACTACTACCAATATTATTACTACTATTACTACTTCTATTACTGCTACTGCTACTACTGATACTATCACTACTACTACTACTATATCTACTACTACAGCAGCTACTGCTGCTACTATTACTACTGCAACCACCACTACTACTACTACTAAAACTACTATTACTGCTATTACTAATTGTACTACTTCTTCTACTATTACTTCTTCTATTTCTTCTACTAAAACTAATGCTACTACTATTACTACTACTTCTACTATTACTACCTCTACTACTTCGATGAAATAGTCCGAACTCTTCAATAACTAAGGTCGCATAAATGATGGTGTGTTACGAGATAATTTTGACTATTAAGGACAATCATCATGAAGACAAGGAAAGAATTGTGATCCATACAAGACAACTACAATACATCGTCAGAGGCAGAAAGATCCATAGCCAAAATTTATACCGAGAATTTCGCCATCGGGTGCGCATCCTGTCGTAAACCCTCCCAACCAACTGGGCTGGGCTTTGAGCTAGCACCGGGAATGCATTGACGCACAGCCTCAGTGGCTGGCTCAATTTTTCTCTAT
This sequence comes from Pseudorhiza aurosa, assembly GCA_964026355.1. NCBI lineage: Eukaryota > Metazoa > Cnidaria > Scyphozoa > Rhizostomeae > Lychnorhizidae > Pseudorhiza > Pseudorhiza aurosa. The sequence continues at coordinate 4,524,207 of OZ032119.1, forward strand.
CAATTACCTTGCAGAATTTTTGCAACACGCTAAGACAATCTAGGTAAGGATGCAGCTACAGCAACGCGCGTTGCATCTTTGGTTCTGGTTTAAAAATACGACATCGTTCATCTGTTTGGCTTAAATGATTTCCTCTCTAAATTTTGAATACTGATGTTCAGATGTTGTCGATGCATTCATCTTGTGCGCCTGACTTTGGCGTCCATTCGAGTCGAAGCAAAGAGCAAACATTTGTAGACAGGGGAGTGTTTAATTGCCATGGTGGCGATTCTTTTACGATTCTCTGCCCATTGCAACAACTAACATTTGAACTACGAATATAAGCCTTTAATCGCTCTTCTTTTCTTAGCTTCAGTTTTTAGAAACTTTTTTCCGATCTTTGAATAAAACAATCCACCAGTTGCCGATTTTGTACTTTTTGCAAGGGTAAGATTGAACCAATGCATTTCCTTTGCTCACTCTCCTAACGAGACGATTGCTGATTCAAAAGCTTTCTTAGATCGCCTATGAAATGTCTGCCAGAAATAGAATCACGGAGTGATTCTTAGAAAAGTGTACAGCAACCAAGCATGAGCGAGAAAGTCATGTTATTTTCAATTTTCGCTGCTTGCTTTTTCATTTGAAATCGCCTTTTTCAAATGTATCCTTTTTGTGTGCAGAATCCGTCCGCGAGGGAACCTGCCCGGATTGGTCTTGTTTATGTGGGTGTCTATTGATGTAACGATTGCATATTTGCAGCAACTTAGCCCTTTTAAAGGAGTTGAATTCACAATGAGAAATGGCGATTATTGGGCAGTGCTCTGATCCTCCCTAAAGATGCGATCACATCTCGGGATTCTTGCACGCAGAATAGCAGAGAGCTAGCGAATCTCCTCACTCACTCTAAGTACAAAGTTATGCTCAAATGGAGGTGTCGAATCACTCAACTAGCATAGGGTCATAGGGCTGTAATCAATTGCCTTACCACTGAGCTATCCTTACAACTACAACTATGCACAAATAAGTGGGCATGGCTGAGATTTCGCCACCATGAGGTTCTTAAAGCATTTTCAGAGGTAGATCATTGCACTGCCACCGAATGCATCACCATCTTGTCACCCTCCGATATTACAGAAAGACGTGCATGAAAAGTGATCGTGTATCTCTTTCTGTCTAAGGGCCGGTTTCTTGTTGATAGTTTACAATTTTTCTTTGTTTTAAAAGACAAATGGTTTGCGCCTGATGGAAGTGATGCGATGTGTACAGAAGCTGATGGATTCCATCATAATCAGCTGTGGAGAGATTTCAAGATCTCCAAGGTCAAGATGGCGTCTTTATAAGCGTAAAAAGCTTAATTCTGGGAATAGGACAGTCACTTAAATTGACCAACAAAGCATGACAATATCTGTCATGAACTATAAAGACTGTTTATTTGTGAAAGAGGCTTTTGGCTTTCTCGTGACAGGAAATAATTTTGCATTCCGAATTGTTTTCAAACTAGTTTGTTACTTAAAGCTTTCCCATTGCCTTATCAAAGGATCATATCGCATACGCAATAAAGTACTGTTTAATCCCTTATTCGATGCGAGGTACCAGCTGAAGCCACAGCATTGTGAGATAGAATAGCCAATTTCTTTCTCCCTGCAAAGTACCCTAATATTTCGGCCAGTTACTTGTTTACTGTTAGAGGGAGGGATGGAGGACATTCAGAACTGGCTTGTATTTGAGTTTGGATCCTTCAGCACAGTGGACATGCATTCCAACAACTGTTCCAGCTACCCCATTGCATACGAAATACGCTCAGCGTAATTATGTTTAGAGAAGATACTCATAATTATGCATTTAGATGCACCACAAAAAACGTTTATTCAGAATATGCTGGTACTATGCGATTCCGTAACAACGCACTTAAATAATTCTCCACAGAGTTGAGAGACGTAATCAGCCCATCTCAAAGGCCATGCTGTTCGACAATGCTGTTCGATACCGTCCGGCTTTTCATGACATCCCTTCAAGGTCATGGCTTGCTGTGGTTTTACATGAACAGCTCGATGGTGTCATGGTTGCGACTGATCGATCCCTCCCAAAGGCCCTGACCCTTTCGAACAATCCAGGTGCATGAGAAAATTCTCGAGCCAACTGTGTCATTGAGAATAATCGCATTTTTTAAGGGGAGCATTACACAGGCCTGAAAATCCCTTTGAACATGGTTTGCTCTTTATATATAGCGCCCTCCTCAGTCCTTTTAACCAACTTATCAGGACTCGAATTAATGCAGGCATAATCCTACCCTATTAGAGCCTGACACCTGCAGCCACCGTACAGAGCAACTTTAGACTGCTCTGTATGCAGGTGAGTGAGCCCCCTGACTTGAGGATTGACCCCGTGCAGAATTGCTAGGACCCAGCGATTGCTGTCCACAGTCTCCGTTCTCCACGGGTCCCATGATCTCCCTCTGAAAATAGAGGATGTTTGGTGAACTGATCACTGCCGTTGTTCAATCGAAAGGCGACGCCCGTTTGACCTGTTACCAACAAATATTAGTGCTACGAATAAATAAGTGCTATTGCAAGTAAAGAATGCAAACACGATTTGTTAGGCACGCTTTCATAATCAGACGGCTGAAATTCAGATCGTTTCAAATGTCACTGACAAATTAGCCTAAGTAAATGATGTACATACCTTCGGCTTTGTGCCACGATTTTAAGCGTAGCTTGCCCTATACACCGATCAGAAACACCATCTAGTCGTTAAAAGGTTCAACTCCTTTTTGCAGGGAACATATTGCAGGAAATTCGAACATTTCTCGAAGGCTAAAGTGCTGACCGAACGATTTTTTGAAGATAAGATTGAACGTCGTCTTAAATGGTAAGTGCAACTTATTTTCGCAAATAATGTCATTCGAATAACTAAAAAATGCCACGAGTGAGGGAAGACGGATTGGAACTAACAGAAGGTACCATTTTTACTGCTTTGCTGTGGTTTAAAGCTTACTTAAATGGCGATTCTGGTATTGCTAGCAATCTCTGCTCAAAAACTTCCTCTCAGTGTCTCAAATTACTATGAACGGTGTAACTGGAATGGGAGCTAGCATAATATAAATTCTGTATATCATCTGATCATGTCATCCGATTGTGATATAGTGAAGATGCAATTACTTAATTTCGGACATCAATTTTTCTTGAGTTCGTAGTTTGAGCAGAATAAGCAGACTTTTCTAAAATGCGACATACGTCCTCAATCATCTTTCAGCAATGGCTGGTATATCTACGTTCCTTCGTAAATTTCATGAAAACAGAAGCACGATAATTTTTGAGAGAGTGAAGCCTATGAAATACGATAACATGGACATGGATACTGAAGTATATCCATAGGAGTCATCAACTTGATATCAAGGCCCGCTAGCAGGACACAATCGGAACGTACCAATGCCTCTTGCTTTTTATAATCTGTACCAGATCACCTCTCTTCAGCATAGATTGCCGGCAGCAAAAGCATACCAGCTCTCCTTGCCCTTTATAACCCGTGCCAGATCATCTCTCTTCAAACCATTTTCAATTACAGATAGATAGAAATTTACATTATTGTATACCTGATGAGTCCTTAACTTGACATTCAGCATCAATTGCTAGCAGCCGAAACACACCAGTTCTCCTTGTCTTTACAAATCGTACCAGATCATCTCTATTCACATCCAGTCAAAGCTCTCGCAGGATCGGTCTAACAGTCGCTAGCATATTGTCACGCGGTCCTCCATGTATGAGCGTTTCTTTGACATTTCCACAACGACGGTAATAGCCTGCAATTTATATTCAAATCTGTCTGAATATCACTTTTGGTAGGCATCTAATCCTCACATCACAATCGCCCAGCCATTCATGTAACGATGTGTTATCAACATGTTCGACACAGTCACTTCACATCGTCATAAAACATTTACCCAGATGGAACATAAGATAACAACACTATATATATCAATATATCAATGATCATGAATCGTCAATACATATATCAATATCATTATAAAAGCATTCAATTAAAAACAATAAGTGCACTTTCAATAACTTCTAAGAGAGAGCAGAGAAGAATATCTGAAGTGCTTTAGTGTTAATTCTGCAAAAGATGCCTTGTAAGAGTATAGTTTTGCAGTTGCAACCTTATGCATTTTATACAATTAAAACAGTTTGCGGTCATAGCTGTGTACATCCAGGAGGTATTTATTCTTATTTAGAGCCAAACACACTACGTCTACGAACGTATGTATATCTACGTCTACGAACGTATGTATATCTACGTCTACGAACGTATGTATATCTACGTCTACGAACGTATGTCTAAGGAATCCAAAGCTAAAATTACATCTTGAGCCAGTGCAAATCCCAAGCCCGGGGAAATGGGGAGGGGACAGGGGACAGGGGAGATATTTGCTGCAATGTGAGGAAGTGCATCCTGCTTCCTGATAGCACCCACCTTGTCAGGACGCACACGGTGTGTGGGTATAGACGGACAACCTATGACACCGATGACCCTACTTGAATAGGATTATAGCCAGAAGAAGATGATGGTCAATACCTTAAGGCCACTGCACCAGTAAAAATTTAGGATGGATCTGCGTGTGCTGGAGAGTCCGCCTGCATTCTTGAGTTTATTTGGATGTTGAAAATTCATTGCCTGAAATACACAACACCTAATGCAACTGTCAATTATTACGGTTGGGAGTATTCATGATTCATGGTATTAGCTACTGCATGCACTGTTACACATGGTGCGTGCAGAATTTTCTCAGAATTAAAATACAATAAATCTTAGATGAAATCTCAGATTATTCTCAGTTATTCCGCCTCTCGCAATTTGTACACCGACTTAGGTCCATTCGCTCTACATGAGATATTTCTGCCAATTTTTTGAACTTTTCTTGGCAATCAAAATTGCTGGCGAATGAAGGGATGTTATCTAACGCTCTATTACATTAATATAAAGGAACTCACATCGATTCCTGGGCAGGAAGACCATCCAAGCACAAAACACTCAATCAAAACCTTCATAAGGATGGTGGGTTCTCAACAAAAATCTGTTAGTGCCTGAGGTACATAGGGTCGACCCCATCTTTAGAGTGGGGATAGCTGAATGATTTAAACGCTTAACTTTTCCATAGTCATTTACTTGAGGTCGACATCAAAGTTGCGTGCCACTTAGTAGTAACAGCAGTATTAGTAGCATTAAAAGTAGCAGAAATGGTAGTGGTAGTAAAATTAGTAGTAGTATAAGTAGTAGTAATAGTAACAGTAGTAGTAGTAGTGGAAGTAGTAGTAGTAGTAGTAGTAGTAGTAGTAGTAGTAGTAGTAGTAGTAGTAGTAGTAGTAGTAGTAGTAGTAGTAGTAGTAGTAGTAGTAGTAGTAGTAGTAGTAGTAGTAGTAGTAGTAGTAGTAGTAGTAGTAGTAGTAGTAGTAGTAGTAGTAGTAGTAGTAGTAGTAGTAGTAGTAGTAGTAGAAGTATTAGTAGTAGTAGTAGTAGTAGTAGTAGTAGTAGTAGTAGTAGTATTAGTAGTAGTAGTAGTAGTAGTGGTAGAAGTAGTAGTAGTAGTAGTGGTAGAAGTAGTAGTAATTGATGCAGTAGTAGGAGCAGTAGTAGATGTAGTAGATGTAGTAGATGTAGTAGTAGTAGTAGCATAAGTAGTAGTAATAGTAGTAGTAATGATAGTAGTAGTAGTAGTAATAGTGGTAGCAGTAGTAGTAGTAGTAGCATAAGTAGTAGTAATAGTAGTAGAAGTAGTAGTAGTAATAGTGGTAGCAGTAGTAGTAGTAGTGGTAGAAGTAGTAGAAGTAGTCGTGATTTTTAGAATAAATGTAGGGTACAATTAAGTGTACGTTAGACGCTGTGGGGTACAACAAGTTTCCAAACACAGTACTACAACTTAAATTGAAATTTAACACATTTAAGTCCACAAAATGACTTAAATATTTTTAGAGTTCCCATAATTGCAGCTTACTGAGATAGCTGTAATGCGTTAGTGGAATTTTCTTTAAAAAGGGTTTTAAAGTTTTTGATTGTAGAGTCCAGGACCATTCCGGTAGCTCCTATTACAAGATCGATCATTTTAACATTTCTTATTCCATTCAGCTTAATCAGTTCAGAACCAAGCTGGCTGCATTTTTGGTTTTCATTTGCTGTTCTTTCTACCAGATTCATGTCTCCAGGAATGCTTCCTTCAATTATTAAGATCTGTTTTGTAATCTTTTCCATCACCACAAGTCAGGCTTGTTATATTTCACAAAGGAGTCAGTTTGGAACTCAAAATCCCAAAATAACTTGTAGAACTCATTCTTCTTAATTTTCTTAATATAGTCGTCTCTGAACCATGGTTTTAACTCGGATTCGAACCCGTACATGAAAAGAAGCTTACTGTGAATTATACTCATCACAGCATCATGTCTTGCGTAATATTGGGTTCTTAGAAGCACTGGGCAACCACAGAGAACATGTCCTACTGTTGTCTGTTTTACACAACCGGCAGCTTACATCTTTGATATTTTCTTTCCATATTTCCTTTCTTGTCGCTTTAGCAGCCACCTCTTGTTCCTGGATAGCAAATACTTTGCTCTCTGTAACTACAGTCAAGCTTTTATCTTCCATCCATCTAAACGATGCTTTCAGATTGGCTTCCGGTGCTTCTGCATTTCGACATACTGCCCCGTGCACACTTTTTGCTTCCCACCTTTCTCCGTGTTTCCTTTGTTGAATTTTCCTTATTTTACTTAATGCTAATTTTCCTGAAGCCTCTTTACCATATACAAGTACCTGATTTTCATTAAGTAGAAGTAGTAGTAGTATTAGTAATAGCAGTAATAGTATAAGTACTAGTAATATTAGTAGTAGAAGTAGTAGTATAAGTAGTAATGATATCAGTAGTAGTAGTAGTAGTAGTAGTGGTGGTAGTAGTAGTAGTGGTAGTAGTAGTAGTAGTAGTAGTAGTAGTATAAGTAGTAGTATAAGTAGTAGTAATAGTGGTAGTAAAAGTTGTAGTAGTAGTAGTAGTAGTAGTAGTAGTAGAAGCGGTAGTAGTAATAGTTGTAGTATTTGAAGTAGGTGCAATGAAGTGGCAGCGGAATTTTGTTATAGCTTGTGAGCTTGTCAGCTTAACTGATACATGATTAAAGACACATATATGAATTATTTTTTTCAAATATGCAAGTGATAATTCTTCTTTCAAAGATGTTCCCTGTTCTTTTTGCAATTAGTTTTTCCCCTATTTATGCTTTCCTAGGTCGCGCTGAAACGTATGCAGGGTACTCTCAGATCCTCCTTCGCACTGCCCATCAATATTTTCTTGAGCGCTCTTCTCTCTTCAATTTCCAACTCTATCACTTTACTAGCCAACAATCGTCTGTGTTTTTACATGTCCGTACCATTTTAATCGTCTCTCCTCATTCCTCATTCCTCTTTCCATCAACGTTGCAGCAGAGTCTTCATCCGCGGATGCTTTTATTGACCAGAGGGAAATTTAAAATTGCAATTAACAGGACATAAATCAGAAAATGCTCTAGATGAAGAGCTTTTGGAAATATTGCCATCTGCTCATTTTTTCCTTGCTTCAAAAATCAAATAGCTTACTTTCTAATACTTGAGAGACTTCTTTCTGATCACTATAACTACATTTGATAAAGTCCTTATGTAAGCAACGCTTCTTAAGTCTTCTCTCTCGAATTCCACAAGATGGAACTTTAGAAAGCTGAAAGCAGCAGGATTAAACTTTCGCATAGAAGCAAGAAAGCAGCCGTCACCTCACAGAACTGAGCCAAGTCACATCCGATTTAATCTTGTATCCTAAGCCAGAAAAGATCTCACATCATTGAGTTAGTGGCTTTCATACCATACGTTTCTGTAGCACAACACCATGCATCAGATGAACAGGTCATGAGTTTTACAAAGAGCCTACTCATTGACTTTAGTTGAGTATTCAGACAAGATAGGAATGAGAGGTAGTTTGCAATGAGAAGTAGTTTGCAAAGAGATTGTAGGACATGTTTTCTGGTCCAGCAATCGCGCTCCCTTCCAGATGCCCTATAACTTAACTGCGTTGCGTTGCGTTGCGTTGCGTTGCGTTGCGTTGCATTGCGTTGCGTTGCATACTTGATTTCGCGGGTAGCAGAAACTAGAGATAGGGCTCTGAGCTTTTTCTAGGGAAGTGGAGTTTATGAAGTGTTATCTCGTTGCCTTCTTTGCCGCAACTGTTGCACGTGCTTTCATTGTGACACATGCAGGATTTGAACTCACAAACCCTATGTTACGAGTCCGTACGCTGAACCAATACACTACGGCACGGCACTAGATGTCATATATTTGCACGCAATTGGAACTTTCGTGTTTATAGAAATTAATCACGACACCGGACTGGCTGCTAATATCAATAGAAATAAATAATTAAATATTTTGATGAGGGGTTAACCTATTTCCGTTAATTGGATGCCTAGCAAAACTCTGAAGGGAAAATGTTCGGTGAAACAAGGGACTGGTTAATCTGCTTTACCATGCCTTTGCACAGAGGTGCATCACTAGTAAGGAACGATCTGATGTTTGCATCGAGCAAGGGTGTCTGTCCACTTTACTTAAGAGACAGGGATGCATTTTATTGTCACCTCTGTTGTCCAATCGTCAAATTTTTCAAGCCAAGCAAAAACAATCGCGGATAGTGACAAAAGACGCATGGCGGAAGAAAATTAGAAAAGAACAACAATCTATAAAAAGCATTCGAATATTCACAGGATCCCATTTGTAAACATAGCAATGCAGTATCTGTAAACATGGGAATTAGGTATGGAAGTATAACAAGGCTGTCTATATTTATGAAAACAGTACTACTTGGAAAAAAGGGAATTTTGTCACCGCAAAACTGCTTGAAAACTTCGTTCATTAACCGTATTAATTCATGCAGCCCAATAGTCCATGAACTCTACCTCTTTCTCCCTCTGGCTTCTCCTAGAAATGGCTCACCGGCTATGTGCAGTTCATCAATTAGCAGCATTCGTTCTATCAGTCCCATAAAACGCATGGTGGGTTGCGTCAATTGCCCAATACCGCTTCGGTCACCATCTTCCTTCCATTTGTCCGGACATGGGACCAGCTGCAGGCGTCACTGACTCGTGACATGTAAAAGATTGGCTCATTACTTGCTTCAAAATACTCTTGAGGCATTGGCATTGTTTTCTGCAAATGTGCAAAATTTTCCACACGCAAACATTTGGAAGGCAATCAAGCAAGAGCGTACACAAATAGGTACGCAAACATGTACGCACGCAAGCACGTAGACACGCAAGCAAGTACGCACGCAAGGAAGTAAGCGCGCAAAGCACGCTAGCACGCTAGCACGCAAAACACGTGAGCTCGCAAGCAAGTCTGCGCGCAAAAATAGGTACGCAAACAAGTACAATGCTCCTTATTTCTTTACTGAAACAAATGAGAGATGGCCAAAGCAATTATGCACATCTGACTACTACTTGGTGATAACAAGCTGATACGCATGCGCATATGCATGCAGTTAAGTCATCAGAATATCAAAAAATGACAGCAAGATGTAATTCATTAGGTCCAGATCATAGAATATTTGATGCAGCTTTGAGGTAACATTGAAGTAGAATAACAATATAAGTAAAACAGATACTTTACTTAATAATTATTCCCTGTGTGTAATAAATTGTCGATAGGCCTGCATCTCTTTTCTATTCGCATTCTGATGGCGTTGCTCTGGAATTCTTCCATCAACTTTTCATGTAATTCGTTTAACGGGATGCTTGTTGCCCACAGTCTAAACTCCTATCAACATAACAAATCAATTTTTCAGACAGTTTCAATCTGCCAATGCGAGGCAGAAGATTAAATCAATATTGAGTTCAAATAATGCGAAAGTCAAATTTGAGTTGGAGAGATGTGATCATTAGTAAAACAGACACTTCTGATGGAAAAAGCTTATACTATTTACTAGTTACTACTTTGATTGTAAGCACCGCAGGGACTGGGTATGGATTGCAGGGCTCCTTTAAAGCACCGTTTGCTCAAACAGATCGAGCGATGCGTTTGAGCATGGAAAAGCAATCATGCTAGATGACCCTAGAAGCAAGTGCAGCATCTCTGGAATAAATGGCCTACCGGGCACTGAATGCCTAATCAGCGAAAGTGACGCTTGATAATCGGTTAGGCTTTTGCAGTTGACGCTTTTCTATGCGAAAGGTTGGGCTTTCCTATGCAAGTACGGCAATTAACCGCAAATATTTTAGTGTAGATAAAATGATCACATGAAAGCTAGTAATTGATACTAATTGATAGCATGTAGTTAATTGCTCAAATGCAAAAAATGTGTTATTCATAGTGCTTGTTTTGATCCTACTAAATCGAGGCTCAACTTAGATTTTGCAAACACTTTTGAAAGCAATCCTTGGAATCTACCATCATTGATTACATTACTATAAGCATTATAAAAGCAATGGCTCTTCATAAACTTCTTGCGTCATTCGGATTAGATTTTGTCTCGCTGCTAATTTGAGAACGATTAGGAAGATCTGGACGCATTATGTAACGCCGTTTTTTAAAGACGAATTTTCAGCCGTATCTTTTTTGTTCATGCTGTTTTCACAAATGGCCCTACTACTGATCAATCACAGATCACTGCTAATCAATCACAGATCACTGCTAATCAATCACATATCACTACTTTTCAATCACAGATCACTACTGATCAATCACATATTACCATTTGATCAATCACAGGTCACTATGGATGAATCACAGATCACTATCGATGAATCACAGATCACTACTGATCCATCAATATTGATCTATCAATGATAACTGTTGACTGACCATTAATCACTACGAGTTCATCACGGCTTATTTATATTGAAGAATTTTCGGGAGAATTTGATTGAACCCAGATCATTTTTTTTTGATTGATTATGAAATGCTAATTAGATTTGTTTGATCGTCGATAACTATTTTGTGCTGATTTTCCATGGTATAACATCCGCAGTGGCAGCTTTCTTGACAATTTATTGACTACATCAGTTTCCCTTGGCGTTGATTTATGTGATGCAAGTGAAAACTTCCTCCTGGGTATGAGGCTAGATTGCAACCGCAAGTAGCTAGAAAACACCTACATCCTCTATTAATCTACGGCAATTTAGATTTCACCCACTTCTCCAACAATCAAATATGTCTAGCAATGAATATATCAAATCCAAACATCAGTTGTTAAATTAAATGTGCACTTAGTGTATTTGGCAGTTTCGTCTTATTGTAGAAGCAAATGAGGAGCAGCTACCCCCCCTCTTTCTATATTTCGTGTTCCTTCAGGGCATATATGCACGCACACGCCCCCTTGTAGTATCGTCTGGTGCAGCTCTTCATCGTGATTGTATTGCTGCAAATGCTCCCCAGTAGCATCTCAGTCCGTGTTTTCTAATGCATGGAGCGTAGAGTTGAGATGAATGTTAGTAGTTTAATCATACCTAAAAAAAACAGGTCATTATTGTGAACCATTGTCATTATTATTATTGGTTCAGAATTAGTTCCTATTTATCGATCATTAATCTCTGTTGACCCATTATGAACGATCGTTGATTCATCGTGTATCATTTTTGATCGATGATTAACTGGTACTGATTAATCTTGCATCAGTGCTGAATGATCACTGATTATCACTACTGCTAGCATAACCCAGGTCAAGCTGGTGTCGGAAGTAAAAGCGACATGGAAGTTCAGAACAGACTTCCTTTGTTTTACTGAATGAAATATCGGTAATTAAAATAAGTGGTGGCTGATTGAGACGGCCTTTGTCTCATGTGAAAACGGGACATTACGTTTCCTGACAGCCTGGTTCCCTAAAAGCATTCCCTGGTCGGCGACGCACCGGCCACAAGTAAGTTTTTATGGAAGCACTCAAACCAAATCTTATCCACGACACATGGGCAGTGCACCCGCACAATTTGAACTTGATTTACGAAATTATGTGGAAGCGGGGCCTAAAGATGAAAGAGGGCTTGAGAAGTTCACTTCAATCTAACCATTTTCCAACCATCTGACTTTTTGCAGCTTTTTTCATTGTACTTGCAGAACATGATTTTTTTACATGGGCCTCTACCCGTCCTTGTATTCAGACACGTCGCTGTAGATATCAGCTGGGATGCAAAAATTAGAGCAAGGACCATACCTCAGGGGGGGGGGGCATGTTTTTAAGCAAGACATCTAAATAATTTCTCGAAATAGCGCCTTTCTTTCACTGGAGGATTTTAGCTATAGCCAGAGGGGGCAAGCTTTAGTCAAAGTTTCCTTGAGCTGCTACCTGCCTGCTTGCCTTATAAGTTTCATACTGTGACTTGTTTTTGCAAGCAATGCTATTGAGAATATTCCATCAATAGCCACAATCGATGATCTGAAGGATGCTATATTATGGATTATGCCAATAACGGTAGCTTGAAGCCCAAGCTCTCTGCTGTATATGCAAAACAGCTTTACTCAAACTCTACCGATTTCTTCACAGACAAAAGGGAAACGATCTGTACCTGCCTATTGATTTCATTCGTTGCAATTTGCTCTCCTTGCTTACTTGTCGCCATGGTTAATTGCTCTGTATTGGTTGGGTCCATTTGAACAGTTTCTCGCCAATGGGAGAGTTTCCCTTAAAAGCTTGCTTTGATTTTCTCAAAGAACCTTACGGCTACAAAAGTGCCCCTTTGTGCTTTGTAATTGGCTCCTTTTGTTCAAAGTATAATGCTACCTGTTTTTTTTGAAATTTCACATTCCAGATAATTTTCTGTAAAGGGTATTTAATTGGCTACAACTTAGCGAGCAATCAATCTTGTGCGACAGGAAATTTCTGCAGAATCCGTTCAAGGAGTATGATCTCCACCGACAGAACGCACAAGACCAAACTAAAATCCTTTGGAGCTTGTCAATCTGCCTACCTACGAATGCAAGCTAACTAAGGAATATGACAACGAAAAGTTGCTTGCTGAATTTTAAGATTTGCTCTTAATCAAATATAGCCATTGTTACTTGAATTACAGAACCTTTGTTAATACACCACTCAAAGTGAAGTGCGCAGTGAAACAAAACACTGCAACCAACGGGGGGAAGTATTATGTCAATTAGAGCTTGACAACGAGACAATTTCTATGGTATGATAACATGACCAGGCAGTGAATTTTTGCCCCATGGGGTACGGCGCCCATCTATTGAGATATCAGGATAGCTAAGTGGTAAGATTCTTGTGCATGATCTGATGGTCAATGTTTTGAGTCCCCCTCAGCTAAACTTTCCCTTGGAGAGAGAGGAGAGCTGCTAGCTCTCTGTAATTCCGGGCAAAGGAATTACGAGGTGTGGCCAAATCGAGAGGAAGGGTCTAGACACTGCTCGATGATAAAAAAAAACCTTCTCAGTGTCCAAATGTCTACCTTTCACGTCTAGGTAGAATCATATAAACAATCTTTTTAAAGCAAATGACAATCAATCCGCACAAAAATCGCTTGCTCTATCATTCGGGGAGGGGAAGAGGTATAGACCCTCTGTCCCTCTGGCATCATAGCTCTTCTCTTTTCTAACATCATTTTTACAAGAGCAAACTCTTCCATCATCACCATCGTTACCATCATTTAGTTATATTCACGACCTTTTTTGGGGTATGTCATACTGCGATGATTGGTAGAATAAAACATTCTTCATGTTGCAATGGTAGCAAATAAGATTTGATCAGAATTAGAGCAATGAAAAAAGAAAACATTTGAACGGTAATTGAAGAATCCTGGCAACTGAATATTTCTTTTTTTGTCTTTTTTTCACCTCTTGGCTTTGGCTTTACAAAGGGCGGAGACTCTGTTTTCTTTAAACTTTTCGAACTTTTTGAACTCTTCCTGCAAATTTTGCAGTGCTGTAAGTTTTTGAATTTCTAGAGCTTCTCATTTGCGTTTTGATCTCGTGATAGGCTGGATACTTTGAGAAATACTGTGCATTTTACATTGCTGATACTCAAGGAAGCAGCACATTTCAGAAGTGCATGATATTCATTACCCACAGGCAATACCGAGGTCAATATGTCTCGTTGATTAAATCTAGCAGTGAATTCCTCTTTGCACATTCTAGACAAAGCATCTGATTCCCGATTTCGAGCATGGTAACTGCACAGCAGCATGGGCCTCAGCGGGTCACAGATTTTTTCGCTCGAGGTCTCATCATTTCACCTCTCAGAACTCCTCCGACCAGGTTTGCCCTACCGTCTGCGATGAAGTATCTCAACTTTCGTTTGAAAAGGTTCCAAAAGTTTGAAACAAATTTCCTGTCGTCGTGTTGTGTTACATTGTGGGAATAAGTATCTTATTGACTAATGGCGACGTGTGAATCAAAAGCCCTTATGCACTTGGGGCAGGGTTTTGAATGCAGAATAACTATGATTGCGTAGTGTACTCGATATCAAGCTTAGCCGCAAACAGAGTCCATTTTCAACGTTGTTCACGTAAGATTAAAATTTCTCATGTGGTTTCCCACTGCCCTCTTCACCAATAGGGCTTCAATCGTGCTGGTACGGGTACAGGACTAGGACCCATTTGTGGCACGAGTTTTGACTAAGTCGTTGCACTATAGCACGTCTGGTGAGATATATAGTGACTTACAGATGTGACAAAATTTTGTAAAAGACAGTCTCATAGGCTTCATACGGCTCATTGGTCAGAGTTTACGAGCGTACGGACCGGTCTTTCCCGTTCAATGTGTATATGCACACACGTATATAGATATATATCTAAATGTGTTAAACATATATCATTCGTTTTATACTAAGAACCTCCGAGACAATTAAGTCGGAGCCGGCCGTGAAAAGAGCAATTACGTATCAATGGTCAATAAAAGATATAAATGCTGATTACGACAAGGCAATGTGCTCTGTTTTGTAAAACGTAGAAAAGCATTTCAAGAGACTAGGGTGTTGGGACAGCAAAATCATTATCTTATTGAAAATAATGGACGACGTAGGAAACATTTGAGACACAAGACCAATAGAGCTGGAGGCGTGTCTGCAGTATTCTGTCGGGAACTGTAAAATCCCCATGTCTGTAAAATGATAGCCGTATTTTCTTGGCAGAGAAACAACTCTTTTTCTAGACTTGCTCATTGATTGCCTTGCGCTTTTTCAATTATTCCAATTGACGTAGACCTCTTGTCTTAAATGCTGAGGTCATGGATATGTCTCCTCACTCTCCTTTGTCCCAGTTGCCCCATCAGCTTCCATCTCTTGCGCAATGTTCTCATGCTACCAGAGCCAGACCTGCGTATTGCGTTACCACATCTGTTCGTCTTTTAGGCAGAATTTCCCATTCTCGTGGCTTCAACGAATCGTTATTCCATGATTATTTTCATGTTTTTTTCTATGTTTCTTTTATACACATGATTCTACCTATATGTCAAAGGTAGAAATTTGTACATTGAGAAGCTTTTTGCTTATCGAGCAGTGTCCAGGTCCTTCCTCTCGATGTGACCACACCTCATGATTCCTACGCCTGGAATTACATAGAGCTGGCGACTCTCCTCACTCTAAGTGAAAGTTAAGCTGAGGTGGGACTCAAACCACTGACCATAGGATCAATGCGCAAGAATCTTACCATTGAGCTATCCTGACGCCTTAATCTTTGTAGATGTGTCTGGAAAAGAGCAGCAAAAAGCGTATATTTTTTGTTACAATATTAATTATTACTGTCATCAATACTATTATTAATTCAGATGCTTAAGGAATTAGCTATCGAGCAGAATCACACTGATTCGTGGAATAAAAACTGACCAATGAAATCACTCGCATGACGTATTACACTTGCTGCATTCGTAAAAACCTAGGACTAACCCGGACGTTCATAATAATAGTAATGATTATAATAATTAGGGGTAACAAGTGCTGCTAATAAGGAAAAAGTTAGGAAGAAATTCTATCGTTAGAGCTATACTTCAAACTGAGCTCGATGCTAGAAATAAGATCGTGGCAATTAACTCATTAACGATACTTATAGTAACTTACGGTTTCAACATCCTAAATTGGACGATGTCAGAAATAAAGAGACTAGATGTCAAGGTCAGGAAACTCTTAACCATGAACAAAATGCATTAACCCCAAAGCTGATGTTGACAGGCTTTATATCCCAAGATCGGACGGAGGAAAAGGACTGCTACAGCTGGAATTATGTTATAAAACCATAACCATTGGGCTTCAAACATACTTAGATTCAGCCCAGGAAAGATTGGATGTTACAACTTGTTAAAAGACACGAAAAAACCTAAAAGGTCCACTCTGTTAGCTGCCAAAGTTGGAAATTCAAGACTGAGCTAGAGCTAGCGCCAATTGAACTAAATGAAACACAACCGACAAAACGATCAAAAATCATAAAACAGGAGGCAAAAAGGAAGGGTCTAGATGCTATCAAAGCAAATGGGAGCAGAAGCCTTTGCATGGCCAATATGCACTACGAAGCAAAGACGCTGATATAGACCGTGCAAATGCCCACCGGTGATTGAGATGCTCTGGACTCAAAGCCGAGACAGAGGGGTTCATAATGGCAGCACAAGACCAGAGTCTGTATGTAAGGAACTATCAAGCAAATATGATAAAAAATGGAGCTGACCCTAGATGCAGATTATGCGAGGATAAAGTGGAAACAATTGACCATCTAATTGCAGGATGCTCAATACTTGCATCAAAAGAATACAAAGAACGTCATGAAAAAATGGGACAGTATCTACATTGGAGAATTTGTCAGCACTAGAATGCTCCATACGCTGAACACTGGTACGAACATCACCCAGAGCCAGTCACGGAGGGCGATGGTGTAACTATCCTTTGGGACTTCACAATACATACTGAAGGATCAATTAAAGCCAATCGGCCAGGCATTATTGCGAAAGACTGCAAGGAAAAGACATGTTTATTGATTGATATGACTGTGCCTTCTGATAGAAACCTTTCACTTAAGGAGTATGAAAAAATTAGTAAATACAAAGATCTAGAAATTGAAATACAGAAGATGTGGCATTTGAAAGCAATGGTAATACCAGCTGTAGTTCGGACATTAGGTATGATAAAGAAGAAAACTGAAGACTATATCAAGTGAATTCCAGGAAACCCTTATCTGCAAGAATTGCAAAAGATAGTACTGAATGGGACGGCTCATTTACTGCGACTTGTACTATCCATGTGACCAACTTAACTGTTCTTACAGATCAGAAGATTAACATTATTGTAGTGCTACCGTCATAAGATGCATGAAACTTCACCTTCCCTTACCCTAGGTTATTGGATATAACTCTGCAAGGGATTGTATGCAATAGAAAATTAGCAACTTACATATCAAATAGTAATTATAATCTTCTAATAAACTCTATCTTTCTAATGAATTTCCTTCCCTCCTTTCAGGACTTTCTGCTAAAATTTTCTACCTTTATACATTTTCTCGGCTTTTTTGCATGTTTAGAGGCCTCTGTCATCAGGCCAAATAAGTGTAAATCACCTAACATTGGACAGAGCTGCTGTTGTAATTAGTAATACTTTACGAATATCTAAACTGGATAAACACTTCAACTACTTAAAGCTGTTATAAACGTGTGTTCAGAAAGCAAATAAAAGAGAAAGGAAGAGTAATTCAATACCTACAGTTGTGTTGAAAGAAAGTATAAGCGTTTCACATGTTTTAGCAGACCTATGCTTTAACGCTGGGCTAACCTGACACTTAATAATTACCTTCTAACAAGCATGACAAGGCAGAGTAACACGTAGCCGCCAGCAACTAGGAGATATGCTAATGTGAGATTGTACGGTGTTCCATTCGATAGACTGACAGTGTAATTTTTGTATCCGCCGTACGTACTGAAATATATTTCCGTATTCAATAACCCGCCCTAGAAATACAGAATATTGTATTGTTTTAAAGCAAAATATTTGGAACAGACGGGGGAAGAACTCTTCATCCAAATGTTTAATCATCAGTATGAGCATTAGACACTGGAACTTTGATCAAACATTTACAGTAATTTGCTCCTTCTCTAAGCATGCAAGCATAGACTCTCCTCTTCAATGTTACAAGCTGCTCTTTTATTAGGATCGGTACAAGTGTTGATAAAGCTCTGCATTGCGGTTTACTGTTAGCTTTTTCGGACAAAATCTTGCCTCTATCATCACTGGTGACCTGTTAAGTTGCCATTTATTTCGAGAAATGACCGATGAACGATTAATCGAAATTAATTGAATCGGCTAAGGGTTCGAGTGCAATCTCGATGTAAATGCTTCACGCAAAAATTTTGTAATTGCCTTTGTTTAAATATCAGAAATATGATTTTAAAAGAGCTCAATTTGTCAACCTCTCAGCTGTAGCACTTTTACAGCCTCACTCTTCGAAATTTACAACTGCTTAAAAAACGATGAAATCGCTTGTACTATCTTGTCTAAAAACCTTTCAACGTATTCATTCAAACATTCTACTCAATTTTCCCGCCACGGAATCAAACTGAGAACCGAGCATAATGCTTATAGCTATAAACTCAACTTCTCTTGTAACTAGCTTTTTAGGAAGGCTATTGAATTGAAAGAACCTTTTAAAGTAAGACCTATGTTGTAACTAGAAATTAACGCAAAATGGAAAAGATTGAATTATCAGAAACAGTATCAAGCATGTTTGACTAGCTTAATGCATACATGACAGTAGTATACGCCATTTATGCTCGATATTTCTCGAAAGAGGAATTACTTACGGCGGGGAGCTTACGAAATTTCTCAAGAGAGACTGGCTGCTAATTTTCTTTGCGAAGCTACCAATATTCTCAACTAATTCAATTTGGCTTAGCCCTGATTTCCAAGAATCGAATCTTTTTCGTGCAAAGTGGCTTGTTCTCTACGAATCAAAGCTAGTTTTTTTTCATTTCATTTTAGTGAGTTATGTTGAGGGAAGGCCATGGTGGCCTACACCAAGCCCCAACAATGGAAGAGAGAAGAAAACGAAGGGCTAAGAGGAGAGACATATCATATCAAGCTTGTTGATCTTAGATTTGAAATATGGCAAGTTGCAAGATTCAGGAAAGCACGAAGAAGGTTGAAACTACTTGCACTTGTCTTAAAGTGCTAAGCGAGTGTTCCCCCGCGTCTTTGGGAAGCGTCACCTAGCTGGGGGAAATCCATTTCAGCCCATTCAGGCTGAGAGTAGCCATTCGGATTTCAGGTCTATTAGGATGGCTAGAACCACCGTGGGCAAACCCATTTGAGACTGCAGCAGCGTCAATGATGCTCGCTCTGATTGCATCGCAGCAGTAGACCTTCTGTGCCTAAGTACACAGTCGGATGAGAAGATCCAGTGGCTACCAAGCAGATGTTTCAGAGACAGCGCCAAATGGATTAGCGAAAGCTATCGAGACATTCGGTGTATCTTCCAATGAGTGTCTAAATGCTAGTACCATTGGGTTTTGAGAGCACAAGTGCTTATTCCAGCAGTACATGGGTGTTTGCATTAAGCTGAGCGCCCACAAAGTAGGGCAATTTTGTGCCTTGTGCAAGTCGACTGGATATCAAATTGAATCACCTACCTTATTTTCAATAGGTGCGCCTATATATATATGAAAGAGCTTACTGCTCATTGCGGCTTACCCTATACGCCGTAGCTGTTGAAAATAACCATGCAATTCTTCTTCCCATAGTGCATGTGGAATCCGCAACATAGAGAGATCTAGCAGAGAAGGTTTACGTATGCCGCCGGAGTAAGTCACTTCCGCATAAGGCACTTGAAACATCGACTGACGTGAAATGGCGATAGAAGGCACCCTTGGTGCACCCCAGTTGGTATCTTCTCAATGGGTTACATACAACCCCTTTGACCCCCTTTGCAGCGTTGAAAAGGCCCTCGATAATTCCTACTGCGTCTTCTGTTAATCCAAACTTATGCACATAATGTTTCGTAGAGTAAGGCAGATTACGGAGACTATATGGTATTGTTCCTTAAACCTGGCAAAAGTCTATGCGCAGAAGAAGAGTTTAGAAAATTCGCTTCGAAACGATTAAAAGCATTCCTAATTTTTGGCGTTGAAATTTTTGAAGTAGTGAAATGAACCTGTCAGGAAAATGCTTGAAAACTGTTGACTGTTGCCTACTGCAGTTATCTCCCTCTACTTCGAACTCTCTTGGTGTCTTTGAAATGTTCGAATTATAGAGATTCAAATTATAGCGGTATTTTGTTAGGAGACTTTCACGGGACCTGAAAATTTTGTTCGAATTAACAAAAGTGCTAATTAAATGAGTTCTAATTACCGACTACATCTTGCTTGTTCCGCACTCAATTTTTCTCGTGCGCACTCGATTTTGGAACATTTGAATTTTAAATCAACAACAACTGCATTGGAAATCTTATACTTTTATTAACATGTCTTGAAAAAGGACCTTAAATCTCTTACCGAAAGATGAACTCCCCTTCTGAAGACATTGTGAACAAATCCTGTTTCGCATTTTTTGCTCTTCTGTTCGCAACTAAATTATTTCAGGGGAAGCTCTCCTCTTGCAAAAAAAATTTCTCGTGTAAACCAGACTATAGAGAAAGTGGCACGGTGGATTTACCTTAGCATAGATTTTACTTCATTGGAGAGAAATGACCTTGTTATCTGTCTGTTTCAGGGGATTCACAAGAGGCAATGTCTACATTCCCTCCTGTATTGTCTATTGTGAAGACGAGCCATTGATTGCAGAGCACATTGTTCCCCAGTTAGCGTAAAAAGCTGAGCAATCAGGCTAATTCAGAGGACTTGCAGAACTCAGAAGGAAAAGGTCAAGAGTGGGTCGCGATGTTGTGTCATCTACTGCTGATTTTGGGGTTGGTAGGAAGAAGCAACTGTATGCCTGCAAGCACCATTGCAACAGCACTGAATTCCAAAACCATGCTGGCCAAAGTGAAACCGGAAATTTCATTTCCCACTCTTACAGGTAATGTAGAGGATTGAAAAGTATTTTATATGCATACATTTTGCAGAAACGTACAGACATACTCCCTAGCAGGAGTAAATTTATTAAGAGGAAGGATTGAATACTATGCAGAGAAGGTAGCAACGTTTTGTAGAGGCGCTTGGAGAATCGTATAGCCAAGTAACAGGATTAAGTGACAAGGGAAATTTAGTTTCAAACTGGATCGGTAACAAGGGATTCAGTTGATTAGATCGTCATTGAGCCAGTACCTACCACATCTATCAGAAATAGGAAGCTTGATCAAGCAGTATTATAAAGGGATGGAAAGTTTCAACGAATCACATTTGAAGTTGAAGCCGAGTATACAATCCAGTGCTCTTGCAATTTTTTTGGGGGGGGGGGAGCTCACCCCATGACTTGTCTTTTTGAGACATTAGAGAATAAAAGCTGTTCGCAAGGCTGCAGCTGTATCTCTTAAGGGAATGCCTCGTCAGTTTTACGGAACGCACTGGAGAATTCCCGGCTGGTTACTTAGTAACCAATACCATGCTAGTAGAGTTTGCAAATCTTTTCACGTACAAATTGTTTCGAAGCACACTTTTTCTGTGACTAGTTCGTCCATCGAGATCATTCACAAGGAGGATTTTTGACTCACCTGATAGCGTTGGAGATACCCCTGCGCTGAATTCAAATCTAACACTGTCACGCCGCAAGGAATAGCAAGTCCTCATTACACTGAAATAGTACTACCCTGCAGCACGAGACTCGATGTCATTTTTTTACTTCATCTCCTTCTGTAGACGTCACCCATAACATGGGGTCGCTTGTTCGCATTAACAAGCATCAAGTCCGCATTTTCTTCGCCACTTGGCTTGGTTCTGAATGTTCAGATGCCCTTCTTGCCAGCAACCTCCTTTTGTCACCTTTTACGACCAGCCACCTTTAATCTTGTCTAATTGCAATATGTAAGGGTGATGGTAAAGCGAAATTACGATGAAGTAAGACAACCAGTGAGCACTTCTTTCACGCTCTTGGCGTTTTTTCTAATATTGCGATTAAGTTAGCATAATTTATTCCACTTTATAGTTTAGTTAGCTCTGACTACTCTACATCGATGGAATTAGTTTTCCCAGTGGAGGCCCCCTTGTAAGTCAGCTCCCATGAAGGGCTACCCCCCTTAATTCAATTCAATAAATTAAACTAAATAAAATGGAATAGAGTTTTGCAGCGCTTTTGAATTTACGAAACTGTTTGACGCTAGCGGACGGTGTCTTTTCATGGCAATCTAGGGGCTGTTGGCATAGTGGCTATGGTACACACCTACAGTCAGGAGAGGGCAGGGCTGGAGCCACGCACTCGCTCTCGTCTTTCAACGCCATTCATCGGGGAGTTCAAGAGACTGCAAAAATTACCAAACAGGGCCGTGTGAATCATAACTAATCGCAAATTGGATTTACGAAGCAAACTGCTCCTCGCCAATCCTGGGAGGATCGATAATGACGTAGCTGTCGTGACGCATGAAAATCTCTAAATGTCTTTATCCCATGTTATCTACAAAATTTGCTCACCTCCAAATCTCATCGTTCTTCGCGAGTTTCTAAGCAACGCTCGAAGTGATCTTCTGTTGCCTTCAAGAAAATAAGCAGTGGGCAAAATTCGCTCTCTTTTACGGGAGCAAAGGTTTTTAATGGCCGACCAGCTCCTGCTAACCATGGCCCATCACTAATATCTTTTAAAGCAGCTTTTTAAAGTCTCATTATTTCAATTCTGCTTTCCTTTTTACCTTATTTTTAAACTTGTGATTGATAGACACTTCTTTAGTTCCTACACAGCGCCATTTTGTAACTGCGTTTTGCAGATTGGTGGCCCTTTGAAAGCCAGCATTGCTCAGAGAGTCACGTTCATAAAGAATCTACACTGTTACAATTATTATAACTGTTATCGTTTAAATTTTACTCGGCATTTGATGTTATCGCCGGATTCTTCAATCTTCATCAAGCCACCCAACATGGCCTAAGATGATAAGCTGCCTTCCTGTTGTCCATATAAACTATTATTATTATTATTGCATTTATTACTATCAAAATTACTTTTATTATTATTATCATTATTATTATTGTCAAAATCATTATCATAAGGGGGCATATGGCGTGATAATGTGTGTAAAGTGCCGTGAGGAAAAGAATTTATCACCCTAACTCAGAGTTCTGTGGCTCGGCATGGTACATCTCTAAGAAAGTGCTTCTGGGTGCTCGTTTCTCGTTTCTCGTTCTCGTTTTGGAAATCACATTCACTTCCCTCTATTCAAGTTTAGAAATTCTTGGCGAAAACATTTTTCACACTGGAAAACCAGACATAGAATGAGATGCAACTGAATTCGTCTACTGTAGTGAAGCATACTTGCGGCACGGTATATATGCAACTGCATCAATGCGGTCTGATCGAGACGAGCAGAAGTTCCACAAAATGCATAGCTTATGCTAGTAATATCATAAACACGTGGGACTTGTAAGATGAAACGGACTGGCAGCATGGTGGCAGCTTTTGTGTCCATTCAGCACATAAAATTTGAAAACATTCGCTCGGAAGATTCTTCTCTGCATAATCAAATCCATTGCATAGCAAGATAGGCCCCTTTATCTTACTAGATTAGCTTCATAAAACTTTCTTTTAAACATTATATCCGGCAGGCTGGTTCACACAAAGTCTGGCTTATCTTTTAATTTTCATGTCAAGTTAAGATACAATGCATGAATATAAAGCATCAAAATTATTTTTACAAGAACGATTTTATCTTTACCTATTCACTAGAGTTTCATACAGAAGAAGCCAGTTGCTAGTGTTGAAATGATTCACTGTAGATTGCTTTCATTTTAACACATCTTGTCGAATACTAGATTTGAATGATTATTTCACCAGCCTGGTTAACAAATCTGATAACGGAAGAGCAATGAAACGCACGTAGTTTATTCCAAGCCATGGCTCCTCGTTTTTACTCTTTGCTATAGGTTTGACTAATTGTCATTATTATCTGAATTCAGAAATGTCTGCTCAAGTGTTTAAGGGCACCAACAGTGATTTTATGGGTAGAATTGGAAGCCTCGTTCAAACGCTTTTAATGTTTGCTAAGGAGACAGTGGTGCCGTGGTGTAGTGGTTAAGCATGCGGACTCATAACACAGGCGTTGTCAGTTCACTTGCTCACAATAACAGCGCCATTGGTGAGGAAGGCAACGGGAAACCACCTCATAAACTCCACTTCCCTAGAAACAAACTCCGAGCCTTGTCTCTGGCTTCTGTTGCGCTCGAAATCGAGTAAGCAACGCATTAAAGGTATAGACGAGTTACGAATGAATGTGAAGTGAAAGAGGTTTCTGGCAAAGTATATTATAGTATATCTTTCTCATTCAACTGATAATTTTTTCGTCCGACATTCATTATAGTATGAAACGTGGGATAATGGGCGAAGAGAGATTGAAATTAATGTTCAGGGATGGTGCTAAACGTGCGAAGCTGTGGACCATTGAACGAATTCAATAATGAGATACGGTTGAAATCTTAATGTCCAGGTTCATGCGATTCCTATCCTCGTCCTAATTTATCAATGTTTTTTGAGTTCGTGCTGATCCATCTAGCTCGAAGTCATTGAAAAGTGAAAACCTCCCCTGAGTGCTATGTTGCTTCCTATTGATGTAACCACACTACCTGATTCCCACATCTTCCTGTACACATATCGTATTTTCTTAAATAGAAGCCACCCTTGGATACAAGCCCCACTTTTCCTACTGAAAATAATAGAAGCCGCGTATTTCTCTCCTCAG
The DNA here is from genome assembly GCA_964026355.1 of Pseudorhiza aurosa. Lineage (NCBI taxonomy): Eukaryota > Metazoa > Cnidaria > Scyphozoa > Rhizostomeae > Lychnorhizidae > Pseudorhiza > Pseudorhiza aurosa. Next base: position 4,548,959 of record OZ032119.1, read on the forward strand.
ATCTTTATGATTCTACTTCGCCTTCCTCGGTATTGCAACCAAAACAATAAAAGACACCCTTGAATACAAGCTGCATTTGATTATTAGCCGCATTTTCCCTAACTGAAAGTAATCGAAGCCGCGGCTTCTATTCAAGAAAATACGGTATCTACTCATTCTGAAAGTCCCACCTTTATTGAAAGTCCCGCCTTTATTGAAAGGGATACCACTGGCCCTATTGTTATTGATGAAGGGTTTTTTTATGACTAACCCATGCTTCAACGGTTAAATCCACTGAAGAAATCAAGCCTTGATCCATTCCGATCTTTCATTCTGAAGTGCGACCTACTTTATCGACTTGATGGTCATGATTCATGCCTACTTCATGAAAATCATTTCAACTTGTGACTGTATAATTCAAATGGCCTGGTATCCATGTCAGCATTGAGATATCCGGTCATAAAATGCATTCCCACAGCCATTCATCGGTTACTTCAAAATTATTATCAACGGAATATTCCTTAGTATTGCCAATAATACTTGATAGACGGTTTGAAGGTGGCAAATCTAGGTTTGATTGAACGTCCTTCCTCATGATCTAGTGAATAGGGTGGTGCCATTTCTGTATTTTTAGACTTTTTAGACTTTTAGCCAGCCACGCAGCTGGACAAAGACAGTAATGCAATGGCTAGGTCTGCATGCGGGTAGTACCGTCTCTATAACTGCAGCAGTATTTTCCACATTAACCTACCTTCACCACGCCATTTTCATTAATATAATGGTTTTCATCTCTAGTTCTTTAGCCTTCCTTCAGTTCTCCATGTTACGGATTAGCCACGCGTTTACACTACAGAGTGATCCGGTACAGTTTTGTACCTGCTAGGAAAGAGGAACAGTTTTGTGCCTGCACTGCTCCGAAACTGTACCGGTACAGTGTAAACGCGAAGGAAAAGGGACACTTTTGTATCGGATCAAAATTGATCCGGTACAGTGTAAACGCAGTCTGTGTCTGTCGGGCGTACATTTTTGCACGCGCAGTGATTGCAAAGAACTGAGCATTATAAAGAAAGTTTCCATTACTCAGCTCCTAAGGACAGGATGATACACCAATCAATATACTTGAGTTACCAACACTGAATACTTTTTAAGGGCAGCTGAAAGCGCATTTGAAGAGAGCAAGACTTGAAGAAGCACTACCCCCCTGGAAGAACAGCTCCACGTTAAATCGGTTTTTTTCTTTTCATCTCTATATTCTGTTTTGAATAACTTTACTGTTGTTATATGCTGAAGGGCGCTTCGTGTATAAGAATTTATAAAATGAAATTAAATGATTGTCACAGCAAAGGGCTTGCCACCATGGAGGCTACGTGTGCCAAGCCGATCCCGTCTCATTCTTGGACACAAAATGTGGAAATCTACCAAATTGATTCTTTTATGCAGTTGCAAAAGCTTGCAAACATACATAGCCACAGTTTCGTGTCGTCTATATGTACTAAAAACAACCAATTGCATAGAAATAGCTAATTAGCCATGGACGAAATTTGTTTTGAAAGTATTTCGATACGTTGCGTCAGGGTCCAACTGAAAGCTGTTTTAAGGGAAGGGGCTATTGAGTTTTGAAAATGGTTCCATTGGAAAAATACCCTAATGTCAAACGGGTCGCCCTTAAGATAATGGCAATGTTTGGGTCAACATACGTGTGCAAGTCTGTGTTTTCAACCCTGAAACTCGTGAAATAGAAGGACCGATCTGTTGCAACGGACACCCATGTAAAAGAGTTTTTTTTGAGTTACAATACAAAAGTTGAGTTACAGAATACAAGCCAGACTTGAAGAGGATCGTTAAAGATAAGGAATGTCAAAAGTCCCACTAAGCAGCATGTTTTGTAAAAGAAAAACGCTATTATGAATTAATATATAATATATTTTTGCTTGTTGGCTTGGTTGAGGAAGGGATGGGATTTCCATTGCACTTTCATTTAATTCAAGGACCGTGGATCTTCAGTGAACGCTAGTTTACCAGGGGCCTTCCATTTGCTTTACAACACAATAATTGAATTATCAAGAACGAAGCTAATACATACTATTATTAAAAATATATAGATGATTTTTTGTGCATGTTTGCCCGCGTGTCTCATGTGGCTCTTTGCAGCAGCATATGGAAAATTGTGGCTCTTGGTCTCTGACAGGTGGCCTTCCCTGCACTTGTCTCTTCCTGCAGTGATTTTGAAACTCTGATGTTCGGTCATCTGCTGATACTTTGTGAGCGAACGTCATCATCTGCGCTGGTTGGCTCCTCTTACTTTCCAATTCTATGCGAAATAATAGCCACCAACGAAACAGCATTGTACGAATCAAGCGAAGCGATGAATGCAAATTGTAATGATTCTTTTTCAAAATATTTCTGGCTATTCAGTTGTGCGATATGCGTTTGTTATTTACGAGTGGGTATTCTTCTTGACATAAAAGTTTACCTTAAGAATAGTTGCCATCAGGAACGTAGAGGGAGGGGCTTCCATTTTGCTATTCAATAAAGCCGAATCTTCGTTTGCGTCCGACGAAACTTCCTGCAGCCGAGTCTTCGTTTGCGTCCGACGAAACTTCCTGCAGCCGAATCTTCGTTTGCGTCCGACGAAACTTCCTGCAGCCGAATCTTCGTTTGCGTCCGACGAAACTTCCTGCAGCCGAATTTTCGTTTGCGTCCGACGAAACTTCCTGCAGCCGAATCTTCGTTTGCGTCCGACGAAACTTCCTGCAGCCGAATTTTCGTTTGCGTCCGACGAAACTTCCTGCAGCCGAATTTTCGTTTGCGTCCGACGAAACTTCCTGCAGCCGAATTTTCGTTTGCGTCCGACGAAACTTCCTGCAGCCGAATTTTCGTTTGCGTCCGACGAAACTTCCTGCAGCTGGATGATCCTGGGCATTTTTGTCACGGAATCGTTCGGCTGTGTAGCTTAGATGACAACCGAAAGAAACTAGCAGCTTTGTCCTCAGTGACACAGTGGTCTACTGGTCCAGCGTGCCGACTCGTAACCCAGGGGTTGTTAGTTCGAATCCTGAGAATTTCGCAATCAAAAAGACCATCGGTGATGAAGGCAACATGATACCACTTTTACAATCTGTTGTCCAAGAAAAAACTGACAGCTTGGCAGGCGCGCAACTACGGAGGGAGTCCTGGGGGTCCAGACCCCTGCACTTCTTCTAAAAATAGCGAAGGTCCCCTTCTTCAAGGGAAATGCGAAGCTTCCGTTTGCAAATGAAATGATTCGATATTGTTGTCAATACTGGATGAGTAATTGTTAATGAGTTTACGAGAAGAAGAAGAAGAATTTCAATGAATTAAAAGTAGCGAAATGGTGAAAACCCTTGACGCACATCTTCCGTCTGTAAATCTGAAGAATAAAATTCCAGACCATGTCTTCTTTTAACAGTATCTCTATTGTGCCCTAATTTGTAGCCCGGACCCCTGTCCTATAAAATTCCTATTGCTTGCTTGCTCCACTGCTGCTAAGCACGAAACTGAGCATGCTAAACAATAAGGACAATCTGTAACGCAGTAGGAAGTTACATCATAAAACTCTCCTCTCCGAGAAAAATTTGAAGCTCTGACTTTGGCTTCTGTTAACCTCAAGATGGAGTATGTTATTCATTTGTCCATTCTATTCTCAGCTGATTTTCAAAACATGCTTCTAAAAGCAACTGATTTCGTGTTTTTTGCACCCGTAGCATGCGAAAGGAACATGCAGGTTAACTGCATCAATCAGTTTGGAACTGTTGAATACCTCAAAGGCACCAAAGAGTCACCCTGCAACATACGAAAGCTGACCAACTGCCTGAATGTAGAGAAAGCCAAACGAGAATGTCGAGTAAATGACTACGGAACGGTGTACTATATCGAAGCATTTCTACGCAACGTAAATGTAAACAAATGCATGGACGATTTCGATTTTTACGAAGTTCATCAGCTGTTTCAAGCACCCAGTACGTATTTTTTCACATATTATTCATAAAGCAACACATAATCTATCACCTCAGCCCTTTGATGATTTCGAACTGCAAATAGAAATGACGTAGGGGCTAGGAAGCAGATCTATACAGATGCATCGACGTGCTCTTGAAAAGCGTTCCCTGAAAAGCAAAACAAATAGTTCAATCTCCTTCTTCTTATGGTAGATGTAGCCATCTTCATTTTTGTGTTCCACCGTCATCTTCATCGGCGGCTTCGGTTGGGTCTACAAATTTGATTGCATCCCAAGGCCGTTCTCATAGGGATTTGACATCCAGGTCTACAGGCTTGCTTGGGCATGTAAACAGATGTTTGACTTCATTTGGGCCAACATAACAGTACGGGCATTCGTCAGGCACTTTTTCGTTGATTCTATGACTGCAGTTGTTCAGTAGTGGACACGATCCTGACAGTAGATGTGCCAGTATTTATCTTGCTCTCCTTGCCAGTGGCTTCTCTGCTTCATTGATTGGAGGGGGATTTCCATGCAACACGCTATCACAACGTAAAAAGAATCACAATTCATTCATAACTTATCGCGCATGGTACCTGCAGAGGAGCAGATGTTGAGGGGAAAATTTCCAATCAGTGTACAGATTATGAACCGTACTCATTTGCATATAGATTTTAATTGGGGTAGAAAATTTGAACTGGTATTAATGAGTTCCAGGCATGCGCTCCAGTACATGCCAAAGCATGTTAGTCTAATGGTTTCACTCAAATTTCTCGTCTGGTATCTGAGACCAATAGCAGCTGAAACGCCCCAAGAGAACAAGACAGATGAAAACTGGTATTTAGAGTTAAGCAGTCTTATGGACGGACGTAGCTTTCTGAAGACTAAAGATTCCTCGCTCTTGTAGCATTTTTTTCCGGGTTCTTTCGATAGGGCGGAACAGTGGCGGGTAGGCCCTTGGGCTTTAGCTAAGGAAGTGAGTGAGTCGGTTGCTTTCTTCTAAACATGTCGCAACACAGGGAAACAGAAGAATGTCACATGACAAGTGAACAAGGACAATGGTATCTGGAAAGGAAGCAGTCAACCTCACGATGCGACAAACAAACACGTGCAGAATAGCAAAGGAGAACAGTACCTTACCGTAACGATCTTCTTCTTCTGGCGTTAACCCCACTTAGGTGGGGCAGGCTGTGCGGCTAGCCCTCCTTCACCCCATCCTACCCTGACATCATCCTTCTTCGAGGTAGCCGTTGCTCACTTTTCACAGCTGTGCAGCGTTGCTTCTGCGCATCACGTCCGAGGATGGCCTGGCATGAGATAAATTCAATCTAGTCCAATTTTGGCAAGACTATTTACGGCCGGAAGCTCATCCTGCCACCAGCCCTGTCCAATTACCCGGGCTTGGGACCAGAACTGGGTTGTTGTGCACCTAATAGAATAGTAGCTGTGTAAATGGTACTCTTTATTGAGGCTCTCTCGCCTTCGTCAAGTCAATGGCACTACTACAAGGTGGTGGGCATCCTGAGAGGTACTACCATCCTGGGTCAAAATGGACCTGAGGGCAAGAAGGTCTAATGGGTGATTCTACAACAACGAAACCCAGATACAGTTACAGTCTTACCAGGGACATGGTTTATCATCATGATCATAACCAATAATTCGTCAACCCTAAAATGCTAAAATTTTCTCGGGCTCATCACGGCCACCTCTTGAAGGCCATCTCATCACGGCCATCTCATCACGGCCACCTCATCACGGCCATCTCATCACGGCCATCTCATGAAGGCCACCTCTTGAAGGCCATCGCAATTTGCCCAGGCACTTCCAATTTGATTCTCAGTGGATTTCTGAAACTAACAGCAATATCCTTTGCTCCAACTGAAGGTCCAAAGAACGTGCATGAATTCAGTAACACGCACAGGACACTGTCATCTGGTGATCATGATGCTGTGCCGTACCACCCCAATGACAACGAGATTGATGATGATGATGATGACCACGAAGGTGGCGAATCTGGAAGTGGCCAGACTTAGCTGCATTCATTGAATTTCGGGATGAGAGTTATTTCACAGTTTTCTTCATTGCAACATCATCTACATGCTTTCTTCGCCTCAGTGGATCGGCCATTGATGAACCGTGGCTGCGAAGGCGAGCTTCGCTTCCCTGCATTCTGAATTCTCTGTAGAACAGGTCAAAGACTGATATTTTATCAAAGTACTATTCAGAACAATTACTCTTTTTGTTTATTTGTGTTTGCTGCCTAGCCAACGAAGGTAGGTAGATCTAACCTCATTAACTAGCTAAAGTTATCGGACAGCGGCCTAACTCCTTACTCTTGGTCTGCGACGTCCCATAATTGCTATGCCTGTAATAGCAAAATTGGAGACTTCTCTCCGCCCAATCTAAGATGAGTTAAGGGAGATTTCATAACTTAGCGTAGAATCATTAATCCTCTACTAAATGATAAGAATTGACAACCAAAATGTAACTGTTACAGCTGGGTATCCAGCATTGACCTCGACTTCATAACGGGGAAACCTAAAACCCCCGAAAGAATTGAAGGTGAAATGCTCTGGTCTAAGATTTACAGTCGTTTCCCACCATGAAATGGAAGCCTTGTTTCTAATTGAACGTGACACTTTTCGACAGTGTTACTGAACCATGCCATAGCCACTTTCTCGTCGTGTCAAGGTCTAATAAGAACTACGATTAGTGCTATTGGCTAAAGCTATCTTTGTGCTATGACCCACTACCCACTTCATGTTCGTTTGCTCTGCTTACCCCCTACCCCCTACCCCCTACCCCCTACCCCCTACCCCCTACCCCCTACCCCCTACCCCCTACCCCCAAATGGTAAGGCATATTGATGGCTCGCTCCAGTATCCAAAAACCTAACTGCGAATTTATTAATGTGGATAAAAATTTAGTTTTATTTTTGAACTAATTCTCTTCTGTTGCAGCAAACTTGTACAGCTAGAATTGTATATTAATACTCGTTAAGCTGTTCCGTTACCAGATAATAATAAAAAGGCATTTATATTGCGTCATTCATCCACGTGGCTCAAAGGCGCATTACATAATACATGGTAGCATGCACCCTCTTTAAACAGCCTCAATCTCAAAACGGCCAAGCGAAGAATTCATAAGCTACCTACTAGAAGTGCGCTGTTGAATCAGAGATTGAAAAGGGCATGCATGGTGTGGAATGATTTTAATCAATGAATAAACCGTGACCGTACTACCCAGCTTTCCGTTTCAGATCACAGTAGAAATAGAAGCTTTCAGCCTAGAATCAAGGTTTCGAGCAACTGCTTCAAAGTAATTATACAACAGAATAAGTTTGGCTGAAAAAATGCATGGGAAAGACACTATTCATGATTTTGTCAACACCTCCAGGAGAAAATGATAGCATTCAGGACGACGAATCTCGCTAGATAGAATTGTTTATTTTCACGTCCAAATGCATTCGCGATAATTGCATCGCTCCCAATACCTCCGTAAAAATTTGTTTTCACACAATATAATGCTGAGCTTAGACCAGACGGAATCATTCTTATTTACATGTAATCACTGTTGATTGTTATATCAAAGTATTCCCATAAATGTTTATTTGCGTAAGATAACAGTAATGCAAGCTAGTATCAACACACTATGAAAATGTTGGGAAGTTTCCTTTTGCCACTCTCCTTACATTTGAGGAAAATTCCTGTCTTCAGAAGCTTTACTTAGAATTCTAAGGTAGTTGCTAGATTTCTTAGAAGCGAAACGTATTCAGCAGTGTATCTCTCCTGTACTCTTCATCCTCTTCATCAATGACCTGCTCACCTCCACGTCTTCTAGCATTCACTCCTTTGCTGATGATACCTTCCTAAGTTCCTCATTTTCATTCAATCCAAATGACCATGCTTCCACCGATATCCAACTCCATAGAAACATTTCAGCCTCGCTTCTCTCCAATGATCTGACAGTTATTGAGAAGTGGGGTAAAGACAACCTAGTTTCGTTCAACCAAAGCAAGACGAAACAGGCTGTCATTTCGCGCAAACGTAATCAAAACTTTCCAGCTGTCTTCATGAATGGTGATGAACTGGACACTTCAGCTTCTTTCACACAACTTGGTCTTTCTCTTTCATCTAATCTCACTTGGAAAACTCACATCCATTCCCTTGCTAAACATGCATCTCAAAAGCTCGGTTTCCTCGCCAGAGCCCGTGGGTTTTTCTCATCTTCTAACCTTCTATCTATATACAAGTCCCAAATCCGTCCTTCTTTAGAGTACTGCTCCCACGTCTGGGGTGGTGCTCCAAAATCTACTCTCTGTCTTCTCGACAAAGTCCAGTCCAAAGCCATTCGTCTCATCAATAATCCTAACCTCACCAACTCGTTCCAACCTCTTTCCCATCGTCGTTTAGTTGGAGATCTTTCCATCTTTTACAGATACTTTAACGGACATTGTTCTCAGGAGATCAGGGATATTATTCCAGTTCCTCTGAGGCGTGTCAGGACCACCAGAAGCTCAACTCATTCACACCCTTTCCAAGTTTCACTGCCTAATCCACGAACTCTATCTCACAAATCATCATTCATCCCAAGAACATGCAACTTATGGAACGTCTTGCCCTCTTCTTGCTTTCCTGAGTCCTACAACTTGCCATCTTTCAAATCTAAGATAAATAAACTTGATCTTATCTCTCTATCCTCTTAGCTGCTCGCTTTCTTCTTTCTTCCTTTGTTGGGGCTTTGTATAGGTCACCATGGCCTTTCCTCAACATAACCCACTAAAAAAAAAAAAAAAAAAAAAAAAAAGTGTCCTGACTCTTACTTTTGGTGTGACGTCATGCATGCGGAGGCTACTATGATTTATAATGATAAGTAGATTTTCTATGACACTGAGCAGCTATGGCTGTTTATCAGCGACCTTGCGATCTCTAATTGCCGAGAAGTAAAAGTAAAGCTAGGGATCGCCTCGAATTAGCAACCACTGAATTTTCAATCATTGCGCCATCCTTACATATAAACATTGCTTGGTTTTTGATGGAAGTTCAGTATCGTCCATACTGTCAGATCCCCTTCTTCCATGAGCTGTCTGTGAGGAAATGCTGGCCTAAATCTCTCTCAGACTTAGTGAATCGCCAAAGATGCTCTAACTAGATGAAGCAAGAAGTCTTAAAAGGCCAAGATTTGACACATTCTCAACGTTCAAAATATACAGAAAGCGGTGGTGTGACTTAAAGTAGACAGGGCGTCTCTGTCTTCCCACCGGTCTATTCCAACTGCTTCTCTTAAAATGCGATTTGAAATCTTTTGCAAGGGGCTATATTTCCCTAGAAAAAACTTTGCGATGAAAGCAACGGGCAAGCAGGTCAAAAAATCCACTTCCCCAGCAGAAACTCCGAGTCCTGTCTCTTGTTTCTGCTAAACTTGGAAAAGACGTGCCTCGAAGTCCGTGATAAAAACCTGTTTGCCTAATTATTCATAGCAATTCGTCTTCTGTTCAAAATGAAAAGCAGCCTATATCGAATTTGATATGTTTGCATGCGAATGCGGATTAGGATCTTAATAACCAATTACAATACCGGAAATTATGGTTCTACTTTTATCAGTCATTTTAATTACCGACTCGTCGCTTTTTCGAAATTGATATTCTCTGCTAGTCCGTTCATTTCTCGCTGTTTACCTACTAAGCAACACCAAAACCTGTTTACAGGACCCTTGTTGATAGCAGTATATCACATGTACTGAAAAGGCTTATCCTGTATAAATATGTATTATTATCATTATCATTATCATTATCAAACGGGCATTTGCTCATCCCTTGAAGCGGAAAATAGCTGTAAACACCTCATTAACAGGAAACAAGACTAATTTTACGACTGATGCATTGTCCATAAGCATACATTGCTTTGCTCTCCATTGGCTGAATGACTTGGAACAGCATCATTCTCAATGCTAAGCACTGCTCGGGTAAGGACTTGCTATGCAGCTATGTAAGACTCATCTGACGCCTGCTTCATTCTTCGTATCTCCACCTGTAGGCAGGAATTTAAGACGTTACGAAGCTATTTCAATCGACAATGTGCCTGGTCACTCGTCTTCCTTCTACCTAACCTCCTTCTTCTACACTTGCATTAAAGATGGCCTGAATTTGGCTTTCGTAACGGGTAGGTATCCAACCACTTCACAAATGTAGTGCGAAATGATAAAATTGATCTTCCCTGTTCTATTTCTTCTTTTTAACACTTTCTCATTCTTCAATTCTTTTCAATGTCTACTGGTACAGGACATTCAACTCAAGGTTGAAGTATGCTGCGAAGCATGCGCATCCAACTACATAAACGCTAGTGCCCAGGTCACCCGTTACGTATATATTGCGTAACTACGTGTAGCTAAGAGGTCGAATCGATTCAGTTTTACGTTGGGACGTGCCCTACTCTTTGGAAACAGAACTGAAAGATTTTTCTTGGGAGGTGTTCGGGTCCTCAGTCCCTCTACGGTAGGCAGATGAGGTACACAATAACAGACGATGATCACTTTCCCAAAATCAGGTCGTATTCTCTCAGCATTGCATCATGTATTTACTCTGTCTGGCCAAAGTTAAATTCTTGCAAGTCAATGCCTATGATTGGTAAAAACTGGAGAATTATTCAATCTTACCATGTTGCAATCTTAGACCATGTTCACATTGCTCCGTATTCGTATTCATCCGTTTTAATGTTGACCGGTCGGGCCTATTTATATTGCTCCGGGTAAATTTGAAGACGCTACGAAAACGATGAGGCGTTCACATTGCTCCGCCCCGGATAAAAGGGAAACTCTCTCTCTCTCTCTTTGTGTGTGTGTGTGTGTATGTGTGTGTTTATGTGTGTGTGTGTGTGTGTATGTGTATGTGTATGTGTATGTGTATGTGTATGTGTATGTGTATGTGTATGTGTATGTGTATGTGTATGTGTATGTGTATGTGTATGTGTATGTATATGTGTATGTGTATGTGTATGTTTGTGTTTGTGGATGTGTGTGTTTGTGTGTGTATGTGCGTGATTGTGTCTGTATGTGTGTGTTTGTGCTTGTATGTGTGTAAGTGTATGTGTGTATGTGCGTGTTTGTGTGTGTGTGTCTGTATGTGTGCGTTTGTGCTTATATGTGTGTAAGTGTATGTGCGTGATTGTGTCTGTATGTGTGTGTTTGTGCTTGTATGTGTGTAAGTGTATGTGTGTGTGTGTGTGTGTGTGTGTGTGTGTGTGTGTGTGTGTGTGTGTGTGTGTGTGTGTGTGTGTGTGTGTGTGTGTGTGTGTGTGTGTGTGTGCGTGTGTGTGTGTGTGTGTGTGTGTGTGTGTGTGTGTGTGGTGTGTGTGTGTGTGTGTGTGTGTGTGTGGACGTGTAGGTGTATGGGCATGCGAGTGTGTGGGTCTGTGGTTACATGTGTGTGTATTTGTGTAAAGCACTGAATTGTAACTCTATATATTCCCTCTACCAGAAAAGACTTGAAGGAAGACGATGTTGTGCTTAAAGTTATAGCAAGTAAAGATGGTTACATCAGCTTCACAGCTGTCAGGCTTATGACCTGCTTCAGCAACTCAGCAGTGAAGGTGTGCATGCGTATATACTGTCTTCTTGAAATGCATTGGAACCCTGGATCCTACGTGTAAACTACACTGTCTGCCCGTGCTATTAAACTATAGTATGATCATTCAAGTCATGCTTTTGTTGAAACTCATATAATTGCTGTAAACTAGAACTATTGGCAGTTTCATGATTTACTACACACTTACAGCAATATTCATCTGCTCTGCTGACCTCCGTCACCGTTATAATGTGACAGGAGACTAGCTCATAGAGACGACGTCTTTCATCAGTATGATTGTAATTTGCTAAGTGAAGACCAACGACGAAGAAAAGTGCAATACTGAATGTATCACCTGACATTTATACCATATGTTATTCTCCTCTCCATCGCATCATTTTTCTTCGTTTTAGATAACCTTAGAATTCATTCACACACTTTCCCTCGTTTTCCACTTCTCACAGGTGACAGCTACCAATTTCTATCTTTTTGCTGTATGTTATTGAATGCATGTTTTGGGCTTTGAGACTTATCTTCGTATCAATATAAAAACAACAGCTCCAAAAGCACGAAAACTAAAAGCTAAGTTGAAACCCTAGCTATAAAACTCCAATGCACATTTAACAGTAAAACAACAACAAGACAATCAATCGTTGCATCCATCGTAATTAATGATCATTGTTTTCTTTTTTTTTCTGTCATCTCCCCTGTACTCTTCATCCTTTTCATCAATGACCTGCTCTCCTCCACGTCTTCTAGCATTCACTCCTTTGCTGATGATACCTTCCTAAGTTCCTCATTTTCATTCAATCCAAATGACCATTCTTCCACCGATATCCAACTCCACAGAAACATTTCAGCCTCGCTTCTCTCCAATGATCTGACAGTTATTGAGAAGTGGGGTAAAGACAACCTAGTTTCGTTCAACCAAAGCAAGACGAAACAGGCTGTCATTTCGCGCAAACGTAATCAAAACTTTCCAGCTGTCTTCATGAATGGTGATGAACTGGACACTTCAGCTTCTTTCACACAACTTGGTCTTTCTCTTTCATCTAATCTCACTTGGAAAACTCACATCCATTCCCTTGCTAAACATGCATCTCAAAAGCTCGGTTTCCTCGCCAGAGCCCGCGGGTTTTCTCATCTTCTCACCTTCTATCTATATACAAGTCCAAAATCCGTCCTTCTTTAGAGTACTGCTCCCACGTCTGGGGTGGTGCTCCAAAATCTACTCTCTGTCTTCTCGACAAAGTCCAGTCCAAAGCCATTCGTCTCATCAATAATCCTAACCTCACCAAATCGCTCCAACCTCTTTCCCATCGTCGTTTAGTTGGAGATCTTTCCATCTATTACAGATACTTTAACGGACATTGTTCTCAGGAGATCAGGGATATTATTCCAGTCCCTCTGAGGCGTGTCAGGACCACCAGAAGCTCAACTCATTCACACCCTTTCCAAGTTTCACTGCCTAATCCACGAACTCTATCTCACAAATCATCATTCATCCCAAGAACATGCAACTTATGGAACGTCTTGCCTTCTTCTTGCTTTCCTGATTCCTACAACTTGCCATCTTTCCAATCTGAGATAAATAAACTTGATCTTATCTCTCTATCCTCTTAGCTGCTCGCTTTCTTCTTTCTTCCTTTGTTGGGGCTTTGTATAGATCACCATGGCCCCATTGCCTTTCCTCAACATTACCCACTAAAAAAAAAAAAAAAACCATGGTTTAAACATGCTCGGGGTATTTGAAAAACCTGCCGTCGATTTTTTGGAGATTCTAAGAGACTTCGAGCATGACCAAAGAAGGAGAGAATGCACAGTGTTAATATAACTGAGATAATAACAGATAAGAAATTCTTATTACGACTTTGTCATCGCTGTAAAGACTGGGATGATCCGGACTTCACATCGTCTTAAAATTCTTGTTTGCTTTGATTCAAGTGGCTAATTGTACGCTTCCTGTTTAGATAATGGTTTTCAATTGTATTCTCAAGTTTATACCCATAGAATGAAGTTTAAAAAGAAAACTGTTTCTTTCATGTATCGTATTTAAAGTTAATTGTTCTTTGGAATGAAGAGCGAGCCTTCTTAACAAATTTTTGTGGTTTTGAGTGGGACGAGTATTCAATGACCCGCGTCAAGTCGCGGGATCGCTCGGGAGATCATAAACGACGCCTATTGGAGTTGCACGAACAGGTCTCAGTTGGTTTGAAAATTAAGGTTTGTTTTGGTACGGTCATGGTCGATGGAGAATGAGTGAATCCAGGAAAAGCAACAGTTCAACGGATGAAAAGCCGAAAGGCTTCTACAGGCGTGGTGCCATTAGGGAGAAAAATGTTTACGAAGTCAAGGATCATAAATTCGTACCTAAGTTCTTCCGGCAACCGACTTTCTGTGCACATTGCAAAGATTTCATTTGGTGAGTTTCGATTTAAGTTTCGGCCTACCTTTGCGACCAGAAGTCTGCCAAAAATGTGCAGCCAGCGCGAGCTATTTTGCATTTTAAAAAGCCGTTTAATTCGAAAGGTGAAATTATATTGGTCCAAGTTTACTCATTGATCCAAATTTTCATTGTTTATCTTATTTTTTGAGTGGGTGGCTTTGCCCACGTATATTTTTCTCATCAATAGATGAAGGCGTTCCTCTTTTGTTAGCTTGGCAAGCAGCATTTTTTCATTAGTTTTTCTAAGCGATATACCTTCCAGCCAATTCAATAGCAATTTTTGCTATTTATACAGTGTTGTTTTCAGTTTTTATGTCAGCTTTTGATGAATGTCTCATTTTGCTCAAAGAAAATGTCGTGTTAATAGAATATTCGTATCTCTTCGAAATTCTACACAATGCATTTGAGAAAGGTTTGTATTGCAAGCATCTTCGCTCAATGTTTTCATCTCCTGGGTGTTCTGACAATGGGATCAGTACTGCATAATTTACGTCCTGTCTGGTCGTCTTTTTGCAAAGTATGGTACCTTGAAAATACCCGACGCTCTGTCAATGTAAAGGCGACTTTCTGCAAATATATACTAGTGGTTTTGAACGTGATTTGTACAGCCATGAAGGCCTATCCAACAAAACAGTTTTGTGTTGTGAATACTTGGCTTTTAATTGAAACGGATGAAGGTGTAATTAGTCGCAGGTGAAGTTTAGACGGAAGCCAGCATCCCTCACATTGATATGACAGAATGTTTGTATCTTGCAGTATCATAACTTCAGCAAATACCACCGTTCCACAAGTGCCTCTTGTTCTGTAGAAGTTTATTTTCTCTGTTTGCTTTCAAGCATAAATTCTAGTCGTTCTCGTTCGTATTTAGGTTTTCCTACAAGGAATCTCTGTTATATGTGTCAATTCTTCAAGAATCACGGAATGCCAAATGGTGTTTCTTCAAATGCACAATATGACACTTTTTCTAACAGTGATCTTACTGCTCCATGAATTGAATCAGGTCTGCTAGATAACGTGAAATTAGGATTAGTGTGTCATTAAATCAGAGGTATTTGAGACTGAGGTTAGTTTTTTTGACGTGATGTGGGTGTTTACCTTGACGCCAATCTAGTGTGGTTTAAGGCCTTTTGATTTCCTTTTCTCATCCTCAAAGAACATGCACGTGGGTTGAAAAACTGAATCTCAGAACAATTCTTTATCCTGTTTGATTAGTAGCAAGGTCAGCTAATATCACTTTCCTTCTGCAAAGCTCTGGCTTTGTGTTTCAGAATTAAGAAAGCAAATTGAGGAGAATTGTCCTTTTTATTTCTGCATTCTCTGCTTCCTAAGATAGATCAACTCTTTGTGACATTAAAGAGCCTTGGAAATGTCTCTCATTGTTTCCTTGCTCTGCCAAAGCAACCAAGGCTAGTATTTATGGTGTAGGGTGTAAGGTTTTACAAAGTTGGGTTTAAAGGTGGGGAAATTATATTGACCCTTTCATTGGTGATAAAGTCTTTATTCAAATTTGTATCAAAAATCTTTGCTACACCTCACAGGATTTAATCCCCATTAATAGTATTTGTGTTATTAGGAAAGGGACCATATCTTCATTGCTTAACCACCAGTGAAGCCCTAATTCTCACAACGGGCAACTTCTCCACCCCAGCTACTGATTATACCTCTACTTGGACCAGGAGAAAATAGAAATGAATGTTTTGTTTGTAAGCATATTTGCAAATGTTAAATTTTGCATCCTGGTTAAATTTGGACTCAAATATCATAACCACTGGGCAAAGTCATTTCAATATAGAACTGGTCCCATTGCTTTTCAATTGCTCTAAGAATCATGTTGAGTTTATTTGTAAGAATCTTTTAAAGCCTGAAGATTTGGTGTCAAAAATCTGGGGCTTCCCTCTCTAACAAAGCACGGTTGTCTGGAAATACACATTGCTAATACCTTTACAGTGTCTGCATGCTCTTATTCTTGAGGCTTCATTTAGCAAAGCTGCTTCTCAGTCACCATATCGCATTTATTTTTGCAAAAAGGGCATCAGCCTATTTTACTTGGAGTGTTTGTTCTTGAGAATTATATTCAAAAGTACTCTTTTCTCATGATCTCATCATGGGGAACCAAGAATCCAGAAATGATAAGCCAGTTCTAAATTGAATCAATCCAAGCCTGGATGAATGAGGAGGACTGGAGATGCACAAGGCCCTCAAAACTCCATTTTTAGCTTTAAAGATTGATTGTATAGATGTGTTTGAAGAAAGAAAGAAATCTACCAAGCAGTTTGGTCACCTTGTTAAGGACAAAGCCAAAGAAAAAGAGCAGCAGTGGAGATCTCTTGGTAATTTTGTTGCAGCGATTTTCATGTTCTTTGTCTGCTGAATGATTCACCCACCTGCCTAAGGCATTACTTCTTTGCCTCACCATGCTCAGTCCGTTTGTCAAGTAGTCAAAGTTGAAATTGCAGAATTCCAGTTGTAATTTTTTTATTGCATTTTACCATGATTCCTATTTCACCTTCTTTGTAGCACAGCACGCGGTGCTGTGGTGTAGTAGCTCACCACACGGACTCATAACAAAGGGGCTGCGAGTTTTGATCCTTCTTTTGTCACAATAAAAACACTATTGTGAAGGAGGCAACGAGAGCTCTGTCTCTGGTTTCTGTTACACTCAGAATCGAATATGTGATGCAGTAGCACAGCAACTTACATCTAGTAACTGTGAATATCAGAGGCTGGTTGACTATTTCACTTGGTTTCAGCAATCCTGTTTATCCCAGTCAAGAACTGTCAATCACATCCTGACCTATATCATTTCTGTCACTACATAGTGTAATATGTGAAGGGGAATTTTGTCTTCAGGAGAACAGTATATCTGTAAATCTACTTCTGTCAACCACTTTCTCTCTTCCACCATTCCTGTGATTGCACTGTCTCATGTTGTCCGTTCAAATGTTGTCCAGCAATGGCAGTTGACTTGCAGGCTTAAACACTATGCAGCTGTTACACAGAGGAAGCTACAAAGTTCGTGATCTATTCTAGGTAAAGTTTACAGCCTGGTCAATTTCCATTTGATTGAGCTCTTAGGATAGTTAATTTGATTTGCTCCACCAAAAAACAGATTTAATATTCTTTTTCATGACACAAAATTTGTTCTATTTTTTGCAAGTTATTGAATATGTTTGTATGTGTCATTGGGATCACTTTTTTAGACATTATATTACCTTTGTCAAGTAATTTAATTGAAGCTCCAGTTGAGTTCTTTTTAAAATAAGTTTTGACTTGTCAGTTGGATTGTCATGAAGACTAATCAAATATTCATGGACTGGGGACCTGTAGGACCAAATTTTCCTTTAAGCTGAATTATTCATGTAAGAAAAAGTGTGTCTTGCTTGTTATTTAAGTCGTTGGTTAGTAGACTGCTTTTCAGCACATCAAACGTTTCAGAGTCTAGACATGCAAAAATAACTCTTGGATGCATCTTGATATAGCCTTTCTGTGTTTTGAAATTTCCTTAATAAAATGAATTCTTCTCCAATAAAGAGATGTCAAAATGAGACATACACCTAGTATCATAGACAATGAATAGAGCCAACTTTGATTGCATTTTTAGACACTATATTTTTTTATGTTTTGGCAGATCTTATTTACCTAGTTTTCAAGGACCAAAATAAACACTGTAAATCGCATTATGGTTAAGAAATATAAATGAATTTTTAAGACAGATACGATTTTTGTCTGACACTCGAGACATAAAATGCTATAAATGATGATGGAAAAGTTGATTAGCATGTGTGAATTGTTATGAATATTTTTCTCCTTTTAATTTAAGGCGTTCTCAGCCTTGGCTTTTTCAATGCTTCTTGGTAAATGAACCGTTTCGACTGTCCAAAGACAGATGTTTTCTTGCGATTCTTTGTGCATTTTGCCGGTTGCCCGATGAATGTTCTTTCGCGAGAAGCTCTTTCATCGACTGTTATCTTCAAATGATAACAATTTTGCATTACTTTGTTTTTAACAATCACAAATATCAATCACTGGCTTATTTACTTGATTTGACATTGATCGTGGATTGTCCAAGTCCTTTAGTTTAATTTAAATGGAATGCTGTCCCGCTGAGCTCATCCTCTCCTTTAAGCGAGCCAGGGTAACATCTGCCTCATTATGTCTTGTTAAATTTCACTGCCTCCATCAAGTAGTCTCTTTACTGCTCTTCCCGCGCCAAGGTGGCATGGTATGAATATCTGCAGACTTAATGTGTTTTTGTCCGTGCTGACCTCGAAGCTTCTAAACTGACACGAATATAGCTCCGGCCGATTTCATTTGAGAACTAAAACAACTGCTTTCTTTTTGCGCCTATATTTTCAGTCCTGTGTCATCTTGAAAATCAATGGCGAATGACTGCTAGTGAACACTAACGACTGCCTTCATGAGCATCGACGAACTGAACACCAACCTTACTCTCTTCACCAGGGATTTCGCAACGGGGCATATCTCCCGTTCATGAATAGTGATTTGCTTTGGAAGAATGTTCAAAAACCCGCACTATTGTATGCTTCTTGCATAGCATCACGGTGTCCTTCCTGCCGAAAGGCTCCCCACTTAACTTGGGGTAGAGCTGACACCGGGAATGTACGTCATGTCTCCCAGTGGCTGGGTCATGCACTTCCCGATTAGAAATTCTTGCAAGGTAGGCTATGGTATAGGACATTTGGAATCCATTTTTGTCGAGAAGTGTGGTGTTCCGGTTTCCTTTTGAAACCACACCTCGGGATTTCTACGCCAGGCATTATAGAGCTAGCGAATCTCTTCGATCGAAGTGAAAGTTAAGCTCAGGACAGGTCTCGAACCACCAGCCAAAGGAAATGTGTGCAAGTCCCAAGTCTCGAAGTTCCTCGTCTTTGTAGCCAAATCGAGGCACCTTGCAACTTTCGAAGGATGGCAGAGTTGCCACTGCCTTCAGTTGTGCTTCAATGCAACAATACCACAAGCCATACATTGTATCTGAAGGTTACTGATTGCAACTGAGCAGGAAAGCAGCCGTGTATATTTTGTTGGACGTAAATCGTTGATGATAGTTGCGAGCAATAGCTGAAACGCACCAGTGTATTCGAATAGAGTGCACGTTTGAAAGAGTGGATTGCTACAAATTTATTACGTTTTGCACAGTTGGTTAGGGTTCGGGTTGAAATTCAGGGTTACATATCGAGTTGTGGATGGACAAGGCTGCGCTAGTCTTCGAAACGAATCATTATTTCTGGTCCCTATGTTTAGGCCCATACAAAACATCTGGTCGATTATGCCACACTTCCGGCAGCAAATTCAGGTCGGTGTATTCCCTGTACTGAAGTGGAAGCGTACTCAAAGAGCTGTCCAAAATGCCGGATAATGCTAAAAGGGTGTCCTGCTGTTTAATTGAGCTGGGTAAAAATTCATTGGTGGCAAGCCATGGATAAACAACGTGAAATAAATGCCATGTTTTATCAAATAATTGACTTGAACTTCATTAATTTTACATCAGAGATCACAAAACCTTGACAAGTACCAGCATAAAATCGTCAAAATATCAGTATAGAGAGAATATTATATGCCCAAATCATGATATTCGGCACTCATTTTTAGCATCTTAAATTCAAGCTCCGCACTTTGATGTCAGTCGTTCCCCCAAAAAACGTTTGATAATCCTCAGCCTTATTTCATGTTTTCAACCTAGAACGAAAAGAGAAGATTATGGTGCACTTGGAAGCCATTCTTATCGTGCAGTATCCCTGCCCTTCTCCTTTATGCGACTGCACCTCCCAATTCTTACGCCTGGAATTGCAGATAGTTCCCAAATCTCATCGCTCTCAGTGAATTACAGCAAGGAATTTTCTAATGCTCTGTTATGCATGAGTAATGCATAGCTTTAGGTTTGAGTGCATCACCCGACTCCCTTTTTGAAACAGACTTCTATTATCACATCATATCATATATCAAATCAAATCATATCATATCATATCATATCATATCATATCATATCATATCATATCATATCATTATTTACAGTTGGTAAATACTAAAGACTTCTATTAAGAATATATAAGGGATACAGAAACATAAATTTATAGGCAGCAAATTCATACGCTTTCCAATTTTCACTACCTAATCCACGAATTTTTTCCCACAAAGCATCATTCATCCCTAGAACATGCAATTTATGGAACTTCTTGCCTTCTTGCTTTGCAGAATCTTACAGCTTGCCATCTTTCAAATCTAAGATCAATAAACTTGATCTGATCCCCCTCTCCTCGTAACCTTTCTCTTTCTTCGTTTGTTGGGGATTTGATAGGCCACCATGGCCTTTCCCCAACATAACTAACTAAAAAAAGAAAGACAAATGAGACAACAAGAGATAATCATTGTCTCAAAACATTATCCAAAGGAGCTGTGAGCAAGTGTATTCCCATTGAGCTATCCTCAGACGCTAGTTGTGAACGTCATCCTACAACTCTATGTGCATAGCAGCTGTAGGTCTCTGCTTCATTGCATTCTATTTCAATCTGTTTCCACTTCTGCAGATGGCAGGTCATGAACTCGCGCTCATTTCATAGCCATTTCTGTGTCTCTAATTTTGTTTCGCTTTCCGCATTGTCTGCATTCTCACTCCCTGCTAAGTTATGAATTTTTTATTTCTTTTCGAAACCTCTACATACATGTAAATGTTTAATGGCCATTGGCTTTGCTCTCATGTTTTTTTGCTTCTTGTATCTTTGTCGGTTCTATTGTGTCTTTGTCGTCGTGATCCGCATTGATATCATTCTGATCTCTGTTTCAGGGGTTTTGTGGGGACTCAAGGATACCAGTGCAAAGGTAAGTTAGTTTCGTCACTGACGCGATCAAAAATCTCCATTAGCGGCAGACCATCCCGAATGCTAAGGTTCAGCGGGCAAGCCCTTTTTAGCAGGCCAAGCTCGTGTTTGGATACCTACTATGTACTGGGATCGTAGCGGGGCAAATCTTGTATTCATGCTGCCACTTCAAGAAACAAATTAAGGGCGTAAGCAGGTTTCGTATATTTAATGCAAGCATTACACACACACACATGATTATACCCCTATATCTCAAAGGTATGAATTTGGACACTGAGAAGCTCTTTGCTTATCGAGCAGTGTCCAGGTCCTTCCTCTTGATGTGACCACACCTCGTGATTCCTACGCCTGGAATTACAGAGAGAGAGCTGGCGACTCTCCTTACTCTAAGTGAGAGGTTAGCTGAGGTGGGACTCGAACCACTGAACATAGGATCAAGTCGCAAGAAACTTGCCATTGAGCCATCCTGACACTAAGCATTGGTATTCATTTATTAATTTGGCTCCAGCTGTGCGCTATTATGACGTCTTGAACATTACTGATTCTCTTGTCAGCTCAACAGTATTTCTTGAGACTTGAATATTTCAAAGCGAAGAGATCACTCTTGAAGAATGGAATATTTTCACTTTCAAACTGAATAAGACTAGATGGTAGTGTAATGAGCTTCTCCATCAAATTAACCGTTTCAACAGCTTTCGGTCAGTGTTGACTTCCTTGAATGCGTTGTTATTCAAACAATGCTACCTCGGTTAGACGCGATGTATGGAGAGCCCGTTTTTTTCCTAAATACAGCTGGCATTTAGTATTATCGAGGAAATTTGTAGTGGTGTTCGGGCACTTTAATTTGTTAATGACCTTATGGTTTTCAATTAACCAAGCAATACTTGGATGGCATCAATAATAGATTAAGTTGTCTAATTTTCTCATGATTCTTCATTTCAGAATCAGCCGTAATTCCATCATGCTAAGATTCTATTAATTTTCAAGTTAATCTCCCATTACAATAGCAAACCGTCCAGGGCGTGGTGAGGCCAACTTCTTCGTCTTAATTTACACTCAGCCAAGATGGTGGCAGCACTTCTTGTCATTTGTATGCCTTGAGCTTGCTGCCTGGCAACAGTTGGCTTTTTCCTTTACTGGGTTAGCATCGAATGCCGCTTACTAATAATCTCTACCTCCATATTCTGCTCTTTCTTGCCATCTCGATCCCGTCCTTAGCACGCAGTTAGTTGGCGGAGACAGTGACGCAATGTCAGTACCTTTTCATCACCATGAACAGGGTAGGTTTGCTCAGAGCAAATTTACCTCTTCATTAAAAGGCATCTAGTCGAATTACAGGCTTTCGTCCTATTCCAAGGAGAGCAGCAGTATGTGGAAGCTCGATAAGGGTAGATTTAAAACTCGCAGTTTGAAAAGAGAAAGATATCCCACCAGCCAGATCTGGTTTCCGAGGGTACCCCCATTTTCAAGGACATTTGTACGGTATCCTAACGTAATATTAGCGTTAACCGCAAGGCAGAACCTCGACGTGTAAGCCATTTGTTTGCCAAATTCTTTAAGCTCGACAGGTCTCTAATTGACAGCAGCTTTCTGTAGCTGAATTTTGTCACCCGCATGAATATAGAGCTTTATCTGTCATTCAATTCAGTTCAATGGAAAAACTTCATAATTTCATTGCCGTTGCACAAAATAACAGCAACATCATTACGTCACACTGAAGATGTTTCACCCGACACCTGAAGAATAACAGTTTTCTGTTTTGCTCAACATTCCTTGCCTTCTTGGCAAAAATCGACACTTTCTATCATAATGCATGCTACAATTCAAGATTTAGGTATTGATATTAAGTGCTGATTGGTATTACGAAACAAGAAAGCAGCTTTTACACCATTTTTTACTGAATTTATTTGCTACTGATTTTTAATGGCAATTCTGTCACCTTCTATATCATCTTCAAAAAATGCTGTCGTTGGGATTCTGTCTACGAATCGCCTAAACCGGGATCTCAAACTCAATTCACCTGAGGGCCACTGGAGGCAGAGTCTGGGTGGGTCTCGGCCGCATCGGGTTTTCCGCAAGAAAAGCTCTGATAAAAGCATTCCAATGTTCTCAAATATCTTCATTGTCATTTTAGGGCGCGGGCCAAAGTTTATCGTCCCGCGGGCGGAGAGTTTGAGACCCCTAGCCTAAACATTAATAGATATATTCATTGGCAAAATGTTACTTTTTCTAGTGATCGAATCCACCATCAAATTCATTCATTTTTCAGCCTCGCTAAAGTTACAAGCGGGCTGAAAACGCCCATGATATTCCCCTGAAAATAATTTCTCCTGTCATATTATGAAAATGCTTCATTTTTTTTCGATCGTTATTCGACGTTTATAATCAAGGCCGCTCCAATATATTTGCAAAAATTTCTTACTAGAAATCAGCTCTAAGAAACGGTTCAGTCATTTTCCAAAGCTTAAGAAACATTGCTACAATGTTTTCTAGAATGAAAAAATTGACAAACTTTTTTCTTTTCTGTCATGTTATGTTATCAGACTTTTCCGTTTCAATCCGCTTTTTAAAACGGCAAAAGAGAAAGCCATTTCTATTGACAAAGTCGCAACCCCTAATCGTAAAGCTTTACGCTTGTGTAGGGACCTCAGCTTTCTCTTCCTAATTCATGTTTCTGCCCACGCCGATCTTGCCACTTTTGCCTACCTTTTCTATGATTTTCTTCACGCGAGCTATTAGCGCAGCATATACAACATGTTGAACAATTTTAGTCACGAATGATCGTTTCCTGAATCAGCTGTCAGCTTAGTTATTAATGCAAATGCGCATGCGCTTTTTCATTCGCAAGTCAAGATAATAATAATAATATATTTTAGGACGGTAACCCATTCAGTAGTGCTGGTTTACCAGGGGCCGTCCATCTACAAACAAACCAAATTAACAAAATGGCAACATATAAGAATTAAGAGGCAAATGTTCGGTGAATATTCGAGAAAGCCAACATTTCAGTGATTCAAGCTCATCAGAAAATAAAGGCAGTTTACTATGAGTTCTGTTACTGCAAGTGTGTACCTGGCTTTAGGCTGCTTCTCGTCTCTCCAGCTTCTTGCTCTCTGAGCGTAAAAAGATCAACAAAGGCAATAACTGTCGATAGAGGTTGACAAAAGCAGCTATATTTCAAGACCAACACCAAAAATCCCGTTGATATGAACTTGCAAAGCATTTCTCTTGATCAATGCCCTCTACAATAAAGATTTAGCTACGAAGGGAGAGGGATTGGGGCTTGGCAGACTCATAAAGATTATGTTTTCTTGTTAAAGAAGCTTGTGTAGAAAAGCTGTTTGAAATTAATTTCGCATAAAACATTGAGTTTATTTTGCCCTTTCCCCTATGTTTTTTTACTGCATGAAAATTTGAAGAATAATTTCATCCTTTCTTTTTTCCACGAAGTTTGCAGCTTTGTCGTCCACAAACGATGTCACGAATTCGTCTCCTTCCAATGCCCTGGTTCAGACATCCCGAAAGATTCCGACGTAAGTCCTTACCGATTACATTCAAACCTGCCTGTCCTTGAACATTTGCTTAATACATTCCATTTAATGCAAATCTTTGTTTCATTTCTCCCATCAAACACTTTTGCATAATTTTACGACTGACTAATTAATACCACTTTTAAAAAAGCGTTTTCTCCTCGTAAAGCATGGCATTCAGCTTGTTGAAAATCCAACCGTTTACTTCAGTAACAACCCTGCATCTTCAATTTCGAATGAAATTATTGTGTTCTTAGACACTTAAATTGCATCTTTGTCGATAATTTATTCTATCCGTGACCTGTTACTTTCAAAGCGGGGCTGCTGCATAGAATTTGTGTCTACACATGATTCACACAAACGAGCAAATTAGAGTCGATCCAACTTATATCAAGAAGTCGATGGCAAAGAATCTTCTTCGGGAGCTTTTTTACGACGTCTATTGTTAGTTTTACGATAGAATTATGCGTTTAGGACGACCTGCTCGCCAGAAGCGCAGGTTTATGGCCACATGCAGATATTCTCACAAATGACAGTAATCATGCCTCGTCTGAACTATCGCTAACAGCTTCTTGATATCGGCAAGAGGCTTTTCTCAGCTCATCATGACGTCAAATCGAAGGAACCCATGGGAGCTGGTCAGTCGACACGGTTTGATCTAGTGAAAGTCGCCAAGCCATGTGCTCTCCTCCGCGTTGATTGGGTGTTTGTTGTGTTCTGATTGCGCTACTGCCAGTAACGGTTGAATAATTTGTTGATAATTCTCCCATCTTGGATCATTGTTCGTTTGTTCAAGAGAATCAAGTTTGCAAAATGTGACTGCTATTGGTGCCATTATTGTCGAATGATTGTCCTGGGTAAGACTTGAACTGTGCCCAAGGATGAGGCTGCGTTTCGTGAGAATCTGAGTTTATAGGAGTGTGTGGAAACCTCCATGAGTGGTCCTTGCCCACATTTCCATCTTGGCCCAGTACCTGCCAGGGTTCCGGCTGCCTTTTAGTATCGTCATTAGCTTGACAAAGACTAGAGATAGTGTCTCGATTAAAAGGCTACCTTTACCCCACCACTGGGTGCATCACGGTCCAGTGCCGTTTGAAGCCCGGATAAATTTGCAGGTTTTTGGTAGGAATGGCATATGGCAGTAAAAAACATGATGATGAGAACTAGTTCGAGGTGTATCTTATGCCAGGCCATTCTCGGACGTGATGTGCAGAAATAACGCTACACAGCTATGAGAAGTGAGCAACGGCTACCTTGGAGAAGGATGATGTCAGGGTAGGGTGGGGTGAAGGAGAGCTATCCGTACCATCAACCCTACAAAAGTGGAACTTCACCCAGACGAAGAAAAAGGAAGACAAGGAGAATGTCGTAGATTGATCGATGCATTTCGAGCTGCAACTGCGTATCGCCTTCGTAAATTTTTCTCCATGGCTACTCAAGTGCGCTGGCAGGGCTATTGTTAGACATGAAAGGCCTAGCGCCTTCCTGTTACTCTTCTTTTTTCAAAAAGCAAATTCCTCAAGTGCCAGTGATGTCAAGAACGTTGCGGAATTGAGACGTCTCCGCGAGATGTGTCTTGGTGTCATTCTCCTCGTTAACGGGTTCCTAAATGAAAAGGCAGCGCTGATCTCTGGAAGTCTCATCCTCTTTTCCTGAGACTGATTGGCCGCCAGATTGAATGAAGCCGTCAGACTCAAGATGGAGAGAGCCGCTTTATTAATCCAATGGCTGACTGCGTCTCGAGTTGCACTGGGAAAAAACCGAAATCTAGGATGCTGTCCATCCACAGCAACGGACTGAAAGGGCTCGCGGGGAGAGGAAGGATCGGAAGCGGACGCAGCCAACTCTGCCCAAGCGTTCACGGAGACCGAGGTCATGGAAGTACGAAAAGTTATCAATGCGACAGACTATTCCCACATCTTTTTCAACACTGTAACTCTGTTGATAACAGTATGTAGATACTGATAGGTTATCCTGTCATAGCGTTCGTATAATCTAATCTCAATTATAATCATTGATAACAGCTAATCTTTAGTTGAAGTATTTGATCCAGTATAAATATTTGAAAATATTATTAGTAATATTATTATTATTATTATTATTGTTATTATTATCGTTACCTATGAACCGTTTGAACAGGTTACTCAGTTCAAGTACATTGGAGGCGTTTTTGCTGAAAAGTACGATGAATTTAAGAAATCAAAAGAGTAATTGGAGTGTATCCAAAAAGCGCAGCAGCAGCCTTCCGTGACAATTTTTTTAAGTAGATTATGTCGAGGAAAGGCCATGGTGGCCTATGCAAAGCCCCAACAATGGAAGAAAGAAGAATGCGTAAGGCTAAGAGGAGAGAGAGATCCGATCAAGTTTATTGATCTTAGATTTGAAAGATGGCAATTTGTAAGATTCAGGATGGCAAGAAGAAAAGAAGGCAAGGGAAAGAATGGTCTCCCTCAAGACTAGAAAGGGGCTACTACTTCCTATCGCTTTTTCTGTCGCTACCTTTGGTTCAACGTGCTGGGTTTTGCAGGCATCGAAATGATGGTGTTGTGTCGCCGCAAAGTTCTACGCATTAGCAGGACAGGAAGAAAGCGAGTACGTGCTTCGAAAGATGAATTGCGATGATATACTGCCTAGCACGATTTATGCTTGCCAGGTGACTTTCACGCTCCATCTGCTCAGACACGACAGCTTCGAAGAAACTCTGCTCTTTCAGCATGGTATCCGGTAAGGGGGGCAGAGGCAGACCAGAAGCTCGGCCGAGCGAATGAGGGGGTGGGCTCTGGTTTAAAATTGCCCGACTTTCTCAGGACGTCGTCATCATTGAGTTCGTCATCATCGCTATCAGCCTCGACACCAATCATTACTCGTCGCATGGCCCGTTTAGTTCTTTCTTCACTATCGTTTTCAAAGCTTCTTTTGTGTTTAGGCAAGGTCTCCTTTACCTCTCTGCAAATGAGGCATCTGTTTTTTTTTTAAATGATCTGCTCATTTACGAAGAGCATTTCCCACGTGAAGCTCACCGCGATACGAATTCGTGCGTGTGGTTTGTTTTTTAA
The DNA here is from genome assembly GCA_964026355.1 of Pseudorhiza aurosa. Lineage (NCBI taxonomy): Eukaryota > Metazoa > Cnidaria > Scyphozoa > Rhizostomeae > Lychnorhizidae > Pseudorhiza > Pseudorhiza aurosa. The sequence goes on from OZ032119.1 coordinate 4,576,325, forward strand.
GAATTGTTGTCGACTGAAATGCGGCATTTCACAGTCACTGTTAGACAGGATCGAGAGAGAAATCTCAAAACGGCCAGCTTTAATCTACCGCTTATTTGACACTAATTCAAGATCGATCCAGTTAAATTCTTTACATGTACACAATCCTGTAACCTACGTCCAAGGAACTTGGTGATTTTTGCGTGATTGGGAACTTAAGCTGACGCTATTTTTAGGCATCACCTGCTCAGTACTGTGTGGATAAATGGAATCGTTTGTCGTCTCTAGCCGTTTTCACCCGCCCAAATCCTCCTATGCACTAACCCGGGGATATTGAAACGCCATAACAAAAGTAATCCCCTCAATTGCTTTAAGCCGATAGGTGGTATAGCACCCAGAGGAGTTCCAAAGAATTTTATGACTTGCCTTTAAGTGCTAGAAAGTTTAAATCGAGAAGTTTTTTGCCAATTTTCGGAAATTGCTTTATCATGTCAAGCAATCTTATATTTGGATCGAGCTATACTGGAATCGTTCATTTTTTAAATCTTTAACATTAATTATAAGTGCTTAGGTATCAGGACTCTAATGATGACAGCTTAATTTTCATTGCTAGGTTGCCCTTTTAAAACATTCAGTTATAATTATAATTATTAGTAGAATCACTATTTTTATTATTAGTATCGTTATTGCTGTGTTTCACACTGTCTTCGTCAGTATTTCCAATGGCTTGAAACTTGGTGGCAACAAGATTCCTTAAATTTCGAGTACTTTATGGAGGATCCTTGCAGAGTGGATGATAACAGGCTCTGCAGCTCAGTCGCGTTTCTATTCCAAGGTCATATAATCTTTTGGAAAGCTTCTTTGGGGTTGTCCCAAGAAATTATGATTATTATCATTATAATTATAATCATTATTCTCTCCCATAAAAACTTTGGACTAGCTTTTCAACTTCGTTCTTTCATTCCCGCAATGCCAAACTGTTCTCCGCTGGCTTTTCATTTCCCCAAATCTTCCTTAAGAATCATAAACTCGATTCTTGACAAGAGGGACCGACCTGCATAAAGATCCCAATCAATCCTCAACCAAATTCTAGTGTTTGCAGCATTCCGTTGTAGGCACATTGTGACCATTAAAATTTGAAAAATATTTTCTTGGCGTATTTCAATGTCATCGTGATATTACACTTTTGCGAGATTCGTAATACCTTTTATCGATCCCGCAATCTATTACCTCTGGCTATTTGAAGCTCTGATGATCTTTTTCTCGCTTGCCTAGGCCCCACAGTCGCCTCACAGATTCAAAGTTCAAACCTACACCAGCCCGACGTTTTGTGACCATTGCGGATCACTTCTCTACGGATTGATTCACCAGGGACTTAAATGCCAAGGTATCAACACATTTCGGTCTCTTTTTATATCCTTTTTTATTGCCATTTTCGTCTTCTCTATTTTCGCCTCGGGTTTCTTCCTATTTCTCTGCTGTTCTAGACCTCTTTTGTAAGACTGCCTTCATGATTTGTTGCTTTCTCTCCGATTTTCAGCATGTGAGATGAACGTCCATAAGAGATGCGAAAAGTCTGGTTGCATTCCCAAATTGTGCGGCGCCGACCACACAGAGCGACGTGGACGAATTCATTTGAAGATCAAATATGCCGAGAAAGCAGGCAATGTTGGGGAACTTGAAGTGGAAGGTGAGTGGTGGTTGATTTTTGATTGATTGGTCGATTTATAAATTGCTTGATTGGTTTGCTGGTTGGCGATTGATTGATTAATCTATTGATTGATTAATCTATTGATTTATGGGTTGATTTGTCAACTCCTTGATTCGGCTGTTCGTATTTCAAATGATTACTTAGTTTCATTTATTGATGATTGATCGAATGATTCATTGATTTATCAGTTGATTTATTGATTGAATAATTTGTCAATTTATTGATTGACTTGTTGATTGATTCACACATTCATTAACTGAATGATGGATTTAATGATTGCTTGGATGATTGTTTGATTCGTTGATTGATCGATTATGTCTTTATCAAATGTGTTTTAACAGGACTGTGAATAAAGTCGCTTTGTATGAAGGCAGCAATTACTGAAGTGACCTAAACAAACTTTTATATGAGGAAGAGCTTTTGCTACTTTTGTGTTATATTTACAATCGATTTGGCAGAGTTTGATGCCAGCTGTAAACCAGGTTCAAATAAGAATCGACTCGTTTCTTTTCAGTGCGCGAGGCGAAAAACCTGATCCCAATGGACCCCACTGGTCTCTCTGATCCGTACGTTAAAGTCAAGCTAAAGCCTGACCCAGAGAAAGAGACCAAAAAGAAAACCCCCATTCTGAAGAAGAATCTGAACCCCGTCTGGAACCAAAAATTTTTGTTGTAAGTAATGTTTCTTTCGTCTTCTCTACCTTGCCTTGCTTGTGTTTTTATGCGAACATATCTAATTACTCTTTTTCCTTTCTCCCAGCATGTTCTTCGTTTCAGTTTCAGTTTCCCATCACATTTTTTCCACGCGCGCTCGAACCCAGAAAAGCTACGCTTACCAAACGGTGTCATGGTCCTTCCTTCCCCTCGACGGGACCGCACTTCGTGACTCCTACGCGCTTGGGATAGCAGAGATCTGGGGACTCGTCCTCTGCGCGGGCGTTAAGCTTTGGGCTCGCCACGAACTACCACCAATCATTGGATCTGTAATGATTTGTAGTACCACTGTGCCATCCTAGCACCTAACACCAGAAAGTTCCATCTTAGAAACATTAGACACGATACAAGGCTTGAAATGTTTGATTCATGTTAGCACACAGCTGGGCTACGAAGAATGGGTCCTTGTTAACCAGACATTTGCTAGAAAACTAGTGCAGACAAACTCCGAAACTATGTGCTATTCTTATGTCATATCTGGGTGCAGCATAGCACATCTGCATAGTATGATCAACTTTGAACGTAGCAGTAACAAGATGAGGAGCTCATAGTTCTCCTTACCAATGGGTTTTATTGAAGGTATGTGTAAGGTTAATTAAGTATAATCCCACTTAGATGCATAACATACTCAAGTTTGAGGGTAACAGAAACCAGAGAATGAGACCCAGTTTCTTCTAGGGAAGTGGCCTTTATGAAGTGGTTTCCCCTGCCTTCCTCAACGACAGGAATTTAGTTATAAACCCTTACAGGATTCGAACCGGCAAGCTTTGTGCTAAATGTCTACACACTTGAGCCGTTACACCACGACACCATTAACACATTGCATAGAAGACTTCGGAATTTATTTTTCAACCGAATGTTCGCCATATTTAATCGGAACGGAAGTAAACAAGAATTAATTTGAATGGCACAAGTGGTATAGCAGGAAATAAGTTCTTAATGGGCTAGAATAGAGACATATACTTGAATTATTTCATCTTAGCTGTTCCCCCTTTTCATTGCACAATCAATCGAAAAACCCCTGATAACCTTGTGCCTAGAAGTCGGAATTGGTATTGATCGAGTTACCTCAATAGATGTTCTGTATCTTTTTACCTATAACCTGATGATCTCGTCCGCGCTATTTCTCAATGTTTTTTGCACCCAACTAATCTTTCCAACACCTCGTTGGCAGTCAGCTTTAAATCATTGAGCAGTTCTCTGCGAAAAAGATTTTGTCGATAGAGGTTGCTGAAAGCTACTTACAAAGGGCATTATGTTTCCTGAAATATTTACTGGAATCAATGCAATGTATCACATTTTGAATGTCTGGATTAAACCATTCAACGGTTTTTTTATCTTATTTTGAAGCCATTTCCATCACCTCATACTTGTTTTTGCGATAAGCCGTGGTTTTACTTCTTTAGATTGTTACTAATAAGTCTTTTTCAAGGAACAGGATGGAATTCCACAAGTCAAAGTTCCTTCCCTCGCCATTTTTGGCGAGAAGGGCGGCACCCATCTCCGTTTCCTTTTCCTTAAGCCACACCGCTGTGCAAGCACAGGGAATGCTACAGTTGGTGGCTGGCTATCTGGTAGCATTGTATGTTTCACTCCCATGATTTTTTGCGAAAGTGCTTAAGGCTAGTCACGGAAATAGAACTCACAATTTTTCAAGCCTTTGGTATGATTCAACCGGGTGACGAGACCCGACCCACCGCCTACCAAGCTACCATTCTGCCATTAGGCCATGGACAAGGTTAGAATCAGCCCATTGCAAATAACGCAGCATTCACGTGTATATTTTGTCAGACTAGGAAACCCGAAAAGCCTGTGCAATAATTTAACTTGAGAACTGGATAACAAAGGCTATTTGGGGTGCCTTGAAAATTTTCTATACGATATCTATGTATTTTGGTAGTGTTTTTCAATGATAATGTATGCCTTGGTAAAAGGTAACTTTCTTAAATGGTTAACATTGTGCGGGTGGGATGCCAATGTCTTTCTGTCTTGTTGCTTTTTATCTTGATGCGCACTGTGTTTTTTATAATCTGTATGCCCGAATGTTGCCAGCATGACCAGTTTGGGAAATTTATAGAGGAGATGCACCCAAAATAGATCAAATTGTATTTCATAGGAGTAGGCTTGTGGGAATTGGTGGAGTTTGAGCTTCTCTAGAAGTATATGGGCTTTAAAATGCTTTGTTCTTGCTAGATGCTTGGAAACTGCTGCTCGTGTCAATAGACGTAGTGTGTATAGGCACATGACGATTTAAGCATATCGTGACACTGACATAAAGACCATTCGTGAGTTCGAGATGGATCCATAATGCCGACTAGAAGTTTTTTAAGCTCAACCATCACTTGAAGTCACTAGTCACTAGCTCTCTGTAATTTCAGGCGTATGAACCAGATGTTGTCTCGTCGGGAAGATGGACCGCGACACTGCTCGATATGAATAGATTCTCAGCGTTTTAAAACCTGCCTTCGGCTGGAATTTTGAAAGCATAGAAAGGGTTTACCATGACTTTTAAATCTGTACGGAGATGCTATTTGGTTGGCTCCAGAAATGCATCTTGATATACGACGCACTGATCCTATGAAGGTGCTCTTTGAGCAGGTCAAATTTTCATTGAACAGTTATTTTTGATATATATTTTGTTGCGTTCTCTTTTTAGCAAGGTCGCAAAGCAGGATTTCGACAGGCGCTTAAGTGTTGAGGTTTGGGACTGGGATAGAGCGACTGCCAACGATTTCATGGGATCGATGTCATTTGGAGTTTCAGAACTGATTAAAAATCCAGTGGAAGGTTGGTTCAAACTGCTGAACAGGGAGGAAGGTGAATTCTACAACGTCCCAATTCAAGATGACATCGGAACTGCACTCGCTGAGCTCCGTAAGAAATTCAAGGTAAGCCGGTGGAGGTCTCATCGCCTTGTGGTATACTTCAAGTTTGCCCCCGGACCCAGGTCGCCGGGCCCTGAGACTTGCACGTTTTTGGTATTGCGGTATTGTACTAGTTCTTCAGACTGGTATGACTAGGCCTTCTAGCTAGCATCTCATTTTATGACCTTAAAGATTTATGCTCATCGGCCTGTTGCCTGGTTCTTCCTCTTCATGGGACATCTTGTAAAGTTTCTTATGATACATGAATCATAAGGTGAACTATAGGACCCCAAGATGTTATGCTTATCGACCAGTCTCCAAATCTTCCCTTGGGATATAACCACGCCTTATGATTCATACGCCCGGAATTACAGAGCGCTATTGACTGTTCACGCTAAGTGAAAGTCGAGCTCGAGGTGAAGAATAGAGAATATACCATTCGGTCTCTGAGCATTGGGTCTGTGAATTTTTGCCTTAGCTCTGACCTACCCTGTTACCTAACACCTCAGACCCTAGCCACGAACTGACAGTGTTTTGAAAGCACTTTGGATTGTAGCAAATCTTTTGCCTATGAAATTGACCGAGCTTCTTTGTGTCAGCAATAACTTAGATACTGTGATAAATCACGTATCTATCTGTCTATCTCCGCTTTTAATTTCTGTTAGCTCTGGCTTAGAAGCTCTCCATTATTTTCGGCTCATTATGTGCCGAGGTTATAGCCTTTGCTTTCTTACTCCACCTTGTGGAGATCAGAATTGAGGGATGTCAGCTGCCGTATATTGATTCTCCTCCCAATTATGCTGCGATTTTATCCCCATTATCTTTGATTTGCTGCATTTTCATCTCTATCGATCATGTCTAACCGCATTTTGATATCTGCAAAAAGGGGTTTCTCACCTAATACTTGCTCTTCATGAATCAACATACGAAGGTCTATTTGCGCGATTAATCACTGGAAGCATTAGCATAGTCAACAAATATGAATCGACCACATGTTGAACACATCAATGGTCAGAGAGATCTTTCAAATGTTGCAAGCAAATGTCTCATGAGAATACCAAAAACAGAAATAAATCATCGTTCCTTGACCTCCTTTCCAGAACATTAAAAGCAGTTTTATTGCATCGTGCAAAGGAAAAATTGAACCCTTTGGTTATCTATGGTTCACTCCTTTTCTTATTCTATCCTTTACATTTCCCACTCCATGCAGGGTCGTCATTTTTGATGATTTTTCTCCCGCCCTCTCGTTCGGCTGCATCTCCCTCTCTCAATCCTTTTTCTGCCGGGTCTTCTTCGATGCAATCTGTTCACCTTCTCCGAGGTCTCTCCCCTCCCCCCTTCGCTTTCCATCCACCCACTATGGTTCACTCCTTGTAATCTTTAATTATTCGTTACCTTCAACATGTTTTCCGTATGAATGTATACATATTTCCATATTTTTTCTCTCCTCCGGATGCTTTTCTCGTCTTTTCTTGGCCCGTTTGCTATTCAGCTCCTGTTCTTGTATTCCTGTTTTACATCCTTCTGTATATGCTGGTAGATTTTCCATGTCTTCATCCTCTTACAAATCCTTTTGCTAGTACCCATGTTTGGCTAATCTGTTCAGTTTTTCTCCCCTCTCTTGCCTTGTCCCTTCTTTCACGTTGCTTTATACCTGGCATGTTTCTTTCCCCTCTATGAACTATTTCCTGAGTGTTCGTTTCGTTTCTTTCTCGTGCTCCTTCGCCAACTCAAGTAAGCTATGCTCCTCTGCATTTCGAAATTCTCCATCAGACCCACCACTTCATCTCATATAAATCGTTTATGCTCCTTAATTCCCTGCCTCCTTTACTTCAATGTGCATACAGTCGATCTTTGTCGCCAGCTTTATGAAATTAACCGGTGGAAGGTATCTTCCTTGTGTCACGTATATTTCACTGACCTCTTTTGTCCATTTCAAAACTCCTATTGTTGGGGTCAGTAGTGCGACAGCAACCGCATTGTGTGCAAATCACCTTGCTGTATCCATGGAGTCCTGACTTCCAGATCTTCCCCCAAACACTTGATTTATACTCTTTGCGAATTCTGTCTTTTGTTAGCGGCCCAACTATCCTCACAGATTCATCAAGACGTAGATATTTAAATTTTTCTCCATCTTTGATTTCCTGTATAGTAAGGCCGTGAACATTTAAGCCCTCATTTTTTGCCGTCATTATACCTCTCTATATGGATCGGTAAGCTCCTTTGTCTTTCCTAAGTCCATCCCTACCTTATTCGAGGACTGCGTCATGGTCCCAACATTTGTTTCACTTTCTCTTCGTTAATGACTTACAGCTTTGGGTCCTCGACGGGAATAGATCGCTGATATTCTTAACTCCGGTAACTTTTTCTACTTTGCAACCTTCATGCTGCCGTAGCAACTGGGAAAGTGGATTGACGGATAGAGCAAACTGAATGTATCCACTTGTTAAATGCCTCTAAGACAACTGATAAGATTTCTTGCCACGTTTGATGGTTCACCATTCGAAGAAACTTTTGCTCTCCATTTCATCGTTAGCTTCTGGATCGCTAACATGATTTTATCTACTACGTTAGCCAGCTCCAAGCTTCTAATTAGCCAGCTTGTGGTATACTGTCAACAGGTGTCTTACATTCCAGCCAGACTGTTACAAAGTTCATCCTATTGATGGTTATTCCATAATGTGTCATCTTATTCATGACTAGTTGGTCCGTACAGCTCTAACTTACTCTTTTTCCGGCGACTCGTGATTCGGTGATTGTGTTGCTTTCTTCTCAGTTTGGCATCAGTAACACTGTCTTATTGCTATATATACTTTGTACTTTTTGCTTTATGTCTGTATGTATGTATGTACGTATGTTTTTATGAATGTACGATGTACTGCATTGAGTGCACAGCTGTCTTACGTAAGTGTTTTCCTTGTCTCCCTAGAGGAGTTCTTGGCACTTTTCTTGTTGCACAAAAACTGATTTTTCCATCATCACCAGCCATGTTATGAAAGCAAGTGGGCGACAATTTCTGATGTTTTTGGAATTTTTTTGCACGTTACTGTGATAATTCATTATTTAGAAATGTTTCTCGAGCCTTTCAGCTTGAAACGTCAATCTTTTCCTGCAGTTTTTGAAGCCCAAGGAAGATGAAAAGATTCTTCAAGAGGAGCCTCTGCAACCGTCAGGAGGGACGCCATCTTTGCCCGTTATGAAGTCGGATGATTTTACGTTCCTCAAGTTGATTGGAAAAGGAAGCTTTGGCAAGGTATTCATCATATCGATCAATGTCTTAATTATACAGCGACCTTCTCATATATATATAATTATATATATATATATAAATATATATATTTTATATATTTATGTATATATATATATTATAAATATAAGTGTTTATCTATTTATTCATTTATCCCTTCACATCGTTATTAATTTGTGCATCCATAGATTAATTTTTTGACCGTTTCAGTCAAACACTTTTTGGCCCTTTCATGTCTCTATCAATGAACAAATGCCTTTATTCATTTGTTCAAGAAGTCATTATTCATCTATTCACGTCATCATTCATATGTTTATTCATAAATTCATTTATCACTCTAATCATAAATGTTTCTTTCGTATTTCCTATTCAGACATTTGTAGTTTCATGAATTCCAAATTTTGTAGTTCTTCGCGTACGTGTTTACTTGCAATTCATTAACCTTTTGCCTCAATCAATTTTCAGGTGATGCTTGCGGAACACAAGGAGTCCAAGGATGTATATGCTATCAAAGTCCTGAAAAAGGACGTTGTTTTGCAAAATGATGACGTCATTTGTGTGATGACTGAAAAACGTGTTTTGGCCCTGCAGGGGAAGCCTCCATTTTTGACGGCAGTTCATTCTTGCTTTCAATCATCGGTAAGTGATTCAGCCCGTCCCAGCATACATGCATCTAGAATGAAAAAAGGGAGAAGTCAGTTCTCGTAGAATGGGCAATCCGCTTAGTTGCTTGTAACGCGCTTGCATTGCACTATAATTGGCAAGAAAATTATGAAGGCATACATAGAATAAGATATTGCCCCCATGTGCCCGAAGCACTCGTCCCTACCCACTGTGTCCGCACATGCAAGTTAATACCTACTTTATGGAGTTGTAGTCATTGCCTAGGCATGCATTAAGGCTTCGAAACAAAGATAGGAAGATGTTTAGCTTTGATTTGATTTGCAGTACCACCTTTTTGACCCAGGTACTCTGATATTAGTAGAACTGGAGCAGGTGGGACGGACAGGCCTCATGCTCCCCGATTTTTCTAAAAAAGACACCGTTGATTTGCAATGTTTCTCAAACTCCCTCCTCCTCTAATTGACAGGATGTTGCATTTCCCTAATTTCTTTTTATTATTCAAATATAATTACTTCTAGTGTTCAATCATTATTGTTATTGTTATTAAGTTGATTGTTATCTTTGCTTATTTTCTAGGACCGACTGTATTTTGTAATGGAATTTGTCAACGGCGGTGATCTTATGTTTCATATACAGCAAGTGGGCAAATTCAAAGAACCACAGGCCGTGTAAGATTACGCATTGTCTTTGTGCATCCATCGCTTACTTTCGTGTGTTTCAATCCGCGCCTGGGTATTGTTTCAATCCGCGCCTGGGTATTTTTTCAATAGTCTTCTTTTCAATTTGAATCATTAACCGATGTCACGTGATGTGATCAGTACCGTACCAAAGATCGTCTTTGCGACGTCATTATGGTATAAATCTCATGGTCTAATTTCGACCATTAACCGATGTCACATACTCTGTTAAGTATCGGGCGAAAATGTCTTTTGTGTCATGAATTCATGTTTCCACTGTGTTGTGGGTTTTCGATTTGCACATAGCACTTAAGAATATTTGTACGTTAAATGGGGGAGCAGTTGTCAGCATGAATTCCAACCGCATTTTCCCAGATACTCAGCATGTGACTTTGTAACCGAATGCTGCAAATCGTTCTTGCTCTGCCGTGTGATGCTTTGTGCTCGTATGCATGATAATGCTATGGTTTCTAATTCTTTCAAGGCACCATTAAAGATTCGCCCTGTTTTATGTATTTATTTATTCGCGCTGCTTTAAATGGGCGGAAAGCTTCTTCACGTGAAGAATGCTATGCTGCGATTGTATTGGGTAAAGTTCCCTACGCCTGCGATGAACTTCTGCGATCAACCTTAGATGCAACTTGCAAAACAATCCATTTCTTTAAAGCCTGTAGTGACTGAGCCCTGCGATTGAATCAAGGACACTGCAAATTTTTCCAAGAGCCTCATCGCTTGAATGAAAAGTGTGCAACCCCAGAATGAAATGACAAACAAGAATATGTTATCTCATTCTCGGCATGTTTTCTCCGTTTCGTCATTAGGGTCAGTTTTGGGTTCAGTCCGTGATATAAGCGTTTTATCATGAGAAGCCGACAAATCATAAAATTATTGATCATACAACAATTATGATTTTTTTCCATTCCGTTAATCCAATTGATTTAAAGATTTCATCTATTCCAGCTTCTACTCAGCAGAAATTGTCGAGGGTTTGCTGTTTTTGCACAAACGAGGTATTATCTACAGGTGGGTACTTCCTATGTTTGGATTATAATAATTTTATATCCATCTTTCTGTACATTTTTTTTCATTTGATGCATTAATTCTGCTCATTCAGGAACTGGGAATATTAATTTGCTTTCGTCCTTCATTATCACTCTTAGTCATGGTTGCTATTGCTTTGCACTTATCCATACATGCATATCCTTACAGCAAATATTTCCATACATACATAGTCATATATACATGGCCATACATACATACATGGCCATACTTACATACATGGCCATACATACATGCATACATAGCCATACATACATACATGGCCATATATACATACATGGCCATACATACATGGTCATGGTCTTTCGAGCTGTTGTGCTGTCTTCTCTGCTATACGCCTGCGAGACATGGACGCTCTATTCACGTGACGTCAAACAACTGGAAAAGTTCTAACAAGCCAAACTACGCCAGATCTTCCTGGTACGCTGGAAAGACAAGATCACAAACAACGAGATCCTCACCCGTGCATCACTTCCGAGCATCGAAGCCACAATCCTCCAGCATCGCCTACGTTGGGTTTGGCATATTGCGCGCATGCCACCTACTCGCCTCCCGAAAATTATTCTGTATGGGGAGCTCGCAGAGGGCAAACGGCCCAGAGGTGGCCCGAAGCGCCGTTTTAAAGACCAACTGAAGCGATCGCTAGCGCAGGCCAACATCCCCGATAATGACTGGGAAACCATTGCACACGAGTGACACTCATGGAAGGTCAGAGTTCGAGAAGGCGTAGAAGCTTTCGAAGCCGAGAGGAGGAGCCAGGTGGACCTGAAGCGCCAAGAACGCAAGCTCAGACAAGCAGCCACCCCTCCGCTGGCCACTCGACCATGTGACTACTGCCCAAGACTTTTCCGCCACAGGCTTGGTCTACTCAGTCATGTGAGGGCCCACAAGCGGCATCAAAAGGATTCATGAAGGAAGAATGGGGACCAAACTCGGACTAAGAGTAGAATCCGACGACGACGACAACTTACATACATGGCCATACATACATGCATACATAGCCATACATACATACATAGCCATATATACATACATGGCCATACATACATACATGGCAATACATACATACATACATAGCCATACATACATACATAGCCATATATACATACATGACCATACATACATACATGGCCATACATACATACATACATAGCCATACATACATACATAGCCATATATACATACGTAGCCATATATACATACATGGCCATACATACATACATAGCCATATATACATACATGGCCATACATACATACATGGCCATACATACATACATGGCCATACATACATACATAGCCATATATACATACATGGCCATACATACATACATAACCATACATACATACATAGCCATACATACATACATAACCATACATACATAAATGGCCATACATACATGCATACATAGCCATACATGCATACATAACCATACATACATACATACATGGCCATATATACATACATAGCCACACATACATACATAACCATACATACATACATAACCATACATACATACATAGCCATATATACATACATGGCCATACATACATACATGGCCATAAATACATACATACATACATACATAGCCACACATACATACATAACCATACATACATGCATGGCCATACATACATACATACATACATACATACATACATACATACATACATACATACATACATACATACATACATACATGCATACATACATACATACATACATACATACATACATACATGGCCATACATGGCCATACATACATGAATTTTGCAACTTGCCATCTTTCAAATCTAAGATCAATAAACTTGATCTGATCTCTCTCTCCTCTTAGCCTTTCATTTCCTTCTTTCTTCCTTTGTATAGGCCACCATGGCCTTTCCCCGACATAACTCACTAAAACAATAAGGAAAACCAATGGAAAGGAATTTGATAGTAAATTTAGCTGTACGTGTCTGAGTAACTTGGTTTTCGCATTTTCTGTGTAGCTCCATCACCAGCCCGTCAAGCCAGAATCTGACATACGTCTGTCTTTGTACCTGGATTTTTCCGATATATTCTTTTTTTGCTTTTTTCGTCAGAGATTTGAAGTTGGACAATGTCATGATTGATTCGGATGGTCATATCAAAATTGCCGACTTTGGCATGTGTAAGGAGAACATTTTCCCTCCAAAGACAACGAGAACGTTCTGTGGCACCCCGGATTACATAGCCCCAGAGGTACATTTCTCAACTTCAATGTCTCAACAATTCGCGTAACTTTTTTCAAGGCTAGTTTCAGCATATCCGCCCTCGATAAGATTTCTGCTCTTCTCGAATACTTCTGCGCACGAAGTTCCATTTTACACGCCACAATGAGCTGCGCAGTCTCAGCGCTCGAAAGAGACTTAAAGTCGTTCTTTCATTGTTAATGTATTACCGAAACACGATCTTTTGGAAGAGCGCGCCAAAATCTTCATTTCAGTTTCTATATAGACATAATCATTATGATATTTTACATTGAAAAATGCTGGTAAGATATTCTTGATTGAACTTCTTAAATGAACTGCATTGGAAAGTGAAGGGAGTCCTTTGTTCTTGAGGTGGAGCTTCACAGCTACCATCAGCTTCCAGATGATTTATCGCACAGTGCACCTTAGCCCAAATGTACTGTACGATGCGTTGAGGGCATGTTGATTTCCCGAGCTCTTTTTGGGAGGGGACGTAATCAGTTTAGTTAGAAGGTAGTGTTTAATTGTTTGTGTTGTTACTGTTGTTCGTGCTGTTTCTTTCAGAAGCTGCATTTTTGAAAGCACTTTTGTCCTGTTTGATTTTGTAGATAATTGCGTATCAGCCTTATGGAGCGAGTGTCGATTGGTGGGCTCTTGGTGTTCTTATTTACGAAATGCTTGCAGGACAGGTAATTCATTTTTGGTGCTTTTCAATTCAAAGGCTCCTCTTTCGATATCATGTCTGTGTGAAAATTGATGTGTCGTCGCTGCAACATCTTCAGCCTAAGCTTCGTACTATATTGACCTCCCTAAACATATTGATTACTACGTCTGCCTGTCAGTGACGCTATGCCTAACAGCAATAGCTCAGTGTCTACGTATGCCAATGTCCTAATATCACCTGTAGGTATACGTTAGCTCAGTGCAAAGGGCTTCCTTGCTGATCTTATTGTCCACGGTTCGAGACCCACCACCAGCTTTAAATCCCATTGAATGAGGAGAGTCACTAGCTAGCTTTCTGTAATTCTTGGTGGAGGAACCACGAGGCACGGTCGCATCGAGAAGGAATGCTAGAGTATTACCCGTATTACCATCTATCATGTAAAGGAAGTCTTTTATGGAATGCATTAAGTGATGAGATAAAATTAACAACTTCCAGAAAAATTGAAGAAAAAATGCGTCACTGGGATGGCAAAAATTGTACGTGCCACATCTGCACATAACAAGTTTTCTTCTCTTTTCTTTTGTTGATCCTCTACCCTTTTTTGTTAATCCTTTAGTCTAGCCTACTATCGTAAAAATGTGTATTATTTTATATTGTAAATGAATAGTTGGTCTTAATTAGTATTTAACTTTTGTAAATGAAAGTTTTTTATTATTGATTATTGATTATTGACCCGATATGCATACAGCAGTGTCCTTCTTAGTGTCCTACATTCTACTGTCAGAGGCTAGGTAAAGAGCAGAAAAAGATGACTGCTAGAAATACTTTATCGATTCATTCTGTTCTTATATGCTTATATTTGCATTGCCCCTATCGGCGTATTTATAGCCTCTTTTTCAGACAATTGCTTTGCACATTCTTCTACCTGTGTATTGATAGCCTCTCTTTCAGACAATGGCTTTGAGTTTCCTTCTTTTAGGGCAAACTCTTTTTCAAATAATCGCTTTGCCTTTTTCAATTTGTCTATATGAACATATTTGTAGTTTCACCAGTCCTTCATGCTTAAGCCTTTGCATCTTCACTCATCGCGGGTTTTTCAATGACAATGAAAATTATTTAATTGATAGTAAATTTTAGATTACCCTCTGACAAAACGGAAATTGATGTGATCTGATTGCTCTAGGTTGGCCCGGCATACAATATGGAGCAAATCTAAATGTTTAATAGTGAAAGTTATTTATGTGTTATTTATATGTATTTTTTGTAGCTGTGCTTTTGTTTTTGTCATGTTACATGTTATTTGTGTTAATGGCCATGGAGTTGTCATGTTATCTTGCACTCCGTAGCATCGTTCTTGTAATATAGTTAAGTTAATTGTATTTATTATAGTAAGTAATGTGTAATTGCAGAAATTTTATATTGAATAGAAAAAAAAATTAAGATGATTTTGATTTGATTTGCAGCCGCCGTTTGATGGAGAGGACGAAGACGAACTGTTCAACTCGGTCCTGGAACAAAGCGTCTCGTGTCCAAGATCGCTATCTAAAGAATCAGTTTCTATAATCAAAGGGGTAGGTGTCTTACGCGCGGATCATGTCGCCCATAGCTCGATTTTTCATGATCACTTAACATCAGTGTCTTAGCGAAAACTTGCAAACACGGCTGCTAGAAAATTGACGACTTGAATGCAGCAAAGCGAGAGGCAGAGATTACTTTAATCCTATGCCATATATTGATATAGGTAGTAACAATAACGGCCTAAGAGGCGACTACAGTGATACCGATGTTGATAATAATAGCGATGCTGATCAGCTTTTGTCACAAACCCAAGATTGCTAAGAACAAACAGTACTCATTTCTCAAAATGAATGTTGCACCGCAAAGCGGACTCAAGACACATGAGCATGGCAATTATCAAGCATGTAAGCCATTGCGTTCAATCCCTAATGCTGTCATACCTGTATTGGTTGATCTACATACTATTGTCTTGCATTCATTTTTTTTTATTTTTTCTTTCTTTTTGCCATCATTTTTCGCCCTTCGTTCAATTCATTCGACGTCATCATTTAATGTTTCCAATGAGCTTCTTCAAGCAAATTGCGACTTTTTTGCGGTCGCAATAGCGTCGTCGTAGGCACTTGATATATTAGGGTGAGAGCAGCCTTTTATTCTGGAGGTCCAAAGCCTGAGCTGGTCTACTCATGAGCACCTTGCACAAAGTTAGGTGTTAAGTGCGGCGACGAAAGGAGCTGGCCACCAAACTTCCCAATAATGTGATGTGATGGAGTGATTGCTCTTCTCTCCCTACATGCTTGTTTTCGGCATGGGTTCCAAATTTAGTTCTAATGGCCTTTTGAAATATATTCAAGTGGAGCCACTCAAGTTGCTACTTGTGTTTATCAATCGTGAATGCCGCTGATGAAATTGCATACGCTGTCTGTCTTTTGCAGTTCCTGACAAAACACCCACAGAGGAGGCTGGGATCAGGGGAAACAGGCGAACAGGACATCAGAGACCATGTTTACTTTAGGCATATAGACTGGAACAAATTAACCAATCGGGAAATTCAGCCACCGTTTAAGCCAAGAGTGGTATGTTTAATGGCTATCATTATGATCATTCTGATTACCATGATTACCATGATTGCTACGTGATGCCGTAGTGTAGTAGCCTAAGTTTGGGGACTTTTAATGCACGGGCCGTGGACTCAACCCCGGTGCGTATTACAACAAAGATGCTATCTGTGAGGAAGGAACGGGAAGCTGCCCCATAATGATCCTCTTCTGCTATGCTTGGAATCGAATATGCTATGCAGGCTGCATATATTCGTACTGTAGCAATACATGTATCCTTACTAAAGCCTCATTCTGAGGAAAACTCGGAGCCCTATCGGTAATTTCTGCTAAACACAGAGTCGAGTATGCTATAACATTTACAGTTATACTTACCCTAACACACGACCTTACTTAAACAAATTAGGGAGGGCAACTCGGAGGCTTGTGTAGGTTTTTGGACAACTCGAAATCCAGTATGCTACGCAGTTTCTGAATGGTATACAAATATTTTGGTTACCGTTGTGACAATCAACTGCCTTCTACATCGATTAGGCTCAATTGTGTTACATAATTTGCAACTGATTAACAACTACAGTTGTGCGATGATGTTATATCAAATCGCCATTTATCCAAATTTGATTGAATTGAATTGTGTTGAATCAATTCAACTCATTAGTTGTTTCTACCTCCAATTGCAGCGTTCTAAACGTTCGTTCGACAACTTTGATCCTGAATTCACTGGTGAGGCGGCTAGATTGACACCGATCGACAGAAACTTCATACAGAACATTGATCATCGAGTGTTCGACGGCTTCTCGTACGTCAACCCTGTCATGAACTCGATGTCTAAATGATGGATGACGAGAGCCTCTAGAACTAAACATATTTTGACCATCTCTTCAGTCTGAAGAAGAGATGATTGCATTTTAACTGGCTAGTATAAATCAAGTTTAGCAAATGGTTTTCGTTGTCAAACTTTGCCATGCACAGTTTCAATTTACACTTGTAGTCCGGTGAGCGGAAGCGCCGTCGTTGATTTAGGCAGGGTATGCACATGTAACTTTTTAATGTATTAATCTAATCTCATCGACTTGTTAATCTAAAATTTTGCATTAATTATCATAAGAGGTGCACGGGGTAAAATTCATGATACCCTGGGACACAGCAAGATTGTGAAGTCTTTGCATTGTTCTAATAGAAAACAGTGCTTGTTTGTAAAAGGGTGTATGTAGAAATGAAGCATCGCCTTGGGTCATTATAGATAGCGGGGTTGGTGGGGTATTATTTCCTGTTAGTTGCCCCCTTGAATATATTCGGTCACATTATGACTTCATGCTTCCATTTCATCTAGTACTGAATGTATTTCGTACTAACTCGTGATTTTTTCATGCAAACAACGCTCGGGGTTTTCATATTGTATTTATTTAGTTAAGGGGTAAATGTAACGTTGCTAATTCTAATTCCCTGGAACATTTTGAATCACTCTTCTCTTCCTGGCCTTTTTTTCCCTTTGTCACGTCACTGTCTAACGAGACTGACCGCCAAAATCAGCTCCCCTTATGCTGTTTCATCACATTGTCTCCCAATTGAGATGAGCACCTAATTCTTTTAAAGTTCTTTATCTCGGTTTAAGCACTTTGTCAGTTCTCTCAATCTCGAGGAACTGATTCTAGTAATCCACCCTATTTCAGGGCCATTTCCATGCTACGGTCTTTCTCTCTGGCTTCTCCGTTACTTAGGTTCGTCTCAGAACTATTTGACAGGATTGCTCTGGCCCTCACAATTAATTTTTTCGCCTCTACTGCCTCAAATCCTTCTTCACCACACCTTTCCGCCTTGCGTTTGGTAGGCCGCTTTTTCTTCTGCCCAGAGCCCGTTGTCCACCTTCTCCGGAACCATCGACTCACTTATCTCTATCCAAGGCCAGCCCCTTGCAGTCTCCGTACCCACATTTTCCATCAGATTTCCTTCTCTCTAGCTACGCCGTGCACACTTATTCTGGACTGTATCCCTTCTCCCCAGTCTTCGAATTTTCATGCATAACCTCTTTCGATTTACTTTTTCAATTAGGCATCTTCTCTCACCCTTAAGTGAATCGCAACTTGCATACAACACCAGTCTATAAACGACCATACCCTGCTTGTATTAATTCCTGCCTTCATACCTTTGCACCGAATTTAAGCTAACTAATTCGCTAGTTTGCTATTGGTTTCTTGAATTTATTTGCTTTGTATTTAATGTCTGTTAGGTTTTTCAGGGCCGATTTTTCAGGGTAAACAATGCTTATTGGTTTGCTATTTCTCTTCTTAGCACTAACTACCAGCGCGAATTTGCCAGCGTGTCATCAAAAATATGAGTACCTGTCTCATTTGTCTATGATTTCTATCCACCAATTAGAGCTGGCATCTTTATTTTTCGTCGTTTTTTGCTGTGTCATCGAATGGCTCTGTTTACTGCGAATGTTTTCAAGTCGTGGCTTTTTGTTTTCCCAAACCAAACCAAATTTCGTCCACCGTACGGAACCTCGTTTGTTGAGTTCCCAGTCAGCGATTGTTGTTCACCGTCCAGTTGTAGGCAATCGCGAGCCGTTCACCTAACTCAACATCTCTGTTGCCTGCTGTCGTCTTCTTTTTTAGATTCATTGGTCTGCTGTTTGAATATATCCTTCAACCCATTTTAAGATTCAACACTCTGAGCTCCCATTATCCGATGTTCCCCAGAAGAATCCCTTCTATTATACTGGATTTTTTATTGGGATCATCTGTCGTTCTTTGCACACTACTCAACCTTCATCTGTTGGAGCTTCCCGTTCCAGGCAGTGCGTTTCACTGTGCAATGCCTCCTTGCATCGATCATGACATGTATGCAAAATAGAAACGGTGAATTTTTTACCCATCCTGCAGGCAATTCCATTAGCACAGAAAATTATCCCATTGCGTTTAGGTATTATCATCAGCACTGCTATTATACTAGTTGGAACATAATGTATGATGAATGATTATAATTTATGCACATGTTAAATGATGTACGACTATGTGATTCTTGTGTTAGTTTTGCTCTGCGTTTCCCCTCGTGGGGATTGGTTGCGACGTCAATGTGTGAAATTAACATAGAAATGCCTAATAACGATTATCACTTTTAAGTGAATGACCACCATGCTTTGTGGCATCATGTCCAATATAGAAGGCTTTTAGGGATATCATGATAACCATTTCATCTGGAAATGGATGAAAAATGTCTATGTATACAAACTCTCGTCCTCAATAGTATAACTATAGTGACTGATCGAGTAGCAAAAGATAATGAGAACTGGTTTAGAACTCTCAGTCTCATGTGTAGCAATCTTCAGCTAAACGTATACAGGTAGGTAAATAGGTAATACTTTTAGCTGAAGATCGTTGTTCATGAAACTCTGAGTATTTCATTTTCTATATTATATATAGATATGAAATAGATACAATAAATCTATTATGTTATGGAAACCTTTCATTCAAACTCAATTGAAGCTACAATTACAAACCTCTCTAATACATAGGTAGTCTAAAATTGGCTTGCCTGGCCTGGGGTTTACTATGTAAGACTAATACAATGGGAAATAGCAAAATAAATGTAGAAATATATATATAAAAGATGGATATCAAATCGATATAATGGGGTAGGTCTAATAGGGAAGAAAGTCAGGATTGGTCCAAGTTATGTTTCTGCCGCAAAAGATTTAGAAGGAAATATTATAAATAAATGCAATATGTACATTATATATATATATATATATATATATATATATATATATATATATATATATATATATATATATATATATATATATATATGTATATATATAGACATATATATTCATATATATTATATTTCTTTATATCTAAAGACTACCATGTATGCATACATGCTCAAAGCAAACATTTATGAATAGATTCACATAGAGAGACCGAAAGATTTCGTCTAAATTAATGATTGAATCATTTCAGTCATTTTTTTTATATTGAGCTTCAAGAGTGCTGTCATCTTATGATTCAGTCTACAGACATGTCTCAAGCAAGGCGACTGCATTCCCGTGCAGTCGTCTTATGAGCTAGCTATATTCAATTGGTGTTTTTTCAATAATCCCACGAGCAAGCAAGTTCTTTATCCATAAACCTTGGTTTATCAATTGCACTCTCAATACATAATTTAGATAGCATTTGTTGGACGGGTGGCTGTATAAAAACTTTCTTTGGACGTTGCTTGCCATAACTTCAACCGCAAATAAAGCGAAACACTCCTCTCGGAATCAACATCTTCTCTCTTGCTCGGATTTCGCTCAACATTACTCCCTTCTGATCAACAGCAGATAGCTCGCACAAGTCAGAATTCTGATTGGTGACAAGATTGCACTCTGTAAGTTTATTTTTCAGCATTGGCTATCAATTATTACCAATCATTGCTTACTATCTTATAAAACCATGTTTTGCTTCTTGGAGTACATTTGCCAGTGTACAGAGCCTTGTAGTTTTAACAGAACATCCCACGGAATAGCATCCTTTCATTTTGCTCAACGCATTGCGAAGAAAACAGCGCTTGCTGTTTCGAACATTTATCAAAAATGAAAACATCCCGTTGAATTTAGTAACGAATAATTGAACAGGAAATATTCGTTTTAATTGCCGGCTTTCATCCTGTTCATAAGTAAACGTATGAATGCATTGCTTAATAAGATTCATATCAAACATAGACAGCTTTTCAATAGCACCAGAACCAATTCACTTCTCTGAAACCAATACAGCCAAAGTCATTACACTATTCTACATAATACCATTCATTCTTTGCTAATTAACTATTTAACTATTTCTTTCGTTCTGCAGCTAATCTTGTTTTGATAAAAGAAAACGCATAGATACTTCTGCATTTTGTGTATGTATACAATGTAAATGTGTGTGTTTTTTTTAATTAAATTAAGTGTTTAGGAAAGGCCATGGTGGCCATGAAATGTGTGTGTGTGTGTGTGTGTGTGTGTGTGTGTGTGTGTGTGTGTGTGTGTGTGTGTGTGTGTGTGTGTGTGTGTGTGTGTGTGTGTGTGTGTGTGTGTGTGTGTGTGTGTGTGTGTGTGTGTGTGTGTGTGTGTGTGTGTGTGTGTGTGTTTAAACATAGTATATGATATTAATTTAGTTCAATGATCAAAGTAGTAATTCTTAGAAATCTATACAATTTTGAAAATCCCATAACCGTATGGTTCTCTATAAATGACTTTTGGTCACATGACTGCATTTGTGGCGAATTATTCTCATACTCTTACACTCTTACCGTAGGGATCTTACTGTTGGTTGAGATGGCATCCGATAGGCTTAGATTACCCCCGTCTCCTCGAGGAAGAACTTCCCCGACAAGAAGAAGGGGCTCCGCTGCGTCCGAAACAAGACCGGATGGCTTAAAAATTCTGCAACAAATCCAAACAACTTACCTCCCCCCATCCGATTTGCCAATGTCAGCTAGTCGCTCCACAACAGGTTCCCAAATAGCTCCGGACAGGAACAAGCATGAAGATATTCGGACAATCAAAGAGAAGGTGAGGAAAACTGATTGCCTTACAGGAAAGGGGCTGTTGGCAGCTGATCTCATAAAGAACTTACAGTCCCAGAAGAATCTCACTGCAGCTAGACCATTCAATAGGGCAGTTAGTGCCGGAGTCCACGAGAGAAGACCTGTTACAGATGTAAAGCAAATGCAAAGACCACGTTCTGAGAACTCGAACCAGCGTACTGCCTCGAATGGGTTCAATTCAGGACGACGATGTAGTCTGCCAGCTCCAACTTTGAAGCAGAAGGCACGTGTTGCAGATGACATTCTAAGAAAGTACAATTGTGGCGATGAAACTAATAACAAGGCCCTAACTCAAAGCAGTAACACTGAGGTAGGAGTTCCTTATTCAAGTTTGCTATACGGCATCATTTTGATCGATTGAGCAGGCAGATTATGAGATTGTTAAGCCCACACATGCAAGTATTTTAGAACACCCCAAAAAACTTTTAATTCGACTATGTTGAACTTCTAACACCGGAGTAATGAAACAATATATCGAGGGAAAGAAACAAAGAATTAAAAAAGTGGGGCCTCCAGCTGAAGTCAATAAAGAGATTCTTCAGATATTCATATATTTGTATACGCTGGGTTGACATAGCCCCCTGCAGACTTGTACTACACTAGCAAATGAAAAAGCCCCTAATCAACACGAAAGGTGATGGAAATCGCCTCAAATATATTCAATTTCTTGCTAAGAGCGCTTTACAGCTTTCGCTTAGTTCAAAATTGATTAAGACGTAATTAGATAGTACATTACTATCATCATCATCATCATCATCATCATCATCATCGTCATTATCATCATCACCATCATCATCATTATAAAAATCATCATCATCATCGTCGTCATCATCATCATCACTATCATCATCATTATAAAAATCATCATCGTCATCATCGCCGTCATTATCATCATCACCATCATCATCACCATCATCATCACCATCATCATCACCATCATCATCATCATCACCATCATCATCATTATAAAAATCATCATCATCCTCATCGTCATTATCATCCCAGCATCATCATCATCATTATCATCTTCATCATCATGATCACTATGTAAATTATCATCTTCAAAAATATTGTCTCATTCTAGGCTACAACAGGTTTGCAGTGCCCCCGTTTCGCTCCATTTTTTAGTGGTAAAAGTTTACTTGTTGAAATCAAAAAAACAATTAATTTGTTCCTGTATCTCATTTTTGCAGGTGAGTCTGCCTTCTTTGAAGAAAGTGGCCAGTGCAAATAGGCTAACAACAATATATCACGATTCTGCTGAAGAGGAAGACGGCAGTAAAAACTCAAGTGAAAGTAAATCAAAATATCTAACTGTAAAATGCGAACGAAACAAACGAAGATCATCTCTCAGTGCTCTCAGCGACACGCGCCTCAGGCCAAAAAGTTCAAGCAAAGAACAAGCGTCTCCAAGTGCAGTGAAGAAAAGTCAAAGGGTGCAGAGCGCGACAGGAAAGAACGAAGAGTCGCAAAACGGTGAATCGAACAGATTAAGTTCAGTTTCAAAAGCTGCAAAGACTGAAAATGAAGGACCGCGAAGTAAAAAAGTGAGCAATAAATTCGAAAATAGTGGCAAAAAGACAGGAACTAAGAACACGAAGCCTTCCTTTAAATTGGAATTAGATGAGAGCGACACAAGTATAAGTAGCGATTCAGATAGCGAGAATAGCATCGAAAATGAACATAGAAGGGTATCAAATAGAAGAACGGGCGAAGTTTCAAAACATGAAAAGAAAATCGCGAATTCAAGTGACTCTGAAAGTGATACTAACAGCGAAAGTGAGAAGAAATGCACCCAAGCACATGATGTCAGGAAAACGTCAAATAAAAAGCAAACAAAATGCAAAAGAAACAATCGAAAAGAACATGACATAAATGACGGAGACAGTAATAGCAAAGGCAACAACGAGGAAAAGAAAGTTGCGAAACACGGCGATAGTGATGAGAGTGTTGATAGCAGTGATGATGACACTTCTTCTCATGACCATGACCATGACCATGACAGTGAGAGCGAGAGTGAAAAGGAAGGCAAAAATGAGAGCCGAACTGAAAGAGAAAAAGACAGAGCAAGGAGGGGAAAAGAGTCGGAAAGTGAGGATGAAACTCGGCAAGGTAGCGTTGAATTTGGTGGGGTATTTTCTGAAGAAGAGCTTGCAGAGTTATCAAAGAAAATGATAGCACCTGGTATGCCAGCTGTTGACCTGCTGGAAACCCATGACAAATTGCTGGTAGAGGGCGTGCATCGCGGGCAAAAAGAATGCGAAGAGGCATCGAAGAAGGACTCAATTGCTGACGATGATGAAGTGGATGACCCAATTTCTGATAATGATGAAGTGGATGACTTGATTGATCACATTGATGACTTGATCGATGCTGATGATGATGATATTACCTACGAAAATAAGCAAAGAAGGAAATCGTTGAAAAGAGCAGTCAAAAGTGTGATGTCAGCAAATGTTTTCTCTCATAAGGATTCATAATGATATTCCGATATAGCTGTATCAATAAACAGAGCTTTGATGGAATAACATGGAAATCCTAAGCTTGGAATAGGGATCAAGATTTGAAATAGCCCTCCTCCCCAGCTGGAGCAATGCTCTCCATCATTTAGTTGTTGAGCATTCGCTTTGAGAGCGAATAGGACACTCGATGTCCTTACAAGGTGAGGGGATAGCTCAGTGGTAGCGCCCTCAAGGGTTCAAGGACCCCATGGTCGGCGGTTCAAGCTTTGCTTCACTTCTCGATATGAAAATCACAAGCTTCTTTGGAACGTAGGAACGACGAGATTGCTTGAAGCTCGGAATCTTTCAGGGCCTTAAAATCTGCTTGATAATTCATAAACGATGGGAACCTCTATATGAGATCAAATTTAGAGAATGGACCATGACACTGCTCGATTAATTAAAGTAGCTTTTTATATTGTTAATAATGCACACTTGGAAGCTTTTTGCTTACCTTGCAGTTTCCAGGTCCTTCCTCTCAATGTGGCCACAACTTGCGATTCTTACGCCTGGAGTTACAGAGAGTTGTTGACTGTCCTCACTTGAAGTGAAATTCTAGTTGAGCGTGGATTCGAACCACTGACCATAGTATCAATGCTGAAGAATCCTACCACTGAGCTGTCCTGACACCTGAATGGCTTCTTAGTCAGTCTCTATGTTGGGGCTTTGTATAGGCCACCATAGCCTTTCCTCAACATAGCCCACTAAAAAAAAAGTCCCCTACAACCTGCCACAAGTAGGAATAAATATGCAAAACATTTACCGCAAGTCTACAGTACTTTTTTCAGTATATTTTCAGCAAGAAATTGTAGCCTGGACAAAATAGCAATCTCTAATTGCACTTTGTAGAAACCTTACCTGATCCATTCGGATGATTGTTTACTGAACGGTTTAGCTGAGATGACAAGTCGCCAATAACTATGAAATAAACTGCATGTTATCATTGTTGTTGTAGAGGCCCAAGCCTTGGGAAATTCTCTACACCCAAATAACTCATTCAAAATTTGTAACAGCATTTTAGTCTAAATTTGCATCCTAATCTTTTACTTTTCTGTAAACTGTCTTAAATGACAACTGCTCCCATGCCTCATGTGCCCATTGGTGTTGTGATAGGCAATAGAGAGAAGGCTTTCACAAAGCAATCTTATATCATGAGTATGGAATCTTTTTATTACTCTAAGTGTGAGAAAAACAACATACCGTGGAATGACATCCACGATTGGTGATAGGATAGCGCGACGATTTCTATCTTGTCCTGTTACTTATTCATTCATTCAGTGTGAGAAAAACTAGGTTTGGTCAAATTATATTGTCGCAAACTAGGCACATGAACGCAGTTTTTTTTTCGGTGTCGCTGGGAGGGAGCAGTTACTTGCATCATGCCCAATCAATATGAAGCAGATGGAGGAAAATCAGTTGAATGCAAACAGGCAAAGACACAACATGGGAAATTTGGGCGGTTGATTCGATGAGCTGCGTCAATAAAGATGTTATGAGAGGGGTAAACATGTTTTGTATTCCCATGAATAATTGCCTTGTCATCGGTAAATTGAAATAAGAGTGTGGTATGGCTGTTGACATCTCATTAGGCCCACTTTCCCTTTCATTTCAATGCTTGAAGCAGAGTTTGTTTTGAAACAGGTAGATCGGGTCCATCAATTTTGTAGTAAGTCATTTGATTCAAGTCAAGAAAGAGTGAATAGTGTAAACAAGAGGGTATTTTATTAAGAAGCTGAACTAGCACGTTTCCACGAAGCAGTCTGCCGATCATTGAGCGCAGACATCTACACTTAAAAACATATTTATCAATAATGCCCATATTGCGTCACGTTAGGGAACCAGCCCACCATAAAGTCACACACGTGCTTTTATTTTATAGAGCTGTTAAAAAGATAAAACATCCACTGCTATTGACTCGTAGATGGTTAAATCCGTCTGGGTCTTTGCCAAACTATGGGTATCCATATGTCGTGAGGCCATCTCAACTGGAAGTCAACTTCTCTTAACACGAAGAAAGAAGCTTAAGCGAAAGTGAATAATTGAATAAGTAGAAAGATTAAGTACCAACAGTCGCTATGTACTCCAAATCTTTTATGATGAAACTAGATGAAAAGCATGGCTGTTTTCTCACAGGAAACAATGCTGAGTTTGCATAAATTTATGCTCCAGTGCCTGCATTAGTTTTATGGGATGTTTCCTTTGTCTTCCTTGCTAATCTTTTTTTTTAAATTATGACCTATGCAGGACCCCTGTTACGATGGTCTTTGGCCACTTAAGCACTGGACCACTAGGAATGATGAGATATTAGAAAAATTCATTTTCTCTCCAGTTGCACTCAATTTCATCCATTGATATCAACAAATTAGTCTGCACCACTTCTTATTTACCCCTCTGTCTACCTTAAGAGAGCATCATGATTCAAAATTTAAATGTATCATCCAGTGGTGCTGTAAGCATCTATGGAAAAATATTAGTTGTGCAGTTGCCATTCTAGCATTTGTAGTTAGATAGATAGATACAGAATTATCGTTCAACTCTTTATCACTGCCGTAGCATCCCAAGTTAGCAGTTCAACCCCTCAGCCCATAGTCTCCAACTGTCTCAATCTCTCTGCAACACTTTGAATGTCCTTTCTGCTATAATTGATGTTTCCCACCACAATCACATTTTTAGTTACCTGGAAAACAATAATAAAGGCCTTGAAAAGGACCTTTCAAAGATTTTAATGATTTATACACCTCTTCAATACCTGATCATTTGACAATCCATCATTGGTTGATTCAATGGAGGAGCAACAGGCAGAGATAATTGGCAATTTTGGGGTTGATGGAGGCGTTGAAATTCCAACCAACCCGAGAAATTTTTCTTCAACCTCCCCATTTGCTGTACTTATTTTGGAAAATGTGCAATTATTGATCCTGATTAGGAACAGTAGATCTGCCCCTTGCTGTAGATTTGATAAGACTTCAAAGTTTTCATTGAGAATCGAGGGTATTGGATGCAAAATCCATTGTTTGGAACTTAAAGTAAAAGGGTTTCCAGTTTAGTGTTAATTTTTCCAGCCGCAGCTTGTTGGGTGTGCCGCAGGGGTGTGTTGCAGTTGGCTATCATATATTTGCTACAAAGGAGCTACTCTGTAGGTAACATGATATATCGGACTTGTTGTTGTTTAGCCTAGGAAATGCTAATGTTTATTGCAACTAGTTTGATTATTCTGGCTAGTTTATATTACATGATTTCATTAGATCATTGGAATGAGGGTTGTAGAATATGTAAGCCTCTCACATCTATGTATAAATCAAGATTTTCCATTGGCATTGTTTTCTGGTTCCCTTCCCAGATGACTGTCTTTTGAAGCCGAGAATGGATGCAACTGCAAAAGGCACTTTGTTATTTGACACAGTAGCAGCCAAAGCTGTGTCAGGAGTTTGCACATTTTTGGCATTGTTCATTACTGGCCACCAGGTATCTAGGAATGCGTTGCCATAATATTTTTGAATTTGATTCTTTTTTCATGAGTTATGTTGAGGAAAGGCCATGATGGCCTATACAAAGCCCCAACAAAGGAAGAAAGAAGAAAGCGAAAGGCTAAGAGGAGAGAGGGATCAGATCAAGTTTATTGACCTTACATTTAAAGGATGGCAGGTTATGATTAACGCATAGAAATTATCAGTGGATGGATCAAAACTATAGACTAGAACGGAGGCTTATTTTTGACAACCAGGCGTTGTATTCACTCCACGCATGGTCTTCATGCACAGCCACAGTGGCCTGATCAGAATAAAGGGAGAAATTGAATTCAACAGGACATGGCTAGTAAGCATGATAGTATGTTTCAACTCTTTGCAGATTCTTCATTTCCAATGTAAAGCAGAGATTATGAAGAGGTTTCTAATTAATAATTTACAAAAATCTAATCTTTGATGGTACAATTGTGTAATGACTTAAGTTTTTTTATTATTACACAGTCAATCTAAGTTCAAATCCAGCATGCTCAGCTTGCTTTACCTTGGATGGCTTTAATACTTGTGAATAGGCTTTAGCCAGATCCTTCTTTTCATTCCAGACATGGCCATGTTTGTCTTGAGGACTTTGGTCCAGTACTGTAAAGGTTTTCCTCTCCTCGAGTTCAAATCCAGCATGCTTGATAATTAAAACACTATTTGCAAGCATGCCAACAGAAAGCACCTCATGAATTTCCACTTGCCATAGATTTTGCCTTATTGCGGTTTCCACCAAGTTCAGAGTGTGTGATGTGATTAACACTATTGTGCAAAACAGCCCAAGACACCAATTGGTGTCAACTGTGCTCTAGTCCATCCAATTATTATCATCAAACCACATTTTATGACTAACAATTCTCAAGGTAGATGTCAGAAATTTTTACTCAAAGGTTTCCCTTTCAGGTGGTCAATCCGAAAACTTACAAAAATTCAATTCGTTAATGAGTGCTGCATTAGAAATCAATGATGCAAAGTCAGGAGTAGTTAAGTTGTACCCCATAATAGATTAGAGACTTTGGGAACACCTTGCTAGGAAAGTACCTTGCTGGGGAGGGGAGGTAGTCAGTTCCTTTCCTTGCCACAATTTGCCCCCTTTACCCTTCTAGTTGTATGCCAAGTACCCGTTTACTGCTAAATGGACAAGTAGAGAACATGAAGAAGTAGGAATGAGGCGTGCTTGAAATCTCCTGTACCTTATGTACAGTAGACATACTTCATTATTATGCCAACTACTTGTGCTGCCAAGTTCAACTTCAAGTGGCCTGGATTTATGTATTGTTGTGTTTCAGATGAGTTGGACATTGCACGCAAATCCTCATTTACCCCAAGAATGTGCAATTTTTGGAATTTCTTGCCTTCCTCTTTTCCCAAATCCTGCAACTTGCCCTATTTCAAATCCACAAGCTTAATCTTATCTTATATAATGTATTATCCACTTGGCCTTTCACCTTCTTTTTTCCATTGTTAGAGCTTTGTATAGGCAGCCATGGTCTTTAACCAACATAGCTCATTAAAAAGGATTGCCAAAGAAAAAAGAAAGGCTTCTTTTTATTGAAAATTTTATTGATGTGCATTGATTTTGCTTTTCAGATATACTCACACTTAAGGTTCTACACAAATTCTGATCAGCAAAGATACATTGTGCGAATCCTGTTTATTGTGCCAATTTATGCTTTTGATTCATGGTTGAGTCTCCTTTTCTTCAAAGAGAGCTACTATATATATTTCAACAGTGTAAGAGATTGTTATGAAGGTAAGCATGGGCTGCGTTTTAATAGCCTGTATGCCTTGCATCTATACAAAGTAATTGACTGTGGTAGGCAGTTCAAGGAGTGGGTTATGGGAGTGAAAGATCCTGGGCCTGCAGCTGGAAGACATAAATTGTTTATTACTATAAAGCCCCCTATGCAGCAAATTTCTAATCTTGATGCCTTGAAGGGGTTGTTACCACCTCTTCCTTTGAAATTTAGACACGTTAAATATTTGTCCCAAACTGACTCCAAACCCAATTCTTAGGGACCCAATCCTACAAAATACTCCAGGGCCCAAGCTGGCTCTCAATGGCCTTGGGTGGTGGTGCCATTGTTTAGCAAATTTTTGGGACTTGTATTGTATGGGCTGTGTGTTCAAATCCAGCACTGTTCAGAAGAAAATTCTGTTGGAGAGTAAGGCAAGGGAAACTGCCATAAGTAATCCTGAAACTTTGTGGCATACTTAATCCTAGCTTTACAGAAAACAGTGAAAACTGAGTTTTGGAAAGTGGAAATTTCTAGTTAATTTCCTATTGTCTTGTTCAACAATGTTATTTTCATTGTGACACATGCAGGATTGAACTCAAGACCCCTGTATCCACACAGGCACCACAAACCCACCTCCCTTGAAGTACTAAGAGAAAAATTTAACTAAGAGGAATATATCAGCATTGACTAGGCTAGGAAGTTTTACTCAATTTGCTGGCTATTTTTCACATGATCTCTTTCTTATTCTTATGAAGCTATATAAGAAGAGTTATAATAGATTATCTTCAAAGCATTAGTAAACCATGATAACAAGTGCTATGTTCACTCACATGTAACTCCTCCGTGCTTTTTCCCTTAATCCCTATATCCTTTTTAGATAGAATCCCCCCCTCAGTTGCTTCCTCTTTCAACTTTCAACTTTATTGCGTCAAATCAATGTATCTACTTCATTACAATGATTTCCTGCCGTTTTCAACAGCTTTTGTCATTTACAATTTCCTCTGCCTGCTGTATGAATATCTTGGTGGGGAGATGGCAATTTTGTCAGAAATTAGAGGTGAGCCTATAAGGTAAGCTCTAAATTTGGAATTTTATTTTCCATATTTCTTTAAATTTCTTTTCTTATTATTAGTACTATAATGATAATTATTATCATTTGCATCAACTATTGCACTTTATATGTGGGCAAAAGGCCCTGGAAAACACTGTACCTATATCCTAGCAATCAGTACCTTCTACTCGTTTGGCTCAATTTTGATAGCTTTCTGTTCTTTTTTTTTATCTTTCAAAGGGTCTCTCTGGTGAAATGTTTTATTTCAATACAGTATAATCAAATGTCCTGATCTCAAAACTGCAGTTATTTTTCTGGTATATCGTACCATTTCCAAGTTATAAGCGTTTAAAATTAGACTTCACTGAAAAAGACGAGAGAAAACGAAATTATCAAAATATACTTAGTGATGTTACAGAGTGTATCTCCATAAATCCCGAGAATTTGTGAATCTCGGCATGTTAAGCGACTTGCATATGAACGTGGTGTCAGTGTATAGGAAATTCAATCCTTCATTTTGTTCAAAATCCGATGAATTCTCATGACCAAGATGAATGGATACCAAGTCAGGAGAAATGGGATGACAAAAGCACTGATCGAAAGGAATGTTGAAGGTGACAGGGGCAGAGGTATGCCGCGGAGACAGTGGAAAGATGACCTGAAACAGTGGACAGGCAAAAGGTCTACCAGAACTCAAAAGAATAGCGGAGGACAGAGAGAGGTGGAGGAGGAATGTGCAACAATGGGTGCACCCACGGCCTCAATAGGCTACGGAGAAGAAGAAGAAGAATGACGGATAAAATGTTGCTCGTCATTTTGACGTCACTAAGACGTCTCCGAGAATTTTTCTTGAGCAAATTATGAACTCGAAAGCGAACTTCAAACTCTTTTAAAATGATAACGGTACGATGTTTCAGAAAATTAGTTCCAGATTAGAAATCAGGGAGCTCGACTAACTTTAATTCGAAAGTGGAAATTTTTCACTGGAGAGGCCCTTCAAACATTTTTTGTTGATTCACATCAAAGCATTCGTTATTAGGGTATTAAACAGTATAGGGATTTAGGTAGCAGTATTAAACATATCTTGCATTGGCATATGTTTAGTTTATGTATGTGTCCACATGTATATAAAACTCAGAATCTTCTTGTTTGTGATGTGGCGAGGGGACATCAAGTCCTGAGCAAATAGATAGAGATAGATAGATAGATAGATAGATAGATAGATAGATAGATAGATAGATAGATAGATAGATAGATAGATAGATAGATAGATAGATAGATAAATAGATAGATAGATAGATAGATAGATAGATAGATAGATAGGCATAGATAGATAGATAGATAGATAGGCATAGATAGATAGATAGATAGATAGATAGATAGGCATAGATAGATAGATAGATAGATAGATAGATAGATAGATAGATAGATAGATAGATAGATAGATAGATAGATAGATAGATAGATAGATAGATAGATAGATAGATAAATAGATAGATAGATAGATAGATAGATAGATAGATAGATAGATAGATAGATAGATAGATAGATAGATAGATAGATAGATAGATAGATAGATAGATAGATAGATAGATAGATAGATAGATAGATAGATAGATAGATAGATAGATAGATAGCCATAGCTAGATAGTAAGATAGATATAAAACTCTTCGCCTTTTCTCTTAGTAAATTTTCTCTTCACCATTTTATTTGCCTCATATATTTCAGGTCAAGCTGGATCTCTTGCACTTGTTGCTTGTCTGGGATATCTATCAATATTAGTTTCTTCAGGTTTTGCAAACAGGTATCTGTCGCACACGAATTCTTTAATTTGAATGAAAGAAGTTGCATTGAGTTTTTTGATATGCATTGCTGTAATATTGCACAGAAAAGCGGAAACAAAGCATGTTTCAATCTGCATATGGGCACTTTTTCACTCCACGTTTCATTCGGTGATAAGTGTCGGATAAAAAGCATTTCAGTATGACGCCATTATCATATAGTGTTCATACTGCTGTTTCGGCCATTATCTGCTGTTTGATACTCTTGATACTTGGCTGACAACACGTATTCGGTTTGACGAGGTTGCTTTTCTGCTTTTTGTGCAATGTTGAACTCCTTTTATGTTGAAAATTTCACTCGAAAAGAGCCAAAGACGAAATACGAGACACAATTGTAGATTTTTTAATCCAATTTTGAATCAGGATATCTGTAGTGTGACCAATTATGCCTTGATTGAACTACTCATTATCAAAGAGATTTTGCATAATGATGCTGTACGTAAAGACTTTGCAAATCAATTTTTCACACATTTTGTCCTAGGCAACACTTCAGTTTTGCTTCACGAAGCCCATTGTGGCCATTATCACTTTGATACTTCAACCGCTTGGTTATTATTCGGAAGGAAATTTCAGGTGACCAATCATAGCCGTAATCTAACTTTCATTTCAATACTGTTACTAGATTATATATGTTTTGTAACAAACATGCTTAGAAAGCTAGGAGACTGTTAAGTTATCACCGTACCATTCTTCCGTGTCTGCTCGCTACCGGCTTCCGCTTAATGCCATCTCTCTCTCTCTCTCTCTCTCTCTCTCTCTCTCTCTCTCTCTCTCTCTCTCTCAGGGTCTCTCTCTCTCTCAGGGTCTCTCTCTCTCTCTCTCTCTCTCTCTCTCTCTCTCTCTCTCTCTCTCTCTCAGGGTCTCTCTCTCTCTCTCTCTCTCTCTCTCTCTCTCTCTCTCTATCTCTCTCTCTCTCTCTCTCTCTCTCTCTCTCTCTCTCTCTCTCTCTCTCTCTCTCTCTCTCTCTCTCTCTCTCTCTCTCTCTCTCTCTCTCTCTCTCTCTCTCTCTCTCTCTCTCTCTCAGGGTCTCTCTCTCTCTCAGGGCCTCTCTCTCTCAGGGTCTCTCTCTCTCTCTCTCTCTCTCTCTCTCTCTCTCTCTCTCTCTCTCTCTCTCTCTCTCAGGGCCTCTCTCTCTCTCAGGGCCTCTCTCTCTCTCAGGGTCTCTCTCTCTCTCTCTCTCTCTCTCTCTCTCTCTCTCTCTCTCTCTCTCTCTCTCTCTCTCTCAGGGTCTCTCTCTCTCTCTCAGGGTCTCTCTCTCTCTCTCAGGGTCTCTCTCTCTCTCTCTCTCAGGGCCTCTCTCTCTCAGGGCCTCTCTCTCTCTCTCTCAGGGTCTCTCTCTCAGGGTCTCTTTCTTGGAACGGCGTGGATTCACTCATTGCACCTTTGCTCATTTTCGGTGGAAATGCAATTTTCTGCTATAGAGATTTATAACTGCGTCTTTCTCAACAAGTCCCGCAAGTGTAGCGCGTTTAGAGTGCGGTGGCAGGAGCTTTTTTCCTACTCCGTGAAGGTACTCACACGGTTAACAAGCGGAATGTCCTTCATTCATGAAACTTGTTTGCTAATTAACTGATATCGTCAACGTCTTTAATTGCTCAACCACACTATGCTTGTATTTCAGGGCAGACAGAGGATATTTGTACATAACTGTGATTTATAATATATCATATACAATAGCCCTTTATGGCTTGTTGCTGTTCTATTCTGCTACGAGAGAGCTTCTCAATCCATACTACCCTGTACTCAAGTTCTTGACGGTTAAATTCATTGTTTTCCTGTCATTCTGGCAAGGTGAGGTGTCAGTCAGCTAGCTTGTTCATTTATTGATCATTTTGA
Organism: Pseudorhiza aurosa; assembly: GCA_964026355.1. Taxonomy (NCBI): domain Eukaryota; kingdom Metazoa; phylum Cnidaria; class Scyphozoa; order Rhizostomeae; family Lychnorhizidae; genus Pseudorhiza; species Pseudorhiza aurosa. The sequence continues at coordinate 4,610,690 of OZ032119.1, forward strand.
ACCTATCACACGTTGCATGCTCGCGTATCTCAATCAATTTGTGGATATTTCGGATTGCTTCATTGGTATTTTCATCGTGTATTTTTTATTTATTGAGCGAGTAACGGATTATCAGATTCCGTTGATTATTTTATTGATTGATTTCGTTGACTGGCTGAAGTGGCTGATTGAATAAGTAGGTTGGGTCAATAGTATGATTTTGTCGATGCACTAATTTAGTTGATTTCTTCGCTAATTGATGTGCCTGTTTATGTTGCAAGCTCATTATTCTCTTACTTTTTTGATGATTAAATGAGTTAATTGATTGATTGATTGAGTGATTGATTGATTGATTGATTGATTGTGAGGTCTTTTTTATCAATTACATCTACTGATTTGGCTGTAACGTTTCCTCAAACTTTAAATCATGATACGATTTGACTGCAGCATTCTTACATGACATTTTTTGCGTAGGCGTCACCCTTGCTGTCCTTGAAAAGACTGGAGCAATCCGAACCTATCACGGAATTCAAGTTGGCACCATTGCTGCTGGTTATCAGAATTTCATAATTTGTCTAGAGATGCTCGTGGCCGCCATCTTGTTACGATTCGCTTTTCCATCATCTGTGTATCGGCATCAACGAATCCTCGACAAGAAAGGTCAGAGCATTGCTCTTCGCAGTATCACGAAGAACTTCCGGCAAACTGTCAATCCCAACGATATTGTACAGGACGCTATTCATAATTTCTCCCCCGCGTACCAACACTACGCAAGTGCGCACGCAATAAAAGAAGCGGAATTCTCGTCGGGAACAGATGAACATGGCACTAGCTATCAAGTAACTATTCGGGACAGTGTCGTGAAAAGTAAAGACGGACCTATCAGTGAGACAACTACCCTTCTAGACTCAGACGATGAAATCTAACTGCAGGGTAAGCTGTCGTCATGTAACTTTTTTCCAAGGAAATTCAATTTATGTGAGGTCGTCTCCATTTCTCTCCCTTCAATTCAAGTTAGACAATTTACCAGTACAAGTGAAGCGTTAGATGCATTTTTCCCGTTATCCATTCATCAAATTCAAAGCTTCCAAAGCCTCTAAAGGTAGACTGCCTATCGATATGCAACATCTAGAGAGATGTATATTTTTCCTGCAGTTAGTAAGTGGCCAGTGTTAGGAAAAATGGAGCTGCGGCATTTTGCCCGACGTTTTGCCTGATTGGGTACCCGGCGCTGAGTACCCTACTCGATGCGATTCTGGGGCAGCAGCACCTTGTGATATCGGAGGGTAGCTTATCCAGTTCCTTTTCTTGCCGCAATTTACCCCCGGCATTATGCCAGGTACGACTGATGGAGGTACCTATTAACTGCAGGGTAGACCGATGGAGGTACCTATTAACTGTTGGGTGGAATGATGGAGGTATCTATTAACTGTTGGGTGGAATGATGGAGGTATCTATTAACTGTTGGGTGGAATGATGGAGGTACCCGTTTGCTGCAGGCTGGACCGATGGGGGTACCTATTAACTGTTGGGTGAAATGATGGAGGTACCTATTAACTGTTGGATGGAATGATGGAGGTACCTATTAACTGTTGATTGGAATGATGGAGGTACCCATTTGCTGCAGGCTGGACCGATGGAAAGCTTCGAGAAACGTTAAGCATGACCTACCGAACAGCAGCCACGTGCTCTAAGCACAATGCCAACTAGGCCTATTTTTCTTCCCAATTGCCGATGCATATTTAAAAGTGATTAATTGCTGATTTTAGCTTTGAATTTTTAGAAATATTGAATGTTTTGGTTGTTTTTGGTAATGCATGTATTGAAGCCTAACTCAGTTTAATGCCTAGATACAGTAGGTTCGCCACTGAATACCATCTTTGCTAGCAACGGGTCAGTTTTGCACCACTAATACTATACTTTTCGATCCAATTGTAACTGGTTTAAAGGAAGCTAGGCTAACGATTAAGAAGGCTAAAAGTACAAGACGATTTTTGTAAAAGTAAATATATTGATATACATATATATGTTTATATATGGTGAACAAAAGAAAGACACTCTGAAATTCTTCTAAAAGCTTTTATCATCAATCCTCGACTAGTTTCGACTCTAAGGCCATCTCCAGGAGAATCATATATATAAATATATATATATATTTATATATATGTATATATATATTTATATATACCGATGCATTTATATGCAAAAATCGTAATTATATATTTGTTGCAATGTTGTTTTACAATCGATTACACCCTAGAGAGAGCAAATAAAGATAAAAAGTTTGTAAAGTGATAAGAAACGACGAGCACTATAAAGAGTATTACTTGGCAATAGCATTTGAGTTATGTTTAACCACTTCCCGATAGTCGGTTTCGCGTAACGTTAAATTGAAAGCGTTTTATTATTAATAGTATGTCTAAGGGAGGCACTGCAGTATGCATCCCACGAATTCAAGCTACATTACACGTTGCCAACGGCATTGCAAATCTGACTGACGCTGAGCTACCAGTGTCATTATGGGAATAACCAAGACGGCGTATGTATTAATGATAACCAGATCATGTTTGCTGAGGGATGCTACGTAGTCAGATAAAGCAAGACAAAACACACGAAATGAGATTAGTGCTGTTGATCCCACAGAATGGCCTTTTTGTACCTCCACAGCTATCTCGAAGCTTGGCGCTTCTTAAATGGGGACTGATTTCAATTTGTTCCTTTTGGAGAACAAATCTCCCTCGTTCCAACTACTGACGTACATTTTGCGACCGCTTTCTAGTTTACTGCACTCCTTGTGTACCTTTCTAAAGTATGTGTGAACAAATAACTTCCGAAAATATCGAATCCCATATTCGACACTGGCATGGGCGAAAACCTTATGTCCTAGAGGTGCCATCTCGAGTCACAGCTTTGTCGAAAAGGGTGTACAGCCCCTTTCCTCATCGTACTACCCCCCCCCAACTTTATGCCACATGTATAGTTACAGAGTTTGTTTGCATTTAGGTTCAGCATCCGCGCTGTTTTGCCACCCAAAGAAATCGGTAGTTAATGGTGCCATTTTCAGATACCTTCAGATTGCAGGTATTAAATCCACTTTTGATGGAATTTTTTAAAAGCAGGACGCTTGTATGTAATTCATTGGTGTAAATTAGTCACTGTTGTTATTTATATTTAAGAACGTTTTGCAAATACGATGAGGAACATTTATACCACACAAGCACGCATAAATCACTGTGACGGGGGGCCGCGTACAGTCGGGTGAAGCATTGGGCCGTTTGAGCATGCTATCCAAAGAAAGCCGGAGATTATTGAGTTTTGGCTTGAGTTTTGACTCAAATGTGGCAGGCCTTTGTGTCACTTTGGTATTGTTACGAACTTTCTATCGTCTTATCAATTATCGATACGAACTCGAGCTGGTACTCGTAACCCCCGTTCATTCTTTCTTTACACGGTCCCTAAATACCTTCGTGATGTTTAGTATGACGTCATTTCATTGTGTCAGCCCATCAAGTAGTTTCAACTCAAGAGCTTGCTGTTGATTGTATAGTGGGACGAAGTGATTTGTTTTTCTCGTGTTTTGCTACCTTTGAAACATTGAATACAGGATAATGGCATTGATTGTAGAATGCCACAGTGTTCCACACACACACCAACCATATAAGCGTTTTCAGTTTTCCCTTAATCAAATGCCTCCTCTTACTATTAATCATGATAAAATCTTGTTTCGCATACTGATTGCATTAGAACAGACTCCTGGCAACAAATTGCACAGCAGACCAAACCAAGCTAATCTCGTTATTTTTTTTTTCATCACAAGCCTACTGACCACCAAGATATAATCCTGATTAAAATGGACGGGTTTAGAAGCTTGAAAAATTAAATGTTACACAGAAAGCAAGGTTCTTATTTCCGTTTTGAAGTTGTATAGGGGGGGGGGGGTAACAGACTCAGGGAAAGGAACCTTGCAAATTGACACTGAGGATTAATGGGGCCATGAAAACTATCAAGGCAATGATTCTTTTTAGGGTGTTATTATACTGTTTGAAAATATTCTTTATGCAATCCATCTAAGATCAAGATTAGGATCTTTCTAGGTTGCTCTTGTTAAATAGGAGTGGGGTTGCAAACCAATGTGAATTATTTGGATGAGATCTGGGTCAGATCTTAAGCTCTACTCAAACTAAACTTTTAACAGCAGCTTTGCACCGGTACCATCTTTAAAACACAGTCATTAAAGTCATATCAGACATCTAGACTTTTCCCATTAACTCGTCTATCAAAGCCAAGAATAAAAGGTCCTGCTCTTTTTACCCATTCCTCTGGGCTTGTGTGATGTTTTGCACTCTCCCCAAAAACTGTTGTTAACATGGGCGTGTGGATCACCCCAGGGTTTAGAGGTATGCATGCAAGAGGTTCTGGAAGCTCAAGTGCCAAGGATTTTGACAACCCTTCTAAGCCCCACTTGCTACAGCAATATGGAGCAACGTCTCCTGATACCGACTTTCCCCACGTGGATGTAAAATTGACGATAATGCCCTTCTTAGCTTCGATCATTTCAGGTGCAAAATGTCGTATGCAGTTCACAGCTCCTTTAATGTTTACATCAATGACTTGGTTGAATGTTTCCGCAGATATTTTCCACAGTTTCTCATTTTCGTTAATGACTCCAGCGTTGTTCAGGAGGAAATCTGGCGGCCCAAATTCTTTGATTACTCTATCTGCCCAATTACTGACGGCATTATCAGAAGCTATGTCAACAACAAAAAATTTAGCCTTGCCTATCTCGTATTTTTCGTTCAATTCTGCAATTTTAGCTTGACTTCTCCCACACCCAATAACCGTGTGTGACAGGTTTATGTAATATTCTGACATCGCAAGACCAAGGCCGCTAGTTGCTCCTGTAATTACTATCAATTTCCCATCACCTTTGAGATCCATGATTGCGATAACCACGGAACAGCAAAACAAGTGGTATGTACCATAGCGACCGGCATTTTAGAGAAGCCTCTCTGTGACAATGAGGTTGAGGTTTTCATTTCGAGTTTCACAGACCATTGCATAACATAACAGAGTGGAAGAACTAGTTAGGCCGTGTCGAATTGGTGATATCAAAATGTCCGGAAAGTTGATCGCAATAACTGGAGCTACATCAGGCCTCGGTGCCGCCATGACCCAGTTTTTCAGCAGATTTTCGCATGTGGTTGTCGGATGTGGAAGGAACACTTCCAAAATCGATGATCTTAATCTACAGTATTCCTTAGGTCATGACCAATTCCATGTTACCGATGTATCAAAGATGAAGGAAATTGAGCAATGGGCGAATCAAGTTATCACGGATTTCGGAGTTCCAGATATACTGATAAATAATGCATCAATAGCTAATAAGTCGGAGAAGTTCTGGAAGGTTCCTCAAGATGACTTTGATGATGCCCTTGATATCAATGTGAAAGGTGTCTCCAATTCAATGAGGAGTTTTCTTCCTCATATGATAAAAGCCAAGAAAGGTATTATCATAAATATATCTGCAGCTTGGGGCAAGTCAGTCTCACCAAGAGTATCCGCCTATTGCGCCAGTAAGTTTGCTGTTGAAGGACTTTCTAAAGCAGTGGCATCAGAGCTGCCAGCACCTTTGGCCTGTGTTCCCCTTGACCCTGGGGTAATAAACACCCCTATGCTTCAGAAGATTTTTGGAAATGCAGCTGCAAAGCAGCAGTTGCCAAGTGACTGGGTGGAAAAAGCTGGGCCGATGATTTTAGATATAAATAGAGACAATAATGGGAAGAGCATGAAAGTAAAATGATGTGGAATTTTATGGACTTTGGTTGTTGGAGAATAGAGGCCTGGCTTAAAGTCTGGGTGCTGGAAATGCTTATCAAAGGTAAAGAAGAAACTGAAATAAATTTAAAGTAAGGTTCACTGTACAGTGACACCCCAGACACTCAGAGTGTGGGAACATGGTGTGTTCTGGTATTTGTATGGATAAGATCTAAGAATTGATTTTTTTGCAAGTAGAAAAGAGTGACCTGGTTAGATAAGCAATCAGAGGCATTTTTTCTGCAATAATTATCCTTCTACTCATATTTTCTGTAAATATGTACCAGTTTGTGCTTACCTTGAAGATTTGTAAGTGTGTCATTCCATTTGCTTTCTTAAGGTTTTCCTGTGAACAAAATTTTATGTAGAAACATGGGTGTGTGCTTTTTGAACATATGGATCTGCCCCTAACTTTTTGATCATCCTAACCTCTATTTCTTGATGACTTCAAATTACCCCCTCCCCCTAGTTACATCATTTCTATTGAGGTGCTATGATATCTGATGCTTGTTGGTGGTGGTGTAGTTGCTGCCCGCAGAATACTATGCAGAATACTTAGTAGTCTTCAAGAAATGTATTTAACTATTGCTCCACTATAAGTAATGCTTCCTCTAAATTCAGCAGAGTTTTTCCTACTGGATATAGCAATTCGCTAAGTCATTGTGGGGCCTGACCTCTTTTAAGTCCATGTCATTGCAATGAAACATAGCAAGGTATTAACAAGAAATGTTTAAATGCGTCCAATTTTTAGCAGTGAGTTGATGATTCTCATTGTCACCATAGTTGGAGAAGAAATAATTTCACTTGATGGAGGCAAAATTTTGCCACACTTAAGACCTTTTCCTCTGACAGTCATCATATAATGGGGAAATAAGACCATGATATTTGAAATCAGATGGTTATTTATAGCCACACGGTTTCATCTGCATCAGGGTACCAAATCTGTAGTCTGATTTTGTGCATTACCCAATGCTTCCTACCCTATCAACTGTTGGTCAAAAATATTTCAGTATCATGAGATTCTTTGTGATATTGTGGGGTATTGTCAAAAGCTTTCTGGCAAGTTTAGCTGATAAAAACATTATATAATTTGGCATTTTACAGTTGCTTCTAAGTTCTAAGACAAGCATGGTCCTGTAGAATCACAGGTATTTTATGCATTTGAATTAATCTATTTATTCTAATTTGAAAGGAGCAAGTATTTTAAATGCTTTCTATATTTTCTCGCAAATTATGATTATATTTGTTGATATCTTCCTGTTGTTTGGCCAATAAGACCATTTTATTGCTTTGGTCAGGTTTTTAAGAGTGACACTATAATTTGAATCATTCAATGTGAAAAGTTTCCATGCCAACAACGTTTTTGTTGTATATATAAGCAGTGGTGCTGGCAACATTTTTGTAAGGGGGAGGAGAAGTTAATAGAGAATGCTGAGACTTGTTAGTGAAGTATTGTAAGGAAATAGGAAGTCTTTCTGTTTATTTGTTAATTACAGCCTGGGTAGATGTATATCCATTTACAGCTGATGTGGATCTGTTGGATTACCATTTGTGCCCTCAAAGTTGCCTCATTTACCAACCTCGGTAGAATGTACAGCTGAAATGGCTGTTTGCTTGTAGTTAGTGTTTCTGACGATGGGATTTGAACCTATGAAGGTAGACCCGACAATATCCACAATATTGAACCTAACCCACTCGGCCACACCATCAATTAATAGAACATTGATATTGACGCCAGCTTCTAAAAGTAGTTTGTCAGAAATTCAATTGGCTGGAAAATTTGAATTAGTGCAACCCCATGCCTTTTCTCGTCTTAACAGAGCACATCAGGCAGTCTTTTTTTATGTTGGCCTCCTCCCCCCTGACTGGTGCTACTGTTCTATAAGTGAGAGAAATGCTGATGTATAGGAGAAAGTTATGTGACTGTTGTATCCGGTAGAATGGCAGGCAGGTATGACATACTCTTACTTTTGAGCCTTGAAAATGGATTTGAAGGTCACAATATCGCATCTCTTTAATTTGAATCAGCCATTGAAACTAGCATCAATATTGGTTGAAAAATTTCCCCCCAAGGAGCCTCCCAGAGTCTCGTACCCCGTCCCTGGCCCGCTTCCAAGCTCTCTTGGAATGATCTTTATGAGCATATGACCAGATTTTGATGTATGTGTGTGATGTGAGTGACTCGAGGTACGCTTCTGCAAACATTTTGACTTCTTACTCTTTAGATATAAAATGAAATCGATTCCCTTGTGAAGTACCGGCGTTCGCGAGCACCCTTCTAGAGATATACTTAAGTGAGCCACAAATTTGAGGTAAGACGGTGACTTCCTCTGCTCACTGCAATTACTGCCCACAGCTTTATGCTGGATGGACCGGTGATTGAGCATCTAGAAGCGTGAATGAACGTAGCTCAGAACCTTGACCTTCCGCATCGTAAACTTGTGCTCTAACCACAGTCAAAACTACCCCTAATCATTGTCACAGTAGGCCAACCTTTCATATTATTATTGTTATTATTATTATCACTATTAGCTACAATCTGTGTCAGATCTTACATGCAGCGTAATGGACGTCGAGTCATTTAGCGGGACAGTCCCGGCGACCTCTCCTTAGTCTATCAAGGTATCATTCCTCCTGCTTCTCCCCACCGCCTTTGGCAGCAGCTCTCCACGCAACCTTTCAAACACCCCTTCATGTATTGAAACGCCTCTGTATATATTGAAGCACCCCTGTGCATATTAGACACCCCTGTGCACATTGAAGCACCTCTGTGCACATTGAAGCTATCTGAATCAGCGCACCCAGTGTGAACTGTTGTGTTATACTTTCAAATTGATATTTTATATTTACATACCCAAGGGACTTTCGTCATGGGTGCTTTGGCGTAAACAACTTAAAGGTATAAATTAGACGGGCTCAAGGGCGTAAAAAAAGATTGAGAATTGTTGGCTTATAGTACAGGCGTATTTTCTGTGTCTCCTCTCAACTAACTCAACATGGTGACAGAAGTGTAACGAGCCTCAAAGCGACATTCTGGAAGTGAGCTTGGAAAGCTACAGTTGGGGAAGAGCGGTCGTAAGACTACGGTCGAAGACTTACAGGCGCCGCGGCTGTGAGCTCGAATGGCAACATTTCAGGTTACACCTCCAGAGAGGTTCTCGTTCAAGCCCGAAGAATGGTCGAAGTGGATCAGAAGATTTGAACGCTTCAGACTAGCGTCAGAGCTGAACAAGAAAGACGAAGAAAGTCAAGTGAATACGCTTATCTATTCCATGGGAGATGAAGCGGACGATATTTTACAATCATTTGTAATGAGTGCAGATGACAAAAAAAAGTACAACGCAGTAAAGAGTAAGTTTGAGGAGCACTTCATAATCAAACGCAACGTGATATTCGAGCGTGCTCGCTTCAACATGCGTGTACAAACGGAAGGTGAGTCTGTTGATAACTTCATAACTGATTTGTATGCCCTTGCAGAATTCTGCAACTTCGGCGTTTTACGCGACGAATTAATCCGAGATAGGATTGTGGTTGGAATAAGGGACAAAGCCTTATCCGAGCGACTCCAACTGGAGGCAGATTTGACCCTGACAAAGGCAGTTAACCTGGTTCGCCAGAAGGAAGTTGTCCGCAAACAACAACACTTGATGACCAATTCACTTTTCACATCGCCCGAAATTGACGTCCTGAAAGATGTAAAGCACGCAAGGCAGAGATCAAATCAGCAGAAAGCCATGAGAGGGGAAAAACAATCACGAGCAACTTATAGAGAACAAATTTCTACGAAGCCAGATGCAAAGAAATGTGACAGATGTTTCGGTCCTCTCCATAAAAGAATTCACTGTCCGGCACGAAATTCACAATGCCATTCATGTGGAAAAACGGGACACTGGAAAAAGGCTTGCAGAAGTAAAAGAGTCCGTGAAATCTCGGGTGAGATCTTTCCAATTTATTCTGCTGATAATGATAGCAATCTATTTCTGGGTGAAGTGCACATCAATGTGATGAAAAGTGGTTCTCCTCGTGATTTGCCTTGGCAGGCAGAGGTTTGCTTGAACCAAAATAAGCTGCAATTCAAACTGGATTCAGGGGCAGATGTCTCTGTGATTCCTCTTTCACTTTATGAAAGGCTTGCTGAAAAGCAAAGTTTGAAATTGGAGCCAACAAATAAAATATTATTAGGGCCATGTAATTATAAAATCAAATGTTCAGGAAAATTCCTAGGAAATTTAAGCACAGACAGCAGGTCTCTACAAGAAGAAATTTATGTTGTAAAAGGTCTTCAAACACCTTTGCTAGGAAGAATGGCTAGTTCTCAGCTAAAATTAATTCAAAAGGTTGAAAAATTGACAGCCATTCCCCAAGAAAATGATGAACAGTATACCGAAAATATCATTAAAAGTTACCCTTCTCTTTTTAAAGGTCTTGGAGAACTAGAGGGTGAATACAGAATCCGGTTAATAGATGAGCCTACTCCTTTTGCTTTGACTGTACCTAGAAAAGTACCAGTACCACTTCTTAAGAAAACAAAGGCAGAAATAGATAGAATGCTTGAGATGGGGGTTATTTCTCCTGTCCATGAACCAACTCAGTGGTGTGCACCAATGGTTGTTGTTCCAAAACCAAGTGGTGATGTTCGCATATGCGTTGATCTGACTAAGTTGAATGGAAATATCTTAAGAGAAGTCCACCCCTTGCCTTCTGTGGATTACACCTTAGCCAAATTTGGTGGGTCAAAGATATTCTCCAAAATGGATGCTAACAGTGCATTTTGGCAACGAAAATTATCTAATGAGTCTCGTTTGTTGACAACATTTTTAACTCCTTGGGGGCGTTTCTGTTTCAACCGTCTACCATATGGTATCTCCACTGGCAGTGAACAATTCCAGAGATGTTTGAGTGCAAAACTAGAAGGTTTAGAAGGGGTTGAAGTACTTATTGATGACATAATTGTCCATGGTGCTGATCAAAAACAGCATGACAAGCGACTAACTGCTGTCCTGAACAAATTAGCTAATGCTAATATAACCTTAAATAGAAAAAAGTGTGAATTTAATGTGAAAACTGTGAAAGTTTTAGGCCACATAGTTTCTCCAAATGGAATTACGGCTGATCCTACGAAAGTAAATGCAATTATTTCCATGCAGAGACCTAAAAATGTAAAAGAATTGAGATCTTTTCTTGGGATGGTCAACCATCTCAGTAAATTTCAAAGTCATTTGGCAAATGAAACAAAACCATTGAGGGACTTACTTTGCAAAGAGAATCAGTGGTTCTGGGGCCCGAAACAAGACAAATCCTTTCTAAATGTAAAGCATTCACTTGTATCCACACCTATTTTAGCTCTTTATGATCCAAACAAGGAAACAAAGATTAATTCAGACGCATCTTCTTATGGCATTGGCGGTGTTGTTCTTCAGAAACAAGATGATGGAAACTGGAAACCAGTGTCATACGTTTCAAGAGCACTTACACCTACAGAGACACGATACAGTCAGATCGAGAAGGAATGTCTTGCTTTCACTTGGACATGTGAGCGTTCAAGTGACTACATCCTGGGTAAAGAAATCATTGGTGAAACTGATCACAAGCCACTGATTCCCTTGTTGACAACATACATGTTGGAAAAACTTCCACCAAGAATCCAGCGATACAGAATGCGACTCATGCGATTTCAAATAAAGAAAATGATTCATGTTCCTGGCAAACATATGTACACATCAGACACGTTGTCACGTATGTCAGCAATTGCGCAGTCCGCAGAAAGCCTGATTGACCATGATGAGATGACCCAATATGTAGCAAGTATAATTGAGACATTGCCAGTTTCTGATGTGAGGCTGCAGCAAATAATCCAGGCCCAGGGCAGTGATCCTGTCTGTTTCAAACTGAAAGAATTTATACTAGAAGGATGGCCAGAGAAGTATAAAATATCTGATTCTCTTAAACCTTATTGGAATTTCAGGGGGGAACTCAATTTGGTTCAAAACGTCATATTGAAATCTGTGCAGATTTTGATACCATCTGCAATGCGACTTGATGTTTTAGATAAAATTCATCAAGGACATCAAGGTATAGTGAAATGTAGAAGCCGAGCTAGACAATCAGTTTGGTGGCCAGGCATTAGTCGAGAAATTCAAGATATGGTTCAATCCTGTAGAATTTGTGCAGGGTATAAAACAAATACCCCTGAACCGTTAAACCCCACAGGATTTCCTGAAAGACCTTGGCAGCTTGTGGGTATTGATTTCTTTCATACCAAGGCATCTGATTATCTATTAATTGTAGATTATTATTCTAGATACATTGAAGTTGCAGGTATGAACAAAGGCAAAAGGGCACCTGATGTTATCAATACATTGAAGGATGTATTTGCTAGACATGGGATACCTGAGGAGATCAGATCAGATAATGGACCTCCATTTGATAGCAGTGAGTTCATGCATTTTGCCAAAGAGTGGGACATTCACCTCAGCCCATCTAGTCCATATTATCCTCAGTCAAATGGTGAAGCAGAGAGGTCAGTGCAAACAATTAAGAAAATTTTGAAGAAGGAAAAAGACAAATATCAGGCATTGCTAGCTTACAGATCAACTCCACTTCAGAATGGTTTCTCGCCTGCAGAATTGTTGATGGGAAGGAAGCTCAGAACAACAGTTCCTGTTTTCCACACACAGCTTCAACCAAAGTGGCCAGATCTCGACAAGTTGAATGAGACTGAAAGATCATACCGGCACAAGCAGCAAGCTTATTATAATGCACGACATCATGCTAAACCATTACCTCAATTATACCCAGGACAGGAAGTGAAAATAAAGACTCATGCTCAACCTGGCATTGTTGTTGAAAAGTCACAAAGTCCAAGACAATATGTCATAGCAACACCTACCACAGAAGTGAAACGCAATAGAGTTCAGATCACTCCCTTACCACCTTCAACACCTTCAGTCAAAACAGCAACCACACAAAGTCAGTCAAGCCCAGTGTCAGTTTCTGAAAGACCAGTAACTCCCCCTTTGAACATTCTGAGCAGACCAAAGAGGATTATAAAACCTTCACTAAAGGCACGTGAAAACATGAACAAATAATTTCGTATGAACTTTAGAAAGGGAGGTGTTGTGTTATACTTTCAAATTGATATTTTATATTTACATACCCAAGGGACTTTCGTCATGGGTGCTTTGGCGTAAACAACTTAAAGGTATAAATTAGACGGGCTCAAGGGCGTAAAAAAAGATTGAGAATTGTTGGCTTATAGTACAGGCGTATTTTCTGTGTCTCCTCTCAACTAACTCAACATGAACAATGGTCTCTTGATTTCTCAAATGATGCGTAAAAGTTCGATAGTGCGTGCAAGAAATTCTAATTCTATCCGCCATGCCCATTGGTTGGGGTGCGTGGCTTGCGCGCCAACTGCACCTAATCCAAGGCTGTCAAATCTGCTTTTAAGGTATTTGGCAACCGTAATCCACTGCCACCAGACATTGAATGAAATATCGAGGGCAAAGTCTGTGTACTTATATAGCCTTCCGTAAAGGATTCCTGTCTGTAATCGTTGCGGTAAGATGTCTTCTAGAATTGCTCGATCGAAGTAATCTACCACGTCGAAAAGACGAGCTTGGTCGGGGAACAGGCTGCTGCAAGTATTATGAACATAAAAAACATTGTTCCTCGTTTGCATAAGCAGCAAAACATCACAGAATGGCTGTCCACGATAAAGTCTTTCTTAAGTAATGAGATAAAACATATCTTGCATTATGTATTTATTGTTTGAGTTATTTAGCCCGCTTATTAATATATGCAGTTACTATTAAAATAAATGTGTTTCTTAGATCAAACATGGGATCTCCTTTCCTGGGACTAATCCAACAATAGACGTATTTCTTATTGTAAAATAATCTTTACAGATCGAGAGAGATGGATATGATATCGTTCAATCAACCGCTGCAAACAATCTCCTTCTTGACAGCGGTGACTGTATAACCAGTGCCGCTTGAGATGGTCGCAGAGCGGAATGTAAGTTGAAAAGAATTCTCAAAACCCTTGCGTATTTTTGCACACTTGCTGCAGTTTCGGTTCCGCTAGGTGATGGTTCGTGTGAGTTCCGTTTTATTCTACCGCATGCAAGATACTGAAGGACGCAGAAGGACTGATCAGCAACCCCCTTAAGATGATCTTCAATGAGTCGCTAAAAGTGGGTGTGTTTCCTGACATATGGAAAGCAGCAAGGGTGACGCCTATTTTCAACTCAGGACGCAATCATATTAAACAATTATAGACCGATTTCCGTTCTGTCGTCTGTTAAATGTAACAGATTCTTGGTATAGCAATGTTGATCAAAAGAATCTCAAAATTAGCCTTTTCCTTGATTTGAGAAAGGCATTCGACACTATCGATCATTATATTCTCTTAGCAAAATTAAAAAAATATGGCATTTGTCAAAAAGAGCTCGAATGGTTCGCTTTCTATCTAACAGGACGCCAGCAGTATTGCTACCTTAACAGTCAGAATTCAGAGAAACGATTAGTTACTTGTGGCATTCCTCAAGGGTCATTTTTAGGGCCTCTTCTTTTTATATTATATACCAACGACTTTGAAGAGTCCCTTATACAATTCACACCCAATATGTATGCCGATGACACAAGTATTACTTTAGGTGGTGAGGACTCTCACCAACTTTTGGAAGACTTCTGGAAGGCTTACGAAATGAAATGCAGGATGTTAAAGATTGGCTAAGACAAAACAAGTTAAGCCTAAATGTAACGAAATGCGAATATATGTTCTTAGGGAACAGAAAACAATTAGGTAAGATCTCTGAAATCGATGATCTCAAGGTTGACGAAGATGAAATGAAGCGAGTTAAAAAGACGAAGTATTTAGGGCTAACTATTGATGAGAGCCTGTCATGGAGTCAACAATATAAGATAGTAAAGGGAGAAATGAAGGGTGGTCTTGATTCAATCATAAAACGTGGACAGATCCTCCCCCAATCAAAACTTTTTCCAGTTTACCCTGCATTGGTGGAAAGTCACCTCAGATATGGCGATCTGCTATGGGGTTACCTTTCTGTAACTTAACTCCAAGGGTTGGGCCATTTCTCTTATACGGTCTGAACCTATTAAGGGCAGAATACCATCTGCAACGTTAAATGTAAAAGAATTGATTAAACTTGACCAAGCGGTGATGGTGCATAAAATTCTAAATGGGCAATGTCCAGACAGCCTTAACCAAAAGTTCAAGAGAAGATCTCAGATTTCAAAATATGAAACAAGGAGAGTAAATGAGCTGCAGGTACCTAAACCTATGCTAGAATTAACTAGAAAGAGCTTTTCGTATACAGGTGCCAAAGTGCGGAATGACATCCCCAACAATATAAGAAATGTGGAATCAGCTGCACTTTTCAAAAAGCAGGTTAGAAACTATTTTCTGGGCCAATAAGACATCGAAGATCCTCCTGAAACATGACCTCCAAGAATAGCAGTAAGATTTTAGATTTATATTTTGTTTGTAAATAAGCTGTAAATATTCTTCATATTATCTCCTTAATTTTGTAATTTATACTGATGGAGTTATCATGTATGAAAAAGATTGAATGAATGAAAATGAAATTGTTTGTCGCCCTAATGCTTCTGATTCATGGTCACCAGTCATTTAGCCGGTCGCGGCTACTTGTGGCATTCATGATGCCTCAGCATCTGTCCACAGCCCAACTTGTGCTGCCATTTGTCTGATTTTCGACATTGTCTGTCAGCGCAACCTTGGGTCTTCCTCTTCTTTGCTTGACTTTTCCATGCTGACATCCCATCGGGATTCACGTGGCTTCCAAATTTCACATGCGTATATCACCAACGGAGACACCGGCGTATTCATTAAAGACATTTTGTGCCTTTGGCAACGCCGTGGTCTTTCCATAACTTGTTAAGGTTGCGTATGGCCGTCTTCCCACATATAATTCGGCAATCAATTTCTTTCTGTGATTCCTCCTTGTTTGTGATTTTCGGACAATTTACAAACAGAGATTTCAGTGTGAAAACAGATGTAGCACACAAAGGCACACAAACACAGGCGATAGAATAACATTAGAAGAAAGATAGTAAAATGTTGTTATGATGAAGGTGTGTGAATCAAAGTGCCTTTTGAACAGTATGAATTGCACGGAGACAGCAGAAAACGTTTGCTGTGAATGACTCTAAAGTATACAGCTATCATTTTCAACCCATTTGATCCAAAAGAAAGGCAACATCGGTGGATGATACGACCGATAGCTACATTTATTTCAATCAATTATAAAGTTCCATTTTCGAAATTTAAGAATTTGTTAATAATGCTCCTCGGCCATTAGACATCTGAGTATCTTCATTTGTTCATCATTTGAATAGTGCAATTTTTATAGCAGGGGCGTTTCCCAGGGGTCTCAAGGGCGTGGTCTTAAAAAGTCCCCAGACCCCATTTAAGCTCTCTTCACTCGCAGCCCCCCAACATCAATTTCACTCCGGTGCGCCTACATTTGCATTTCACATTCTATTGTGTCAATCAGTGTGGTATAATCTGCGTACCGTAGATTTTTGATAATTTCACCACCACCCGATAGACCGCTTTCGAGCTTGTCTTGCAACACTTTCCTCGGCATGTGTTCGCCATAGATGTCGAATATGTATGCATGGGGACAGGGTATAGACCTGATAAGAAGACTCGTGAGGCAAAAATCATAGCCTTTTCCTCAATGTCCTCTTTGAGCACTGCACGTACCAACCCAGGTTGGCTTACAGACCAAGGATGGATCTTTTTAGGAGCAGGGAACTGACCCGGCGAACTCGCCTCAAGAGGTATTCCTCCGTCTCAATGAGTGAGGCTTAGAAAGTTTTCATAACCAAATGGCATGTAAAATGCCGAAAACCATAAGCAAGAGTTGATATAAGAAACAAGATTTCAAAACCAGCGAATACTTGAAGTTATTGAAGACTCAGTGTCCACGCACTCTGAATAAGAAAATGACGTAATTGGTTTCTCTCCAAGTTTTCCAAAAGATAGTCAGCGGAAGGGTCCTAATAAAAGCGGGTGAAGGGGTCGGAAATTTTTTGAAAGAAGATAAGTAAGGAACATCTCTTCAGGAGCAAAGAGCAGTAATAGATTGGCCTTGGTAGAAGTAGCAGTAGCAGTAAAATTAGAAGTAGCAGTAGTCGTAGCCGTAGCAGAAAAAATAGCAGCAGCAGCAGCAGTAGTCGTAGCAGTAGAAGTAGCAGTAGCCGTAGCCGTAGCCGTAGCCGTAGCCGTAGCCGTAGCCGTAGCAGTAGCAGTTTAGTTGTAAACGTTCACTGGCAGGTTTTTCATCATCAAAGTCCATCCCAGTTGTTGATATGTCCTCCGTCATATTGCGATGGGACTCCGGTTCGGGTTGTCAGTTCTTCTCACACATTTTTCAAATCAACCTGGGCTCAACATTCCCATTGACAGTGCATTCTGGATGCTTTTGGTGTACGCAAAGCTGGGTCCACTCTTTGTTATCTTATCCCGCCATTTATCCAGGTTGTCATTTATGTACCGCATGCAGGAATTCGGTAAGACATATTTTCAGCAGTTCGTATGCAGACTGATTGTGTAATCCGGCAGTTTTATGTCCGTTTTGCTTGGTAATCATTCGAGAAACAGTGCATTGGTGTGGCGGTATCAGGGGTGCGGGAAAATTCAAAAAATATATCAAGGTTAATATTAATGAAGAGTTTTAATGATTCAAAGCTTACTGGATATTCAAGCTCCATCCTCAACAAACTCTGTCCTTGAAACCAGTCAAAATGTCTGAGAAAAAAGTCAGCGACACCCACGCCAATCTCATGGAACTTGATTGCTTGAGTGAGTTAAAAATTCATGGCAGTCAGTTCCCTCCACCTCTTTCCTGCGCCATCATGACATTGCTTTCTTTTGTTTCGGTCAATCTTTATCACTGTGGGGTTTGTGCCTAGACATCAGTTAATAAAGTTCCGACTTCTACATTTCCTGTTTCCTTTTTGTCAGTAATTGATTTCTTTTTAAGGCTTTGGCGTGGAGGCGCTTCTGATTTTGAGGTGACTGGAGTTGTTATGCTTGAATGAGCAGAAGGAGACACAACATTGGCTTCCAGGATGCTGAATTGGTGCATTGCTCGGATGGCATTCGCTTGTTTCCAAATGGGGAGATGGCCCCGGCCCTTTACGCCTACCTTTATAGCCCCGAATAATCGATGTTTTCTGAAGACACTTCAAAGCCACCATGTCACAAATTCATGCCAAGTGCTTTTTAGCCCTCTTCGTGTCATTCATACCGTTTTGTCAGATATATCACAGTGGCCCCAATCAACCAGTAGGGATCCCACAGGCAAACGGTATGCCATTGGCAAGCCCAAGCCCTCATAGATACGGAGGCTTGGTAGTATTGCGGCCGAAGTTTTCCTTGACCTTATCGATGATTTACTTGTATGTTTCCTAGTCTCCCGTATCATTAACCTTACCTAAACATGTCCTTTTTCTAATATCTTGTCTATTTTATCGGATTCTTTTGCGTTCCTATTTCCTTTACCAACTGTAACCTAACTTTTAATTTAACTTAAACGCAATCACACTCAAAGGCAGCAAAAAGGCCCTGCGTGAGTGAAAAGCTAGCATGGTAATGTCGCGTGATTTTTCCACACTTTGTGAACTCCAGAATTGAAGAATGATGCGAACAAATTATGGTGGACCTCGTCCGAGAAGGGGATGCCAATGCCATGGAGAGGGCGACAGATCTATTCGCAACTTGCACCCGATTCGAGGATGACAATCATGGAGAAGGGAAGCTGTAATCAATGACCAACAAAACAGTTCTAAGCCCAACTATCTATCAATGAAATTTCATGTCACTTAATGGTAACTGGATAAAAAGAAACTTGAAGTAAGTGAAATTCTGTCTTTTCCCCGTATCAAATTGTTTGTCCATAGCCAGTATTTTTTCCCTGGGTGCCACAATCTTGTTACTTCTCCTCCTCTTTGACATCACCATTGCCATTCATAACGTTTAGGAGCTGCATTTCAACTGTTGCATTGTACAACTGCTTCCCAAATCTTGGCCTAGTGAACTCCCCTTTGCTTGCTGAAATTGGAAGCTGCTGCGTCTGTGAATGGTCGTATTTCTTCGTTCTCGGTTCTTGTACAATATTGGAGCATTCGTCTTTCTCCGGTCGGCAACAGCATCTTCGAAGCAGGTTGTACAACTGGCTGCGATAGTCTTCGCTTATGTAGAAGAGCATGACAGGATTGACGACAGACAGGCTGTAAAACAGGGCGACCAGAAGAGACCATATGTGAGCCAAGTAGATGTTGACTGGGAGGACTCTGGCATCAATCAGAACGTAGAATATCTCGAGAGGCAGTGTGGTGATGGAGAAGAAAATGTATAAGATGATAAGCGCTTTTGTGAGCCTTTTGCTTTTGTATTCTCTTCGCATCATCTGGCTCGTAGTGTATGCGCTGCCTTTGCGGAAGAAATCCATGCTGTCTTTTAAGGTATGAAAGATCTTTGCATAGCAGTACGATGCCATCACCATCGGTATTATGTATGTTAGTATCAAAACGCATGACCTATAGGCAATTTTGTATTGGAATGAAGGCCAAAACGGCTTGCATACGTAGCCATTAACCACTGGGCTGTACACCAGTTGGAACATGCCTGTCAATGGGGCGGACAGACTGGCGTAGCCAAGCATCCAAATGACAGCTATGCCAATCTTCACATGCTTCCTTTTGATGACGCATCGCATTGGGTTGAGTATTATGTGGTATCGAGTCAATGCCAGTGAGGTATGCGTGAACACCGATACCCCAACGATGCACTCTCCGAATCCCCCGAGAAAGTATTTGCAAAGATCTTCTCCAAAAGGCCATCCTGTGAAATTGTAGAGGTTCGTCATGGGTATATTGAATAAAGTGATGCTCAAATCGGATAGTGCCAAGTTCAGTACCAACCAGCTGGTGGCACATCTCGTTGCTTTGTTCCGCAGTGTGACTACAGCTACAAGAAGGTTGCCGAATGTGCCAAATATGAAAATGATGCCATGGAATGTCATCTCAAGTACAATTTTAGTTGAAGATGCTCCATCCGATTGGGTGTCGTTGTTTGGAAAGTTTTGTCCCGGTGCAAAGCTCTTATTGCAAAAGCCATATTGTGAGGAGTTGTTCATCTTCACGCCACTTCTGCAGATATTAGTATCAGGTTAGTACATGAATGAACTTAAAGCAGAGGAAAGCAATCGAAAAATAGGAGGACTGGGGGCCAAAAGAATTGGATAGTTTTGAAAAGCAGAGCAAAATGTTTTTAAAGAAAGAGGTGACGATGATTGATAATTGGTAAGTTTGAAAAAACATAATTTTTATTGCTCAAATTCAATGTCATCAGCTACACCTCACTAGCTTCTAATCTTTATTAGCTCCATTAGGCATTAGGCATTTTGAACTATATATCGTGCTTCCCTTAGGGACCATTCATCATTTATGCCTCAGGTTGGGACTGAAGAGAAATGCTTATTCGAGTAAATTTTTCTGTTACCCAACCTCGTGGACTACAAAAATCAAAGTTGCCTAGCCAATGTAGAGCTATTAAGATTTGCTACTAAACCCTTGAAAGACAATCAAAATTATTTACCCAACCTGAAGGCTGCCTAAAAAATCATTTACCCAACCTATTTCTCTTCGGCCCCAACTGAAGGCATAAATAATGAGCGGCCCTTTAAAATGAAGAGATTTGCCCATGTGGAAGAAATGATTTGTCTATTTTTTGTCTTCCTTCCTCTCCTTTCTCTAAAGCATTTTCACGTTGGATTCATCGGCCTCTACAAACATTGGAATTGTCTTCACCAGCCCTCCCTTTGGTGCCGCCCTTGTTTGAAGCCGGGTTTCTCAAGCAAGTTCGGAGACATGATGAGGTTAATTGTAGCAAATACTTCTTACTTGCTCTCTAAAGTTCTGATTCATGCATTATCCTATGTGTGATTCAAGTTTGATTGGATAAGGCAGTTTTTGAGAAACTTCTCTGTCCAACCATTCCGTTCTGCGTTTCTTTGCGCAGCGCACAGTGTCTAATGGACACCTAGGTCCATCATTCATTCGTTTTTCCTTCCTCCCTCATCACATGCTCTGTATGCATCATACTCATACTGAGGCTTCTTCCCGATCTATTTCTACATATACATCGAGGTTCTGGTAGTGAATTTATAATTCATACATAGAGAAGAGATTTATAACAGCTTCGTTCGTTCGTTCGTTCCTTAACCCGGGTTGGGTCGTGGGAGCACCAGCGAATTGTTGACCACAGTCCTCCAGGCCTTCCTATCGCTCGCGATTCTTGTTGCTTCCGCCGGAGTGAGACCCGTCCAGTCCAAAATGTTGGAGGTCCAGTTCTTTCTAGGTCTGCCTTGTTTTCGAGCACCTTCTACTTTGCCTTGTAAGATGTATTTCGCCATCGCGTCGTTCTGCCTGCAGATATGTCCGAACCATTGCAGCTTGCGTTTTCTGATAGTATTAATAAGACATTCGTGCTTTCCAATTATTGCTTCTATTCTCTTCCTGATACTTTCATTTGTTATGTGATCAAGATAATTTATTTGCTGTAATCGTCTATAAGCACGCATTTAAAAAGCTGCTATCTTTCTTTCCATTGCGGATGTAAGGGTCCAAGTTTCTGCTCCATAAAGTAAAATTGAGATGACTATCGTGCGAAGGAGATGCATTTTTGTTTTAAGGGAAGTATTACGGTCCTGTTAAGTTTAGAGAGTGCACTAGTTGCAGTGGCTATTCTGTTTCGCACCTCTTTTTCAGATCTGCCGTCATTGTTCATTTCTGCTCCAAGATATTTGAATGTATTAACTTCTTCGAGCACTTCTGCGTTTAAAGAAACTGTGTCAGTGGTAAATGCTTCATTCCTTTTTCTGTCTCTCGTAGTGAGAGTTTTAGTCTTCTCCGTACTTATCTTCATTCCCAGATTTGACGCTGCAACGTTTATTTTGTTTGCTACAATCTGCAATTCATTACGGTTTGATGTGAAGAGATCTGTATCGTCCGCAAATCTTAGGTTGCACAGCTTTCTTCCGCCTATTGAAATCGTTGGCTCAAATCCTTCGAGAGCATTATCCATTATCTCCTCTAGAAATATGTTAAAAAGAGTGGGAGATAGAAGACAACCTTGACGAACTCTGACTGTTGTGTCAAACCACACGCTAAAAGTATTGTTAATGAGAACTGCGCTTGTGGAGTCATTGTACAGGGCTTTGATGACATCAATCAAGTACTTATCAATGTTCTTCTTTTCCATAATTTGCCAGAGGGTAGTCTGCCACACCCTATCGAACGCTTTTTTGATTTCGAAAAAGCAATGATGGATTCCTTTTTGCTGCTCGATATGTTTTTCATACAGTATTCGGAGGTTGAAAATTTGCTCTGCAGTACTCCTATTTTTTCTGAAACCAGCTTGCTCTTCTGAGATGATTGCTTCAGCTTGAGGTGTTAACCTTTTGAGAATGACTTTCAGCATAACCTTGCTGGCAGTGCTTATGAGGCTAATAGTACGGTTATTGGTGCAGAGTTTCAAGTTACCTTTTTAGGAAGAGCCAGAAGGATGGATCTTGTCCATTGGCTAGGCCATTGCTTGGTTATTAGAATTTTGTTGCAGATTAATCTCAACAATTATATCACTTCTTCCTCACCATGCTTTATTAGTTCAGCGGAGATGTTATCATAACCTGCACGTAACAGCTAATAGAACAGTAATGTAACAGCTTATATACGCTAAAAATAAAATATTCGCTACGGCTTAACTCGTGTGGTTCCTGTGTGAGATCAAAGCCCAGACTTTTGATACGACAGACTGTATGTAGCCTGTTGGTGTTTTCCCAGTTATTAGTTTGGTTATGGTCAGTATTTTACAGTATAATTCTCATTTTCTATGCTGCGTGTTCATGCCATGTGCTTGTCTGTTGCATCTTTATGTCGATGATCTCCTTTCTGGATACCCTTGTATTCGTCAACTTATCATATGACACTCTCCAGTGTCCCTCTGTTATCTATATAGATCTATTTAGGCCTTTCACTCCTTCTCTCATGGCTATCCTGGGCTGCCTCTTCTGCTTCGTCCCGTGTCATCTCTAATACCGTCAAATGGTCACAATACCAGCACTAAGGGGGGGGAGTAGAGCGACGGCAAAGGGTAAAGTATAATCCCATCATCTTAGCGAGCACATTGCTACAAAGATGTTATCTTGAGGCCACGACATTGCGAGGTAGGGTGCTAAGCAAGTCCCTCTTCTCGCCGCACTTACGCGAGGTATCCATCTACTGCCAATAGGTCAGATGGAAATGTGAAGGAGCGGGAATCAAACCGGCAGGGGGCTTTCAACACAACAGACGTGTGCTATTATCACTATGTCAACCGCCCGGCCGCAATGAGAAGAAACCTCCTAAAATCCAGTGCCACCGCAGCAGCTTGAAGCCTTTCCGATTGGTTTTGTCATACTCAAAAATAGATTAGGATTTTCAGGATCTTCCTTCGTGTTTACAATATAATGGGAATTGTTTTATGCTATTACGCGTACAATATGGCGTTATTTTCATAACTTCACTTTTGGCTGCTGACAAGGTAATCCAGTATGAATAGCTGAATAAAAAATAACCATATCTTTTAAGTTCTTTCGATTTGAATGGCAGGTTTTATGAGCCTGTTTTAAATTAGGAATTAGAGACCCCTTTTAGGAAAAAATACGTGTATTAAATCGAAAGACTCATAGCAGTACTTCAATGCGTTCACTATTAAATGGGAGTCAGCTGGAACGAATGGAGCTCGATCTTCCTCAAAGACGCTTTTAGCTCGATCTTCCTCAAAGACGCTTTTAGCTCGATCTTCCTCAAAGACGCTTTTAGCTCGATCTTCCTCAAAGACGCTTTTAGCTCGATCTTCCTCAAAGACGCTTTTAGCTCGATCTTCCTCAAAGACGCTTTTAGCTCGATCTTCCTCAAAGACGCTTTTAGCTCGATCTTCCTCAGATACGCTTTTATTTCTTGAATTACTTAGCTATCCTTTTAGGCAAATGCACTTTCCACCAGATGGATCAGATAATCATCATACAAGTCTAATTTTTCGTCAAAGCCGAGCTTAACACCTAACACCATCGCTTAGGATGCAAGAGGAAACAACCCTCATAACATCCACTTTCCTAGCGAAAAGTCAGAGCCCTGCTTCTGGTTTCTGCTAAGCTCAGGACCCGGTGTGCTTTGCATTTTCTTGTTGTTATGTGCAGCCATTTTTTCCTTGCAATGAATCTTATACGTTTTGCTGGCAATAAGGCACTATAGAGACGAAGCGGAATAAAACTTAGCAATTGATTTTAAGTCAGATAGGAGATGCAGAACTAGTTACTCTATTACTTATCAAAGAGTACGCAAATGCAATATTGCTGACATGTAGACAGCAGTGCATTAAGTCAATCAACCGTGCGTGGTGCGTGATGAAAATATATAGCCGTGTTTTGTTTGTTGAGAGTGCGACAATAGTTGAGAGTTTCAAGAAAGCAGATCGTACTTGGTCCCATCCTTCCTTTTAACGGAATATTACATTGGCGAAGAGGATGGGATAACCATGGCGAACAGTTTTTATCTGCATATGCCTCCTTTCGATCCTGATTCAGGCGTCGGTGCGAGTTTGGCTCCTAAGTGGAAACTCTGGCTATGTGATTTTACCACATTTTTGGCTGCGAATGATACAACTGCCCCAAGCGTCAGCGTGCTATGCTACTTTTTATGGCTGGCCCTCGTGTCCGCGACTTATTTCGACAATTACCAGGTACTGGTGCCAATGACGACTTTGGTACAGCTTTGGTGAAACGTAACGAGTATTTTGAGCCTCAGGTAAGCAGATTTTATGAGGTTTATGAATTTCGCCAAGCTAAACCGTGTGGTCAGGATGCCATTTTTTCTGATTCTGATTACATCTATTCAATCAACAAAAAGGCTGTTAAGAACCCTACTGTCGATGTGAAAGTATGTGGAACTTCTTTTCAAGTGACAATTGATGCAAGTGAGTTTCATGACTTGGATTTTGAAATTCCGATA
Source organism: Pseudorhiza aurosa (assembly GCA_964026355.1). NCBI lineage: Eukaryota > Metazoa > Cnidaria > Scyphozoa > Rhizostomeae > Lychnorhizidae > Pseudorhiza > Pseudorhiza aurosa. Next base: position 4,635,586 of record OZ032119.1, read on the forward strand.
CAACTAGTATTACATGGTTCGTCCAGTCAACTTCGCAAACACGCTTTGCGTGATAACACCGTGACATTAAAGAATATGTTGCTTCTTGGCCGCCAGGAAGAACTGAGCCATTTTCAAGCAGCAAAGATAGAGGGTAAAGATACCGAAGACTTAAATTACGTTCAGAAGAAGTGCATCACTTCACGACATGTTCCTCACAAAACGTTGACGAGAAAATGTTTTAGCTGTGGCGGAGATTTCCCACACTCTGGTTTGTGCCCCGCGCAAGGGAAAACTTGCCGTCTATTTTGCAAAATGAACCTCTTTGCCAGCGTTTGCAAATCAAAGAAAGCTCAGCATCACAACAGAGGACAAGCACCATATTCACGGAAGACAGTTGTACATCCGCTGAGGGTTGCCGAGGATGATTTCTCTGATTCTGATTACATTTGTTCAATCAACAATGATTAAATTTGTTAAGAACCCTACTGTTGATGTGACGGTATGTGGAAATTCTCTTCAAGTGACAATTGATACCGGCGCCACACTTAATTAATGTAATTGATAAATACACGTATTCAAAGATGAAGGATGTTAAATTACAACATGCAAATCTACAAGCCTTCGCGTACATTACGAAAACGCCCGTTGCATTACTGGGAAGATTTGATAACATTGTTGAGACAGAAAAGAGTTTTGTTGTAAAAGCCGCGCGTAGTGGCAACCTGTTGTCTGGCTCAACTACCCAGGACCTTGGTTCAGTCAGTTTTCGTTTAAATCAGTGGGGACAATGCAGAAACCTCCACATTGGTGTCCCTTGATATCGGCCGCCAAAAGTGATCTTGACTCATTTTTTCGTCGGCTCGTAACCGATTCTGCAACCACTTTCCCTCAAAGCACATTTGAGGGAAAGACTCGATGAAGAATTTAAATCAGTTATCCAAGGCTGACTCTGCCATCAAACACATTTTACAAAAGTATTCGTCCATGTTTGATGGACTGGGAAAATCAAAAGGGGAGATTATTGCTCTCAGCATTGACGAGTCTCAAGGTCTCAAGTGCCAAAAGCACCAACGCAGCGGAGTATTCCGTATCATATGAGACAGAAAGTGGAAGGTGCCCTAAAGGAGCTGGAGAAAACTGACACAACTGAACGGGTGCCAGAGACGGAAGGAGCCCCATGGGTTTCTCCAATTGTCGTTGTTCCTAAGAAAGATGGTGATGTTCGTATCTGTATGGACATGCGTGCAGCTAATGCAGCTATACAAAGTGTACGCCATCCAATTCTGATGGTAGATGAAGTACGTTTTGAACTGAACGGTGCAAAGTTCTTTAGCAAATTAGACATGTCACAAGCGAGTCACCGGCTGGAACTTGACACTCAGAGCTGATATATTGCGACTTTTTGTACACACATGGGTTTGCATCGGTACGGTACAAACGCCTTAACTACGGTACCAATGCATCAGCCGAGATTTTTCAGCACATATTGCAGGGTCAGCTACACAGCTTGCAGGGTGGAAGAATCTGGCAGATGATATAATGGTCTATGGAAAAACGCGCCAGGAGCATGATGCTAATTTAGAGACGTGTCTGCAACGTCTACAGCAGAAAGGGCTAACACTGAAAAAAAAGAAATTTCATTTTCGCAGTACAACTCTTAACTTCTTCGGACAGATCTTCTAAAAAGATGGGACTCACCCGAATCCGAAAAGAATTTCAGACCTCCTGAATGCACCTACTCCTCAGAACGTCCACGATGTGAGAAGTTTATTAGGAATGGCAAACTACAGCAGCAAGTATATTGCCAATTTCGCTACTATTACAGCACCATTAAGAGAACTAAACAGAAAATGCACTTTTTGAATGGACTGATATTCATCAATCTGCATACAATGACCTTACAAAAGCACTGTCATCTGCACTGTGGATGTCTTATTTTGACAAAAATAAGGACACCTATGTGCTCATTGACGCTAGTCCTGTTGGGGTCAGCGTAATTCTTTCACAGAAGACCCCTGAATCCGCGGAGACAAAGGTTGTTGCCTATGCCAGCAGAGCACTAAGTGATGTGAAGAAGCGATGCTCCCAAACGAAAAAGGGCCCTTGGCAATAGTGCGGGCAGTGGAACTTTTCCATTTCTGCCTATATGGTAGCCACTTCACGCTTATCACTGATTACAAGCCTCTTGAGGTTATCTATGGTAATAGGACATCGAAGCCTTCAGCTGATGATGGGTACTGCGTTTGCAACCCTATTCGTTTCATATCATATATAAAAGCGGAGCAGAGAATCCCGCAGATTACGTGTCAAGACATCCATCAATGAGCAGCGTGAAACAGCAACAGAGCATGGCCGAGCAGTATACAGTATCAGTTTCATTACCATGCACAGTGTTCCAAAGGCAATGACACTGCAAGAAGTCGCAGATGCCACAAATGAAGATCGCGAGCTACAAGCATTTCGCGCTGCTATTCGTGCGAGCAAGTGGCATGTGGACAGTGTGGGGAAGTACCACCTGTTTAAGAATGAATTAGCAGTTGGAAAAGATAATGTCATCTTAAGCGGATCACGAATACTTATTCAAAAATCTCTCCAGCAGCAAGCCGTTGACATTGCACTTGAGAGCCACCAAGGTTAATCTAGGACCAAGGCACTTCTTAGGGAAAAAATATGGTTTTCTGGAATCGACGAACTTGTTAAGACCAATATTGACTCCTGTTTAGCATGTCAGGCTGTCGGAAAACCTTCTCGTCCAGAGCCGATACAGGTTTCTGCAATGCCTAAAGCACCTTGGCATACGTTGCATGTCAAGTTTGTGGCCCGTTGCCATCGAATGACTATCTCTTGGTAGTTTTGGACCGTTACATTTGATATCCAGAGGTAGAGATAGTACGATCTACCAGAGCTTCTTGCGTTATCCCGAAGTTCGATAAGATATTCACCGACCATGGCATTACTTGCATCATCGTGTCTGACAATGGTCCACCATTTCAAGGGGAAGAGTTTGCCAGATATCTCGAAGCTCTTGGAATTTCTCATAAGACAGCAACACCATATTGGCCCCAGGCTAATGGAGACGTCGAGCGTTTTAACCAACCGCTAAAGAAATCATTGCAGGCTGCAGTGGTCGCAGGGAAACCCTAGAGGCAAGAATTGAATCGTTTCTTGTTGATATATCGTACAACTCCACATTTTACTACAAAGATAGCCCCATGTGAGCTCCTCCTCAAGAGAAAAGTTCACGAAACACTACCCGAAATCAACAAAAAGATCGTTCTAGATCGACACAAAGAAGCACGTGAAATGGACAAAGCGAGTCAAGCTTATCACAAGCCATATGCAGATGAGCGCAGGCGACCAAAGAGAGCGATATCAAAGTTACTGATCTTGAACTTGTTCAGCAACATCGTAAGAACAAGTTATCATCTCGTTTTCATAAGACACCGCTTACTGTTGTCCACCGCAGAGGTACACAGGTAACAGTGGGAAACAAACGGAAAAAGATTAGCATAACGCGAAACGTGTCGCATTTTGAAAAGTTCACCGGCAAAATTCAATCTGGCTTGTTGAATTCAGGAAGTGAAGATGGTGTATTTATCTGTCCTGAAAATCGCAACAACAATCACCTAGATCAACCGGAAATACTAACATAGGCCAATCAACGTCCACAGCGTATGCGAAACCCTCCGGACAGATTCGGCTACCCAATACCATCGAACATGCTTTTTTAAGAACTACTTTTTATGTTAAGAATACATGATATTTTACAAAAGAACTATTATCCATTTCATTAAAAAAAAGGAGTGATGTAATTTTGCTAACATATAGACAGCAGTGCATTGTGTCAATCAACCATGCGTGGTGCGTGATGACAATATATCACCGTGTTTTGTTTGTTGAGAGTGCGAAAGTAGTTGAGAGTTTCAAGAAAGCAGATCGTTTCGCTTTACTTGGTCTCATCCTTCCTTTTAACGGAATATTACATTGGCGAGGAGGATGGGATAACCATGACGCACAATTTTTATCTGCATATGCCTCCTTTCGATCCTGATTCAGCAAAATTGAATGTTCCACGTGACAACGGAGTGTTCACCACCCATCCGCCTCCCTGAATTTTGCTTCAAAAGGGGCTAAAATTTAGCATTGAATGTTGGAAACAATTTTCGTTTCGAAATGCATGATTTGGATCTTAAATTCCAAAAAATCTGAGTGTGGCACTCAGTTTTCTAATTTTTATTCCATTTTCCAGCATTAGCGGACATCATAACTCCCTATTGTTTGCGCCAATTTTTGAGACAAGTATGCCCTATTGAGCATTGTTACCTACACGTTGGTGTCCCTGGATATCGACCGCCGAAAGTGATCTTGACTCATTTTTGTCGGCTCGAAACCGATTCTGCAACCACGTTCTCTCAAAGCATATTTGAAGGAAAGACTGGATGAAGAAGAAGATTAAGTATTGTATATTCCGATCCCTGGATGAAGGAACGTCAAAATTTAACCGCAAAACATGTATGTTGTCTTCAACCATTTGCATGAAAAAGGATTTTTGTACAGAAAAAAACGGGTTTCTATGAAGTTTTAAGCTCCTGAATGAAACTCAGTGAAATAGCGTCGCTTGACGGTAGCTCTGAAACTCCAACCATCATTCCCAGCGTTTTTCAAAATTTCAAATCATTTTTGAAACAGCTGTTTTCTTTAAGCAGAAACTGTAATTTCGTTTTAGTACAGGAAATATCTGATTTAAGAAACGGGCCGAACCGCATTAAACTTCTACTACCAATATGCGGTAGTGTGCAAATTGATTTGCTTAAATGAGCTCTTTGTGGTGCAGAACAGGCTACGTATCTATGATAATTTCATTCTGTTTTCAATTGCTGCGCTCAAATGCAAGTAACTGTCAGTTAGCGCATTCATGATGTGTAGCAGTGCGTTTCGCGTGGGGCGCAAGGCAGCGCCACGCTGATGAAGCGCGCCCACTTCGCACTGTTACGGCATCTTGCGCTTTGCGGATGTTCTTGAACTTAAAGCAAATGTAGAATAAGGGTGAAGTTAGTTAGCCATAGAATCATTTATATTGCTGTTTTTCGAATATATGAAGCAATTCAAACCTTTGCTTGGTGATGATATCATCAGTTACAATTGGGTGTCTCTTCCCTAATTGAATCCACACATCGTGGTCTTCCTGAGTCAACAAGCTTTGACTGCGACTCAGCAGAGTGATGATTCGAAGGCTTTAAAGAACTTTGCAAAACATCTGTCCTGTGCATTAAATATTCACACAAGTATTCGGCCGATTCTTTTAGTTGTTTGAATACAGTAAACACACAAAAAAGGTCTTCGCACACCCTCTTGTGCAGCCAATTTTCGAAATCAAAATATTTATTATCGCTCTTACCAATTAATGACCAGAAAAGACGTGTAACCACTTTTATGGGGTGTTTCATGCAAAAGAGACGGCGATCAAACTAAGCCTCAGATGCATACTGATAGAGAGGCTAATTCTATCAAATCATGCATCTTGAATTAGGCTCTGCTCCAGGGACTGGGGAGGTTTTAATTACCGGATAAGTGGGGCTGCCCCTGCCAATTCTTCTCGACCTCTCCAAGCTTTCCGACCAAACGAAGTAGCGTGGTTTTCTTCTGGTAGGCCAGCACCGTTAAAACTGGCTCAGTGTATGTCATACGTGGCCTTTTAATGTTGTAATGACCATAGCTTGCTTTCTCTAGAATTATTTCACTGATAAGCTTGCTATTTGCTGTTATAGAAATGCAAGGCACGTCTGCTACGTCTTCCAGTAAGTGGTGTTGAAGAGGGGCAATCGGCGTAGTGGTCAGAGAAAGTGCCTGCGGCGCGAACCATAAGGATCCAAGGCACCCTCATCCACGCCTTTCTCCCGCCAGCTTTGAATAAATACCCGACAAAGCACTAGCAAAGAAACTGGCAACCCTACCTTGCAATGCTGTGGCCTAGGTGGTACCTCTCTGATAAGGTCCTTCCCCAGCGCTCGTATCGAGTATGGAAATTAACCATTAGCGGTGTTTTGATTTGATTTGGTTTGATTTCACATACTTTCACAGGGTTGCCCTTCAGCGTTGCCAATTCTCAATGGGCACTCCGCTTAAAAGCTTAAAAGATTAGATTAGATTAATGTAAAAGAACATAATATTACCTAATACAGACTTACAAAATTGGATAGAAAGAATAATATGCTACCTAATGCAATTGATCAAAAAGTACTTTATCATAAAGAAATTTCTATAGCTAAGTTTTAAACCACGAGTTGCTCTTGCTAGGTTGCATTTGGTTAGGAGGCTATTCCATGTTTTGGAACATCTATAGGAAAAGCATTTCACACTATTTGAAGATTCATTTTTGGGCAGCCGTAGATCCGTGGCAGCATTTCGGAAGTTTTACGAGGTTATATGGAAGCTTTTTGCCAAAAAGTCTCCCATATACTGTGAGAAAAAATCCCTTACATAGATTTAGATGTCATCAATCCTGATTCATGAATTTTGAGTTTCTCAGCTGTTTTCTGGCCCAACCCACTGATTTATTTTGAATTAGAAGCCACTGCTAGATTAAGGACGCTGAAGAGGGTCTTTTGAGAAAATTTATGCATGCCTCAAATAGATCCCTTCCCTTTCAGTTTCGACAGCTATGGCGACTGGTGAGAATTTTGCTCCTGGGAGGGGGGTGAACTCCAAATGTTTGGTTTGATCCAAGAAAGCTTTGGGAACCGCCCCCCATAATTTACCCATAATTTACTCCTTCATAATCATACCTCCAGAGGGCAAAATGGTAAAATCCTGCATTAGATTCGAGACATTGAGAAATGATGACATATTTGTGGTATATTTCTTCTAATCAACTGTCTTCCTTATTTTTGAAACTGGTTCAAATAGTCACAACTGCCAAACAGCAGTATTTTCTATCGATTAGAAAAGACCAATTTAGTCAGGCCATCTCTTGCGAAGCCATTTCTGTAATCCTGGAAATTCACTCCATGGACTTGCAAGATATCTATCTTGCAAGTCAAAATATCTATCTTGCAAGATATCCATCTTGCAATCCTTCTACGGATCTATTTCTTATCCAAATGGTTGAAAGGGAATACTCGATGCCATCAAAAAACAGTGTCAGCTGGGTTGCTTTCAATAAGAAGTCGGAGTTCTGAAACTGCTCCTCAATTATACTTAAATTCTGGTCTGCTATTTATCTCAGAGAGCTCATAATATCGCTTGGTTCTACCGGGAAACGGAAATCATTTGATAGCACTTTCTACGACCAAGGGTTGGGAAGATGTGCTCGAAAATTTGAAAATTAACCACTCTTTGTCAGAGTGGTTGCAATAGGATGTCCAGTGAATTCCAACTTTGAGCAATAATGTGTTGTAATATCAGATGCTTTTTTCAATACGACAGTTATTTTTCCTCCTCATCCGAGTTTGCCCATCGGGACTTATGTCAAGAGTCTCCTCGCCGACAGCACATGAGGCGTTGTGAATATATGTGGAATTCTCTCTCTCACATTTCTAATGGACTTAACAGAGTTTTGTAGTCATGTTTGGACGAATGTTGAACCGATCCGACGCCCTAGCACCTGATCATATATGATATCTACACATGGCGGTGGAAAAATTTCACATGGATTGTAAGCTTTCTATCCTAAAACCAGTGGAGGAAGCCACTTCCTTCAAAGACACTAGCTTGATTTCATTTCCATATATCAATTATCGGCTCAAGACATTTGCAACCAAGTTTTGGAAAAGCGACGTGACGTCGAACTGGATTCTGTCAATAACGCTGGCCTTGTGAATGCAAATTATCATTCAAGAAAGCTTGTGTCGCGCGTTGTCTTGCAGCAGCAAGGGTTGCAAAGGAGAGCAAACTTCTTGCGAAATTCAGCCAATCGAATGGCGCTTCTGGCGGCATCAGTTCTCTGATGTTTTGCCATTGCACTTGTCAGGCCGTAAACTTAGAAGTCCCCCAAAATGACATCATCACTTTGCAGCCTCTAGGTAATGGTGTAGCTTTGATTGAAGTGAGGCTCAATGTCAACAAGATAGAAGGTCTTAATTATCACGTTGCTGACGGCCTGGCCAATACGGTAGCGAGTTCATAGTTCCTAGAGTATTTTTGCTTCACTTATGTGAATTAATTAGTAGAAGTTTCAATTGTGCTTTATATTGGGGGTGGGAGGGAGCACCGCGTAAAGTGTCATAGTGTCATATGGACAGACAGGCCACTGTTGAAATGGCCGGTGAACATCTATTTAGAATATTGGCAGTCAATTCCTGACTTTAGTTTTGTGAAAATTAAGATGCCACTGCAATGTCATTACAATCACCCTGAATGTCCTTTATGATTTCAATTTAGTATCACTTAGCAACAAATTGAAAATTCCGCAAATTAGAATATAATAATTATGATACATAGATTCACAATGGAAAGAGAAGCTACAGCCATCAACGCTGCTTTTCCGCGTTGCTTCGTTAAGGATCAAGCTCTTTAAATGTGTTTGAAGTTGTTTCTTTTTTATAGCATTCTAGTGTCGGTAGGTCATGAATTTCCGCAGGCATATCATGCCATAGCTATATCAGTCTGTGTAGTGGCAATATCATTTTGCTAATTCGCCCTACATCTAGGGATCTGGAGATTTGTGCAATGTTTTCCATTGTACGTCGAATAGGCAGATGTCGGTTATTATTTATCCAAATGTTTAGTATTTAGCTTTGCTAGAGTAACCGTTGCGGTAAGCCTTACACTAAGCTTGACTCAAACCCTTACGGTAACCGTTACAGTAGCAATTAAACTAAGCTTGACTCAAACCCTTACGGTAACCGTTACAGTAGCAATTAAACTAAGCTTAACTCAAACCGTTACACTAACTGTTTCGGTAGCCGTTACGGTAACTGTTAAGGTAACCGTTACAGTAGCCCTTAAACTAAGCTTGACTCAAACCCTTACGGTAACCGTTACAGTAGCAATTAAACTAAGCTTAACTCAAACCGTTACACTAACTGTTTCGGTAGCCGTTACGGTAACTGTTACGGTAACCGTTACAGTAGCCCTTAAACTAAGCTTAACTCAAACCGTTACACTAACTGTTTCGGTAGCCGTTACATTAATTTTGACTCGAATGGAAGCAAGCCGCTTCCATGAATCTGAAGTCTGAACTGTCGGAGCTTGCACCAAAGGGTTAATTAAGAAATATATAATCTGAGTTTCAGACTAAAGTAGCAAATGAGTTAAGAGTGACCGCCATGCATATCATATATAAGTGAATCTTCTTTGAATGCAAGGGAAAGTAAATAATTTTGGGTTTCCCGTGAGTTTGACATGACTTCTTCTTTTTCTTGACTGTTACTGGCCATCAAAGTGCAGTTAACCGTTACCGTTAAGAACACTTATTCCATATTCGATAATAAACGCACTTAAAGGAGTCTTCACATGTTTCGAAGCTCTGAAAATTGATTTAAATTTTTATACTACATTTCTCAGGATTTCATCTCAAATCTTTATTCTAGCCAGTTTGACATTATGCCCCCCTGCTTCTTTGCTGTCAATTTGTGCCCGCCAACAGTAGGAACATGCAACCACAGCTGGAAAATACTGGATTTTACTCGGAATCATTATTCTCAAACTCCAATTCATGAATTTTACATGTTAGATAACTTCCGAATTTTGATGTCAGGATTTGAAACCTCTTATCATACTGTTATGAGATATCTAAGTTTTGATACGACTTATTGCAGGCAAAATGCTTTTTTAAGAAGCTTCTTCAGACTTGCAAGCGAGATCTACCAAGATGGACTTGCAAGTGAGGACTGTCTCTGCTAAGATGGACTGGCAAGCGAGATCTTTCCTTGCTAAAGTGAAACTGCAGGTTAGATCTATCTCTGTTAAGATGGACTTGCCAGCGAGACCTGCCTTTGCCAAGATCGACTCCTATAACACCAAATATAGGAGTGACCATATTGAGTACAACTTCCAGGACGTTGCTTAATATTCATAACCTCACTAAGTACTAAAATAAAATTTGGGGAGCAAGGCAAAATGCATACACAAATTAAGAAATATTTTGTCAGCCAAATTTACATACTTGCGTATCTTTAAAAGCAATATTTATAAAAGATTGCAACGTTTTTCTTCAAGCTGATAGACAGAGTTGGTGGTTATTCAAAGCTCTCGAATGAATTGCTCATTCACTCTCAATGCAAATTATCCTTACTGTCTCAAGTCAAACCAAGCAATCTCAAAGAAGTCGGGGGAAATTTGTCATCAATCTATTTTTGTTTTGTCATCTTTCTATTTCCTCACAATGTAACGTGGTTCTGTCTGTTTCCTCTCAAACTCACGAGAAGTTCATACATCCTTGAACATGCGTTGTCTTTAATCCTAAATGGCGCTAGCACGCCCTCCTCACAAAAATTTAGAAGTATACTTAAGGCCCCGTCCACACGGTGACGGATATTTTCGAAAACGCAATTATTTTTATCCGTTTTCACAGTCCGTCCACACGTAGACGGCGTTTTCGGTGAATGAAAACGCAACCTTTTTGAAAACGCTCTCCAGGGTGAAATTGTTTGAAAACGATGTATTCATGTTTACATGTGGACGGCAAAAACGGAACTTTTTGAAAACGCTGACTTCACAATTATTCCATATCAGTCCAACATGGAGAAAAAATTAATTCCTCTGATGGTATCATGTTTGTCAATTCTGATTGCTTGCTTGTAGCTAAAAATTGCATCATTTAATCTTCGAAATACGTTCATTCGAAGAGACCAAAATCTCATGCACTCTTTAATATTAAGAGACCAAATTTATTGCGCTTCTGAAGTGGGACGACCACAGCGATTAGGCCATACAATCGAAGAAGATTCTGGATTAGGCCAGGACGTATAAGTGCGTGGTGGGACAAATTTATTGACGAAAAAGTAATTGTATAAAAGCGAAGTGGCGTAAGGAAGTGAAAATTTCAGGATGTCCAGGGTTTCACTCTTGACACTGGCTGAACTCCTTCGTTCGCACATTGAAGGGAAGCAGACAGTAATGAGGGCGCAATGCAGGGGCGAAACAAGGACTGCTGAGAGCAGATGACACCATATAACTGTTTCAGCGATGTTTATCCACATTTTATAACCAAGCATCACAATGGAAATTCACTTCAAAAGAGAGACCTCTTTTAATAGTAACAAATGAAGCAGACAAGTTTCAATTGATACGATCAACATGAGGCATTTTCCCACACAGCTGCGGAGGGCTTTTCGAAAAGAGGCCAGCTCGTGTGAAGCGCTGTTCCAAGGTGAAGTGGATTAAGCACGAAAACTTAGACTGAATATTCATTATTAAACTGAAGATGTCAGAAAGCCCACCACCCAAAATAGAAGAGGTATAAAGATCTTCTATAAAAGCCTTGTTTACATTATGAAATATGATTTATAACCATTTTGATGAGGATGATGCAGCTTTGGTCTACTGGCATAGCACTCTATTTCAGCTTTTAGGATGAGTCCCCTATACCGTGAGCTATTCAAGAGATTGGATAAGTTGATTTGATATAGATAAACAGTATTATTTTCATGTAAATGCTTGGCGAAGCAGCATAAATTCTCTTTTGAAAGGGAAACTGCATTGCATTCTCAATTGAGGCCCAGCAGAATCTAGAGAAAGGAAACTAAGTTCTTTTAGCATGGAAGTGGGGCTTTGAGGTGTATTCCTGTGACAGTGTTTTGAACCCAGCAATATTCCAATGCACAATCCCAGAATTGCAAGTCTGCACACAGCTGCTAAAATATTGCATCACGGAAGCAAACAATAAATGGAAAGATTTAATGCTTGGTTGCAATTAGGTCAAGTAAAATAGCTACTTGCCTTTTTTACTGCTAAAAAGGCAGAACGATTTGCTTTTAGAAAGTCAAATAAGAATGTTTATTTTCACAAGATTGACCTTGAGGAAGAAGATGTAGAAGATGAGACACTCACAGAAAGATTACTAGCACTTTCAGAAATGTTTCCTGATTCAATGAGAGGTGCTGCTAGCACAGTGTACTCGTCTTCAATTAAAGGTGCTAGTGCAATGTACAGATTCACTCGTTCAACGTTGTGGGTAGTTGGCACATCAGTTGTGATTCTCGCATTACCTGTAGTATTTGAAGTAGAGAGAGTGCAGACAGAAGAAGCACAGCTTATGCAACAGAGACAGGTAAAGTTTATAAATTTATATTTGGCTTTCTGCTGGGATATAAATGCCACCCTTGCTTTAGGCTCTGAGATATGTGTTGTTTATAATGTCGTTATAACATTAGGATGTCTCATAATAATGATGATAATGATAATAACTGCCATGATAATTATGGTGAAACTGGCTGAAACCAGCTACAAGAACCGCATCTTAGCAAAATTCAAAAAGCAAGAATTCATTTAAAATTCTATGGAATTTTAGGATGGGGGGGGGGGAGATTGCAGCCAACAGGATGTCACTTGTACGGCACAAAAATCATACAGGTGCTATGAAAAATAGAATTTCAGGGAGCCGCAACTTTATTGTTGCAGGTCTGTGAAATAAAGTGCTTTCCTTCTATACATCCATAAAAATTATTTTTCAGTAGTTTGTCTATTAACTGAGGATACTTCCTCAAAAGAATTTTACACCCTATCACAACTTTGCTTCAAAAATGTGCATTTATGTATCATAAAACCCAGGATGACTTTTTGTAGTGAGCCATAGTTTCACCAAAGCCCTTCCTTTTTTCCTATGCTTTCATTTTTTTGGTTCATAAAAGATGTTCTAAACAGCTAAAGCAGGGTTCCTGAAAGTTCCAGCAAATGTAGAATAATGGAGATCAATTACTGTTATTTTATATACACAAAATATTTTTTGCGGTTAATCATATCGCTTCTATGATTTGATTGGCAGGGAATTATCGATTGATGGGAAATTTCAACTCATTTGAATTTCTGTTTTGATTCAACGGCAGTCAAGAGGGAGTCCACATTTTCAGCAACTGTCCGTTCTGCTTTCAATCAATTAGGTTGAATCAGCCACATTCCTTTAAGTGGAAGCTGGCCTTAAAGCATTAGCAAATTACTTAGACCCCATGATGAAAGAGATGAAAAGGGAATTATCACTTTTTTTCAAAGAGTAAATAGATATGATTCAGAAAACTAGTTATTGTAGGAACCAAGGGTGAGTGAAGAAAAAACTGATTGCTTTGAAACAATTTTTCTTCAGATTCTTCTTGGTCCTGGTGCTTCTGGAGGCCCACCTGGAGCATTGCCACCTGTTGGAATGCAAAGAAGGTAGTGACCAAGAGTCGTAAAATATTTTGCAAGTTTAGAAAGACTACAGAATGAATCAAGAATGGTGGATTGTACTTACATATACCACTCCAGTAATAAACCTAAGCTTAAGGGTGTTATGCTGTAGAAATATGGTCCAATGAGTACTCATTAAGTTTACAGCTTCAAAAACTAGCAATTCAAATGCTAACCTAGGAATAATTAAATGTGTGATTTTGTTTCTAAGATGGTTTTGATAGAAAGGCAATAAGATAGAATGCTCCTTTTGTCTGTTCTGAGGATCATTTGCTGATAAATATCATTATCCTACAAAATTGAGTTTTCCCATTCTGATCAGTATATTCCAATGCCTCTCTAACTTGATTTTCATTTCATTCTCAAACTAGATCTGTTATCAATAACACTGCAGATACTTTCAACCAACCAAATATTTCTTAATTTATGTGCTAACCATAATCGCCTAATAGGAAATATTAAAGACTCTTCACGCTGCATTTTGAATAGAAAATTATCCGAAGAGAAAGCTTTCAGCTAAACTGTTCCTCTTTTCCAAACTTACAATGACAATTAAATTCGCAAAAATTCAAATTTCTTCAACTGCCACCACAAATGCAAAGTGCCTGAAAGATGCCAATTTTGGCCTGAAAGTAAGACTATAGGCTTACCATTTTTGCCACCAAAAATCACCTATTTTCAACTTTCTTAAACTGCCACAACGACTGAAAAAGTACCTGAAAACAGCCAATTTTGTCCAAAAAGTGAGGCTATAGGCTTGCCATTTTTGAGGCCAAAAATCGCCTATTTTCAACTTTCTTAAACTGCCACCACAAATAAAAAAGTGCCTGAAGACAGCCAATTTTGGCCAAAAAGTAAGGCTATAGGCTTGCCACTTTTCCCAAAAATTGCCTATTTTCAACTTTCTTGAACTGGCACCACGACTGAAGAAGTGCCTGAAAAGAGCCAATTTTGGCCTGAAAGTAAGGCTTACCATTTTCTATTTTCAACTTTCTCAAACTCACACCACAACTGAAGAAGTGCCTGAAAAGAGCCAATTTTGGCCTGAAAGTAAGGCTTACCATTTTTGCACAAAATCGCTTACTTTGAACTTTCTTGAACTGTCACTGCAAATGAAAAAGTACCTCAAAACACCCAATTTTGGCCATAAAGTAAGGCTATAGGCTTGCCATTTTTGCAGAAAATCGCCCATTTTCAACTTTCTTGAACTGGCACCACGACTGAAAAAGTGCCCAAAAACAGTCAATTTTGGCCAAAAAGTAAGGCTATAGTCTTGCCACTTTTCCCAAAAATTGCCTATTTTCAACTTTCTTGAACTGGCACCACGACTGAAGAAGTGCCTGAAAAGAGCCAATTTTGGCCTGAAAGTAAGGCTTACCATTTTCTATTTTCAACTTTCTCAAACTCACACCACAACTGAAGAAGTGCCTGAAAAGAGCCAATTTTGGCCTGAAAGTAAGGCTTACCATTTTTGCACAAAATCGCTTACTTTGAACTTTCTTGAACTGCCATTACAAATGAAAAAGTGCCTCAAAACACCCAATTTTGGCCAAAAAGTAAGGCTATAGGCTTGCCATTTTTGCCAAAAATCGCTTACTTTCAACTTTCTTGAGCTGCCATTACAAACGAAAAAGTACCTCAAAACACCCAATTTTGGCCAAAAAGTAAGGCTATAGGCTTGCCATTTTTGCAGAAAATAGCTTACTTTGAACTTTCTTGAATTGCCATTACAAATGAAAAAATACCTCAAAACACCCAATTTTTGCCAAAAAGTAAGGCTATAGGTTTACCATTTTGCCATAAATAAACTATTTTCAACTTTCTTGAACTGCCATTACAAATGAAAAAGTACCTCTAAACACCCAATTTTGGCCAAAAAGTAAGGCTATAAGCTTACCAATTTCCCCCAAAATCGCCTATTTTCAACCTTCATGAACTGCCACCACGAATGAAAAAGGTCCTCCAAACAGCCAATTTTGGCCTGAAAGTAAGGCTATAGGCTTACCATTTTGCCATAAATAAACTATTTTCAACTTTCTTGAACTGCCATTACAAATGAAAAAGTACCTCAAAACACCCAATTTTGGCCAAAAAGTAAGGCTATAGGCTTGCCATTTTTGCAGAAAATCGTTTACTTTCAACTTTCTCGAACTGGCACCACGACTGAAAAAGTGCCCAAAAACAGTCAATTTTGACCAAAAAGTAAGGCTATAGGCTTGCCATTTTTGCAGAAAATCGTTTACTTTCAACTTTCTCGAACTGGCACCACGACTGAAAAAGTGCCCAAAAACAGTCAATTTTGACCAAAAAGTAAGGCTATAGGCTTGCCATTTTTGCCATAAATAAACTATTTTCAACTTTCTTGAACTGCCATTACAAATGAAAAAGTACCTAAAAACACCCAATTTTGGCCTGAAAGTAAGGCTATAGGCTTACCATTTTGCCATAAATAAACTAT
Source organism: Pseudorhiza aurosa (assembly GCA_964026355.1). Lineage (NCBI taxonomy): Eukaryota > Metazoa > Cnidaria > Scyphozoa > Rhizostomeae > Lychnorhizidae > Pseudorhiza > Pseudorhiza aurosa. Next base: position 4,651,349 of record OZ032119.1, read on the forward strand.
TTTCAACTTTCTTGAACTGCCATTACAAACGAAAACTTACCTCAAAACACCCAATTTTGGCAAAAAAGTAAGGCTATAGGCTTGCCATTTTTGCCGAAAATCGCTTACTTTCAACTTTCTTGAACTGGCACCACGACTGAAAAAGTGCCCAAAAATCGTCAATTTTGGCCAAAAAGTAAGGCTATAGGCTTGCCATTTTTGCCGAAAATCGCTTACTTTCAACTTTTTTGAACTGCCATTACAAATGAAAAAGTACCTCAAAACACACAATTTTGGCCAAAAAGTAAGGCTATATAGGCTTGCCATTTTTGCAGAAAATCGCTTACTTTCAACTTCCTTGAACTGCCACCACAAATGAAAAAGGGCCTGAAGAGAGCCATTTTTGCTAAAAATCATCCATTTTCACCTTTTTCCAAATGTTACCACAATTGAAAACGTGCCTCAAATCAACCAAATTTGGCCAAAAAGTAAGGATATAGGCTTGCCATTTTTGCAGAAAATCGCTTGCTTTCAACTTTCTTGAACTGCCATTACAAACGAAAAAGTACCCAAAAACAGTCAATTTTGGCCAAAAAGTAAGGCTATAGGCTTGCCATTTTTGCAGAAAATCGCTTACTTTCAACTTTCTCGAACTGGCACCACAACTGAAAAAGTGCCCAAAAGCAGTCAATTTTGGCCAAAAGGTAAGGCTATAGGCTTGCCATTTTTGCCGAAAATCGCTTACTTTCAACTTTCTTGAACTGGCACCACGACTGAAAAAGTGCCCAAAAATCGTCAATTTTGGCCAAAAAGTAAGGCTATAGGCTTGCCATTTTTGCAGAAAATCGCTTACTTTCAACTTTTTTGAACTGCCATTACAAATGAAAAAGTACCTCAAAACACACAATTTTGGCCAAAAAGTAAGGCTATAGGCTTGCCATTTTTGCAGAAAATCGCTCATTTTCAACTTTATTGAACTGGCATCACGACTGAAAAAGTGCCCAAAAACAGTCAATTTTGGCCAAAAAGTAAGGCTATAGGCTTGCCATTTTTGCAGAAAATTGCTTACTTTCAACTTTCTTGAACTGGCACCACGACTGAAAAAGTGCCCAAAAACAGTCAATTTTGGCCAAAAAGTAAGGCTATAGGCTTGCCATTTTTGCAGAGAATCGCTTACTTTCAACTTTCTTGTACTGCCATTACAAACGAAAACGTAGCTCAAAACACCTAATTTTGGCAAAAAAGTAAGGCTATAGGCTTGCCATTTTTGCAGAAAATCGCTTACTTTCAACTTTCTCGAACTGGCACCACGACTGAAAAAGTGCCCAAAAGCAGTCAATTTTGGCCAAAAAGTAAGGCTATAGGCTTGCCATTTTTGCAGAAAATCGCTTACTTTCAACTTTCTTGAACTGCCATTACAAATGAAAAAGTACCTCAAAACACCCAATTTTGGCCAAAAAGTAAGGCTATAGGCTTACCATTTTGCCATAAATAAACTAGTTTCAACTTTCTTGAACTTCCATTACAAATGAAAAAGTACCTCAAAACACCTAAAGTTGGCCAAAAAGTAAGGCTATAGGCTTGCCATTTTTCCCAAAAATCGCCCATTTTCAACTTTCTTGAACTGGCACCACGACTGAAAAAGTGCCCAAAACCAGTCAATTTTGGCCAAAAAGTAAGGCTATAGGCTTGCCATTTTTGCCGAAAATCGCTTACTGTCAACTTTCTTGAACTACCATTACAAACGAAAAAGTACCTCAAAACACCCAATTTTGGCCAAAAAGTAAGGCTATAGGCTTGCCATTTTTACCGAAAATTGCTTTCCTTAAACTTTCTTGAACTGTCACTGCAAATGAAAAAGTACCTCAAAACACCCAATTTTGGCCATAAAGTAAGGCTATAGGCTTGCCATTTTTGCAGAAAATCGCCCATTTTCAACTTTCTTGAACTGGCACCACGACTGAAAAAGTGCCCAAAAACAGTCAACTTTGGCCAAAAAGTAAGGCTATAGGCTTGCCATTTTTGCAGAAAATCGCTTACTTTCACCTTTCTCCAACTGGCACCACGAATGAAAAAGTACCCAAAAACAGTCAATTTTGGCCAAAAAGTAAGGCTATAGGCTTGCCATTTTTGCAGAAAATCGCTTACTTTCAACTTTCTCCAACTGGCACCACGACTGAAAAAGTGCCCAAAAGCAGTCAATTTTGGCCAAAAAGTAAGGCTATAGGCTTGCCATTTTTGCAGAAAATCGCTTACTATCAACTTTCTTGAACTGCCATTACAAACGAAAAAGTACCTCAAAACACCCAATTTTGGCCAAAAAGTAAGGCTATAGGCTTGCCATTTTTACCGAGAATTGCTTTCTTTCTACTTTCTTGAACTGCTATTGCAAATGAAAAAGTACCTCAAAACACCCAATTTTGGCCATAAAGTAAGGCTATAGGCTTGCCATTTTTACCGAAAATTGCTTTCCTTAAACTTTCTTGAACTGTCACTGCAAATGAAAAAGTACCTCAAAACACCCAATTTTGGCCATAAAGTAAGGCTATAGGCTTGCCATTTTTGCAGAAAATCGCCCATTTTCAACTTTCTTGAACTGGCACCACGACTAAAAAAGTGCCCAAAAACAGTCAACTTTGGCCAAAAAGTAAGGCTATAGGCTTGCCATTTTTGCAGAAAATCGCTTACTTTCAACTTTCTCCAACTGGCACCACGAATGAAAAAGTACCCAAAAACAGTCAATTTTGGCCAAAAAGTAAGGCTATAGGCTTGCCATTTTTGCAGAAAATCGCTTACTTTCAACTTTCTCCAACTGGCACCACGACTGAAAAAGTGCCCAAAAGCAGTCAATTTTGGCCAAAAAGTAAGGCTATAGGCTTGCCATTTTTGCAGAAAATCGCTTACTATCAACTTTCTTGAACTGCCATTACAAACGAAAAAGTACCTCAAAACACCTAATTTTGGCCAAAAAGTAAGGCTATAGGCTTGCCATTTTTACCGAGAATTGCTTTCTTTCTACTTTCTTGAACTGCTATTGCAAATGAAAAAGTACCTCAAAACACCCAATTTTGGCCATAAAGTAAGGCTATAGGCTTGCCATTTTTGCAGAAAATCGCCCATTTTCAACTTTCTTGAACTGGCACCACGACTGAAAGTGCCCAAAAATAGTCAATTTTGGCCAAAAAGTAAGGCTATAGGCTTGCCATTTTTGCCGAAAATCGCTTACTTTCAACTTTCTTGAACTGCCATTGCAAACGAAAAAGTACCTCAAAACACCCAATTTTGGCCAAAAAGTAAGGCTATAGGCTTGCCATTTTTGCAGAAAATTGCTTACTTTCAACTTTCTTGAACTGCCATTGCAAATGAAAAAGTACCTCATAACACACAATTTTGGCCAAAAAGTAAGGCTATAGGCTTGCCATTTTTGCAGAAAATCGCCCATTTTCAACTTTCTTGAACTGGCACCACGACTGAAAAAGTGCCCAAAGATCGTCAATTTTGGCCAAAAAGTAAGGCTATAGGCTTGCCATTTTTGCCGAAAATCGCTTACATTCAACTTTTTTGAACTGCCATTACAAATGAAAAAGTACCTCAAAACACACAATTTTGGCCAAAAAGTAAGGCTATAGGCTTGCCATTTTTACCGAGAATTGCTTTCTTTCTACTTTCTTGAACTGCTATTGCAAATGAAAAAGTACCTCAAAACACCTAATTTTGGCCAAAAAGTAAGGCTATAGGCTTGCCATTTTTGCAGAAAATCGCTTTCTTTCAACTTTCTTGAACTGCCATTACAAATGAAAAAGTACCTCAAAACACTCAATTTTGGCCAAAAAGTAAGGCTATAGGCTTGCCATTTTTGCCGAAAATCGCTTACTTTCAACTTTCTCCAACTGGCACCACGAATGAAAAAGTACCCAAAAACAGTCAATTTTGGCCAAAAAGTAAGGCTATAGGCTTGCCATTTTTGCAGAAAATCGCTTACTTTCAACTTTCTCCAACTGGCACCACGACTGAAAAAGTGCCCAAAAGCAGTCAATTTTGGCCAAAAAGTAAGGCTATAGGCTTGCCATTTTTGCAGAAAATCGCTTACTATCAACTTTCTTGAACTGCCATTACAAACGAAAAAGTACCTCAAAACACCTAATTTTGGCCAAAAAGTAAGGCTATAGGCTTGCCATTTTTACCGAGAATTGCTTTCTTTCTACTTTCTTGAACTGCTATTGCAAATGAAAAAGTACCTCAAAACACCCAATTTTGGCCATAAAGTAAGGCTATAGGCTTGCCATTTTTGCAGAAAATCGCCCATTTTCAACTTTCTTGAACTGGCACCACGACTGAAAGTGCCCAAAAATAGTCAATTTTGGCCAAAAAGTAAGGCTATAGGCTTGCCATTTTTGCCGAAAATCGCTTACTTTCAACTTTCTTGAACTGCCATTGCAAACGAAAAAGTACCTCAAAACACCCAATTTTGGCCAAAAAGTAAGGCTATAGGCTTGCCATTTTTGCAGAAAATTGCTTACTTTCAACTTTCTTGAACTGCCATTGCAAATGAAAAAGTACCTCATAACACACAATTTTGGCCAAAAAGTAAGGCTATAGGCTTGCCATTTTTGCAGAAAATCGCCCATTTTCAACTTTCTTGAACTGGCACCACGACTGAAAAAGTGCCCAAAGATCGTCAATTTTGGCCAAAAAGTAAGGCTATAGGCTTGCCATTTTTGCCGAAAATCGCTTACATTCAACTTTTTTGAACTGCCATTACAAATGAAAAAGTACCTCAAAACACACAATTTTGGCCAAAAAGTAAGGCTATAGGCTTGCCATTTTTACCGAGAATTGCTTTCTTTCTACTTTCTTGAACTGCTATTGCAAATGAAAAAGTACCTCAAAACACCTAATTTTGGCCAAAAAGTAAGGCTATAGGCTTGCCATTTTTGCAGAAAATCGCTTTCTTTCAACTTTCTTGAACTGCCATTACAAATGAAAAAGTACCTCAAAACACTCAATTTTGGCCAAAAAGTAAGGCTATAGGCTTGCCATTTTTGCCGAAAATCGCTTACTTTCAACTTTTTTGAACTACCATTACAAACGAAAAAGTACCTCAAAACACCCAATTTTGGCCAAAAAGTAAGGCTATAGGCTTGCCATTTTTGCAGAGAATCGCTTACTTTCAACTTTCTTGAACTGCCATTACTAATGAAAGAGTACCTCAAAACACACAATTTTGGCCAAAAAGTAAGGCTATAGGCTTGCCATTTTTGCAGAAAATCACTTACTTTCAACTTTCTTGAACTGGCACCACGACTGAAGAAGTGCCTGAGAAAAGCCAATTTTGGTGAAAAAGTAAGGCTATAGGCTTGCCATTTTTGCAGAAAATCACTTACTTTCAACTTTCTTGAACTGGCACCACGACTGAAAAAGTGCCCAAAAACAGTCAATTTTGGCCAAAAAGTAAGGCTATAGGCTTGCCATTTTTGCCGAAAATCGCTTACTTTTAACTTTCTTGAACTACCATTACAAACGAAAAAGTACCTCAAAACACCCAATTTTGGCCAAAAAGTAAGGCTATAGGCTTGCCATTTTTGCAGAAAATCGCTTACTTTCAACTTTCTTGAACTGCCATTACAAATGAAAAAGTACCTCAAAACACCCAATTTTAGCCTGAAAGTAAGGCTATAGGCTTACAATTTTGCCATAAATAAACTATTTTCAACTTTCTTGAATTGCGATTACAAATGAAAAAGTACCTCAAAACACCCAATTTTGGCCAAAAAGTAAGGCTATAAGCTTACCAATTTCCCCCAAAATCGCCTATTTTCAACCTTCATGAACTGCCACCACGAATGAAAAAGGTCCTCCAAAGAGCCAATTTTGGCCTGAAAGTAAGGCTATAGGCTTACCATTTTGCCATAAATAAACTATTTTCAACTTTCTTGAACTGCCATTACAAATGAAAAAGTACCTCAAAACAGCCAATTTTGGCCAAAAAGTAAGGCTATAGGCTTGCCATTTTTACAGAAAATCGTTTACTTTCAACTTTCTCGAACTGGCACCACGACTGAAGAAGTGCCTGAGAAAAGCCAATTTTGGTGAAAAAGTAAGGCTATAGGCTTGCCATTTTTGCAGAAAATCGCCCATTTTCAACTTTCTTGAACTCGCACCTCGACTGAAAAAGGGCCCAAAAACAGTCAATTTTGGCCAAAAAGTAAGGCTATAGGCTTGCCATTTTTGCAGAAAATCGCCCATTTTCAACCTTCTTGAACTGGCACCACGACTGAAAAAGTGCCCAAAAACAGTCAATTTTGGCCAAAGAGTAAGGCTATAGGCTTGCCATTTTTCCCGAAAATCGCTTACTTTCAACTTTCTTGAACTGCCATTACAAACGAAAAAGTACCTCAAAACACCTAATTTTGGCAAAAAAGTAAGGCTATAGGCTTGCCATTTTTACCGAGAATTGCTTTCTTTCTACTTTCTTGAACTGCTATTGCAAATGAAAAAGTACCTCAAAACACCTAATTTTGGCCAAAAAGTAAGGCTAAAGGCTTGCTATTTTTCCCAAAAATCGCCCATTTTCAACTTTCTTGAACTGGCACCACGACTGAAAAAGTGCCCAAAACCAGTCAATTTTGGCCAAAAAGTAAGGCTATAGGCTTACCATTTTGCCATAAATAAACTATTTTCAACTTTTTTGAACTGCCATTACAAATGAAAAGTACCTCAAAACACCCAATTTTGGCCAAAAAGTAAGGCTATAGGCTTGCCATTTTTGCAGAAAATCGCCCATTTTCAACTTTCTTGAACTGTCACCACGACTGAAAAAGTGCCCAAAAATCGTGAAATTTGCCCAAAAAGTAAGGCTATAGGCTTGCCATTTTTGATGAAAATCGCTTACTTTCAACTTTCTTGAACTGCCATTACAAATGAAAAAGTACCTCAAAACACCCAATATTGGCCTGAAAGTAAGGCTATAGGCTTACCATTTTGCCATAAATAAACTATTTTCAACTTTTTTGAACTGCCATTACAAACGAAAAAGTACCTCAAAACACCCAATTTTGGCCAAAAAGTAAGGCTATAGGCTTGCCATTTTTGCCGAAAATCGCTTACTTTCAACTTTCTTGAACTACCATTACAAACGAAAAAGTACCTCAAAACACCCAATTTTGGCCAAAAAGTAAGGCTATAGGCTTGCCATTTTTACCGAAAATTGCTTTCCTTAAACTTTCTTGAACTGTCACTGCAAATGAAAAAGTACCTCAAAACACCCAATTTTGGCCATAAAGTAAGGCTATAGGCTTGCCATTTTTGCAGAAAATCGCCCATTTTCAACTTTCTTGAACTGCCATTCCAAATGAAAAAGTACCTCAAAACACCCAATTTTGGCCAAAAAGTAAGGCTATAGGCTTGCCATTTTTGCAGAATATCGCCTACTTTCAAATTTCTCAAACTCCCACCACAACTGAAGAAGTTCCTGAGAAAAGCCAATTTTGGTCAAAAAGTAAGGCTATAAGCTTTCCAATTTCCCCCAAAATCGCCTATTTTCAACTTTCTTGAACTACCATTACAAACGAAAAAGTACCTCAAAACACCCAATTTTGGCCAAAAAGTAAGGCTATAGGCTTGCCATTTTTGCAGAAAATCGCTTACTTTCAACTTTCTTGAACTGCCATTACAAATGAAAAAGTACCTCAAAACACTCAATTTTGGCCAAAAAGTAAGGCTATAGGCTTGCCATTTTTGCCGAAAATCGCTTACTTTCAACTTTCTTGAACTACCATTACAAACGAAAAAGTACCTCAAAACACCCAATTTTGGCCAAAAAGTAAGGCTATAGGCTTGCCATTTTTGCAGAAAATCGCTTACTTTCAACTTTCTTGAACTGCCATTACTAATGAAAGAGTACCTCAAAACACACAATTTTGGCCAAAAAGTAAGGCTATAGGCTTGCCATTTTTGCAGAAAATCACTTACTTTCAACTTTCTTGAACTGGCACAACGACTGAAGAAGTGCCTGAGAAAAGCCAATTTTGGTGAAAAAGTAAGGCTATAGGCTTGCCATTTTTGCAGAAAATCGCCCATTTTCAACTTTCTTGAACTCGCACCTCGACTGAAAAAGGGCCCAAAAACAGTCAATTTTGGCCAAAAAGTAAGGCTATAGGCTTGCCATTTTTGCAGAAAATCGCCCATTTTCAACTTTCTTGAACTGGCACCACGACTGAAAAAGTGCCCAAAAACAGTCAATTTTGGCCAAAAAGTAAGGCTATAGGCTTGCCATTTTTGCCGAAAATCGCTTACTTTCAACTTTTTTGAACTGCCATTACAAATGAAAAAGTACCTCAAAACACACAATTTTGGCCAAAAAGTAAGGCTATAGGCTTGCCATTTTTACCGAGAATTGCTTTCTTTCTACTTTCTTGAACTGCTATTGCAAATGAAAAAGTACCTCAAAACACCTAATTTTGGCCAAAAAGTAAGGCTATAGGCTTGCCATTTTTGCAGAAAATCGCTTACTTTCAACTTTCTTGAACTGCCATTACAAATGAAAAAGTACCTCAAAACACTCAATTTTGGCCAAAAAGTAAGGCTATAGGCTTGCCATTTTTGCCGAAAATCGCTTACTTTCAATTTTTTTGAACTACCATTACAAACGAAAAAGTACCTCAAAACACCAAATTTTGGCCAAAAAGTAAGGCTATAGGCTTGCCATTTTTGCAGAAAATCGCTTACTTTCAACTTTCTTGAACTGCCATTACTAATGAAAGAGTGCCTCAAAACACACAATTTTGGCCAAAAAGTAGGGCTATAGGCTTGCCATTTTTGCAGAAAATCCCTTACTTTCAACTTTCTTGAACTGGCACCACGACTGAAGAAGTGCCTGAGAAAAGCCAATTTTGGTGAAAAAGTAAGGCTATAGGCTTGCCATTTTTGCAGAAAATCGCCCATTTTCAACTTTCTTGAACTCGCACCTCGACTGAAAAAGGGCCCAAAAACAGTCAATTTTGGCCAAAAAGTAAGGCTATAGGCTTGCCATTTTTGCAGAAAATCGCCCATTTTCAACTTTCTTGAACTGGCACCACGACTGAAAAAGTGCCCAAAAACAGTCAATTTTGGCCAAAAAGTAAGGCTATAGGCTTGCCATTTTTGCAGAAAATCGCTTACTTTCAACTTTCTTGAACTGCCATTACAAATGAAAAAGTACCTCAAAACAGCCAATTTTGGCCATAAAGTAAGGCTATAGGCTTACAATTTTGCCATAAATAAACAATTTTCAACTTTCTTGAACTGCCATTACAAATGAAAAAGTACCTCAAAACAGCCAATTTTGGCCAAAAAGTAAGGCTATAGGCTTGCCATTTTTGCAGAAAATCGCCCATTTTCAACTTTCTTGAACTGGCACCACGACTGAAAAAGTGCCCAAAAACAGTCAATTTTGGCCAAGAAGTAAGGCTATAGGCTTGCCATTTTTCCCAAAATCGCCTATTTTCAACTTTCTTGAACTGGCACCACGACTGAAAAAGTGCCCAAAAACAGTCAATTTTGGCCAAAAAGTAAGGCTATAGGCTTGCCATTTTTGCCGAAAATCGCTTACTTTCAACTTTCTTGAACTACCATTACAAACGAAAAAGTACCTCAAAACACCCAATTTTGGCCAAAAAGTAAGGCTATAGGCTTGCCATTTTTGCAGAAAATCGCTTACTTTCAACTTTCTTGAACTGCCATTACAAATGAAAAAGTACCTCAAAACACCCAATTTTGGCCTGAAAGTAAGGCTATAGGCTTACAATTTTGCCATAAATAAACTATTTTCAACTTTCTTGAATTGCGATTACAAATGAAAAAGTACCTCAAAACACCCAATTTTGGCCAAAAAGTAAGGCTATAAGCTTACCAATTTCCCCCAAAATCGCCTATTTTCAACCTTCATGAACTGCCACCACGAATGAAAAAGGTCCTCCAAACAGCCAATTTTGGCCTGAAAGTAAGGCTATAGGCTTACCAGTTTGCCATAAATAAACAATTTTCAACTTTCTTGAACTGCCATTACAAATGAAAAAGTACCTCAAAACAGCCAATTTTGGCCATAAAGTAAGGCTATAGGCTTACAATTTTGCCATAAATAAACAATTTTCAACTTTCTTGAACCGCCATTACAAATGAAAAAGTACCTCAAAACAGCCAATTTTGGCCAAAAAGTAAGGCTATAGGCTTGCCATTTTTGCAGAAAATCGCCCATTTTCAACTTTCTTGAACTCGCACCTCGACTGAAAAAGGGCCCAAAAACAGTCAATTTTGGCCAAAAAGTAAGGCTATAGGCTTGCCATTTTTGCAGAAAATCGCCCATTTTCAACTTTCTTGAACTGGCACCACGACTGAAAAAGTGCCCAAAAACAGTCAATTTTGGCCAAAAAGTAAGGCTATAGGCTTGCCATTTTTGCAGAAAATCGCTTACTTTCAACTTTCTTGAACTGCCATTACAAATGAAAAAGTACCTCAAAACAGCCAATTTTGGCCATAAAGTAAGGCTATAGGCTTACAATTTTGCCATAAATAAACAATTTTCAACTTTCTTGAACTGCCATTACAAATGAAAAAGTACCTCAAAACAGCCAATTTTGGCCAAAAAGTAAGGCTATAGGCTTGCCATTTTTGCAGAAAATCGCCCATTTTCAACTTTCTTGAACTGGCACCACGACTGAAAAAGTGCCCAAAAACAGTCAATTTTGGCCAAGAAGTAAGGCTATAGGCTTGCCATTTTTCCCAAAATCGCCTATTTTCAACTTTCTTGAACTGGCACCACGACTGAAGAAGGTCCTCCAAACAGTCAATTTTGGCCAAAAAGTAAGGCTATAGGCTTGCCATTTTTGCCGAAAATCGCTTACTTTCAACTTTCTTGAACTACCATTACAAACGAAAAAGTACCTCAAAACACCCAATTTTGGCCAAAAAGTAAGGCTATAGGCTTGCCATTTTTGCAGAAAATCGCTTACTTTCAACTTTCTTGAACTGCCATTACAAATGAAAAAGTACCTCAAAACACCCAATTTTGGCCTGAAAGTAAGGCTATAGGCTTACAATTTTGCCATAAATAAACTATTTTCAACTTTCTTGAATTGCGATTACAAATGAAAAAGTACCTCAAAACACCCAATTTTGGCCAAAAAGTAAGGCTATAAGCTTACCAATTTCCCCCAAAATCGCCTATTTTCAACCTTCATGAACTGCCACCACGAATGAAAAAGGTCCTCCAAACAGCCAATTTTGGCCTGAAAGTAAGGCTATAGGCTTACCAGTTTGCCATAAATAAACAATTTTCAACTTTCTTGAACTGCCATTACAAATGAAAAAGTACCTCAAAACAGCCAATTTTGGCCATAAAGTAAGGCTATAGGCTTACAATTTTGCCATAAATAAACAATTTTCAACTTTCTTGAACCGCCATTACAAATGAAAAAGTACCTCAAAACAGCCAATTTTGGCCAAAAAGTAAGGCTATAGGCTTGCCATTTTTGCAGAAAATCGCCCATTTTCAACCTTCTTGAACTGGCACCACGACTGAAAAAGTGCCCAAAAATCGTGAAATTTGCCCAAAAAGTAAGGCTATAGGCTTGCCATTTTTGCAGAAAATCGCTTACTTTCAACTTTCTTGAACTGCCATTACAAATAAAAAAGTACCTCAAAACACCCAATTTTGGCCAAAAAGTTACGCTATAGGCTTACCATTTTGCCATAAATAAACTATTTTCAACTTTTTTGAACTGCCATTACAAATGAAAAGTACCTCAAAACACCCAATTTTGGCCAAAAAGTAAGGCTATAGGCTTGCCATTTTTGCAGAAAATCGCCCATTTTCAACTTTCTTGAACTGGCACCACGACTGAAAAAGTGCCCAAAAACAGTCAATTTTGGCCAAAAAGTAAGGCTATAGGCTTGCCATTTTTGATGAAAATCGCTTACTTTCAACTTTCTTGAACTGCCATTACAAATGAAAAAGTACCTCAAAACACCCAATATTGGCCTGAAAGTAAGGCTATAGGCTTACCATTTTGCCATAAATAAACTATTTTCAACTTTCTTGAACTGCCATTACAAACGAAAAAGTACCTCAAAACACCCAATTTTGGCCAAAAAGTAAGGCTATAGGCTTGCCATTTTTGCAGAAAATCGCTCATTTTCAACTTTCTTGAACTGGCACCACGACTGAAGAAGTTCCTGAGAAAAGCCAATTTTGGTCAAAAAGTAAGGCTATAAGCTTACCAATTTCCCCCAAAATCGCCTATTTTCAACTTTCTTGAACTACCATTACAAAGGAAAAAGTACCTCAAAACACCCAATTTTGGCCAAAAAGTAAGGCTATAGGCTTGCCATTTTTGCCGAAAATCGCTTACTTTCAACTTTCTTGAACTGCCATTACAAATGAAAAAGTACCTCAAAACACTCAATTTTGGCCAAAAAGTAAGGCTATAGGCTTGCCATTTTTGCCGAAAATCGCTTACTTTCAACTTTCTTGAACTGGCACAACGACTGAAAAAGTGCCTGAGAAAAGCCAATTTTGGTGAAAAAGTAAGGCTATAGGCTTGCCATTTTTGCAGAAAATCGCCCATTTTCAACTTTCTTGAACTGGCACCACGACTGAAAAAGTGCCCAAAAACAGTCAATTTTGGCCAAAAAGTAAGGCTATAGGCTTGCCATTTTTGCCGAAAATCGCTTACTTTCAACTTTCTTGAACTACCATTACAAACGAAAAAGTACCTCAAAACACCCAATTTTGGCCAAAAGTAAGGCTATAGGCTTGCCATTTTTGCAGAAAATCGCTTACTTTCAACTTTCTTGAACTGCCATTACAAATGAAAAAGTACCTCAAAACATCCAATTTTGGCCAAAATGTAAGGCTATAGGCTTACAATTTTGCCATAAATAAACTATTTTCAACTTTCTTGAATTGCGATTACCAATGAAAAAGTACCTCAAAACACCCAATTTTGGCCAAAAGGTAAGGCTATAAGCTTACCAATTTCCCCCAAAATCGCCTATTTTCAACCTTCATGAACTGCCACCACGAATGAAAAAGGTCCTCCAAACAGCCAATTTTGGCCTGAAAGTAAGGCTATAGGCTTACCATTTTGCCATAAATAAACTATTTTCAACTTTCTTGAACTGCCATTACAAATGAAAAAGTACCTCAAAACAGCCAATTTTGGCCATAAAGTAAGGCTATAGGCTTGCCATTTTTGCAGAAAATCGCTCATTTTCAACTTTATTGAACTGGCATCACGACTGAAAAAGTGCCCAAAAACAGTCAATTTTGGCCAAAAAGTAAGGCTATAGGCTTGCCATTTTTGCAGAAAATCGCTTACTTTCAACTTTCTTGAACTGCCATTACTAATGAAAGAGTACCTCAAAACACACAATTTTGGCCAAAAAGTAAGGCTATAGGCTTGCCATTTTTGCAGAAAATCACTTACTTTCAACTTTCTTGAACTGGCACAACGACTGAAGAAGTGCCTGAGAAAAGCCAATTTTGGTGAAAAAGTAAGGCTATAGGCTTGCCATTTTTGCAGAAAATCGCCCATTTTCAACTTTCTTGAACTCGCACCTCGACTGAAAAGGGGCCCAAAAACAGTCAATTTTGGCCAAAAAGTAAGGCTATAGGCTTGCCATTTTTGCAGAAAATCGCCCATTTTCAACTTTCTTGAACTGGCACCACGACTGAAAAAGTGCCCAAAAACAGTCAATTTTGGCCAAAAAGTAAGGCTATAGGCTTGCCATTTTTGCCGAAAATCGCTTACTTTCAACTTTCTTGAACTACCATTACAAACGAAAAAGTACCTCAAAACACCCAATTTTGGCCAAAAAGTAAGGCTATAGGCTTGCCATTTTTACCGAAAATTGCTTTCCTTAAACTTTCTTGAACTGTCACTGCAAATGAAAAAGTACCTCAAAACACCCAATTTTGGCCATAAAGTAAGGCTATAGGCTTGCCATTTTTGCAGAAAATCGCCCATTTTCAACTTTCTTGAACTGCCATTCCAAATGAAAAAGTACCTCAAAACACCCAATTTTGGCCAAAAAGTAAGGCTATAGGCTTGCCATTTTTGCAGAATATCGCCTACTTTCAAATTTCTCAAACTCCCACCACAACTGAAGAAGTTCCTGAGAAAAGCCAATTTTGGTCAAAAAGTAAGGCTATAAGCTTTCCAATTTCCCCCAAAATCGCCTATTTTCAACTTTCTTGAACTACCATTACAAACGAAAAAGTACCTCAAAACACCCAATTTTGGCCAAAAAGTAAGGCTATAGGCTTGCCATTTTTGCAGAAAATCGCTTACTTTCAACTTTCTTGAACTGCCATTACAAATGAAAAAGTACCTCAAAACACTCAATTTTGGCCAAAAAGTAAGGCTATAGGCTTGCCATTTTTGCCGAAAATCGCTTACTTTCAACTTTCTTGAACTACCATTACAAACGAAAAAGTACCTCAAAACACCCAATTTTGGCCAAAAAGTAAGGCTATAGGCTTGCCATTTTTGCAGAAAATCGCTTACTTTCAACTTTCTTGAACTGCCATTACTAATGAAAGAGTACCTCAAAACACACAATTTTGGCCAAAAAGTAAGGCTATAGGCTTGCCATTTTTGCAGAAAATCACTTACTTTCAACTTTCTTGAACTGGCACAACGACTGAAGAAGTGCCTGAGAAAAGCCAATTTTGGTGAAAAAGTAAGGCTATAGGCTTGCCATTTTTGCAGAAAATCGCCCATTTTCAACTTTCTTGAACTCGCACCTCGACTGAAAAAGGGCCCAAAAACAGTCAATTTTGGCCAAAAAGTAAGGCTATAGGCTTGCCATTTTTGCAGAAAATCGCCCATTTTCAACTTTCTTGAACTGGCACCACGACTGAAAAAGTGCCCAAAAACAGTCAATTATTGCCAAAAAGTAAGGCTATAGGCTTGCCATTTTTGCCGAAAATCGCTTACTTTCAACTTTTTTGAACTGCCATTACAAATGAAAAAGTACCTCAAAACACACAATTTTGGCCAAAAAGTAAGGCTATAGGCTTGCCATTTTTACCGAGAATTGCTTTCTTTCTACTTTCTTGAACTGCTATTGCAAATGAAAAAGTACCTCAAAACACCTAATTTTGGCCAAAAAGTAAGGCTATAGGCTTGCCATTTTTGCAGAAAATCGCTTACTTTCAACTTTCTTGAACTGCCATTACAAATGAAAAAGTACCTCAAAACACTCAATTTTGGCCAAAAAGTAAGGCTATAGGCTTGCCATTTTTGCCGAAAATCGCTTACTTTCAATTTTTTTGAACTACCATTACAAACGAAAAAGTACCTCAAAACACCAAATTTTGGCCAAAAAGTAAGGCTATAGGCTTGCCATTTTTGCAGAAAATCGCTTACTTTCAACTTTCTTGAACTGCCATTACTAATGAAAGAGTGCCTCAAAACACACAATTTTGGCCAAAAAGTAGGGCTATAGGCTTGCCATTTTTGCAGAAAATCCCTTACTTTCAACTTTCTTGAACTGGCACCACGACTGAAGAAGTGCCTGAGAAAAGCCAATTTTGGTGAAAAAGTAAGGCTATAGGCTTGCCATTTTTGCAGAAAATCGCCCATTTTCAACTTTCTTGAACTCGCACCTCGACTGAAAAAGGGCCCAAAAACAGTCAATTTTGGCCAAAAAGTAAGGCTATAGGCTTGCCATTTTTGCAGAAAATCGCCCATTTTCAACTTTCTTGAACTGGCACCACGACTGAAAAAGTGCCCAAAAACAGTCAATTTTGGCCAAAAAGTAAGGCTATAGGCTTGCCATTTTTGCAGAAAATCGCTTACTTTCAACTTTCTTGAACTGCCATTACAAATGAAAAAGTACCTCAAAACAGCCAATTTTGGCCATAAAGTAAGGCTATAGGCTTACAATTTTGCCATAAATAAACAATTTTCAACTTTCTTGAACTGCCATTACAAATGAAAAAGTACCTCAAAACAGCCAATTTTGGCCAAAAAGTAAGGCTATAGGCTTGCCATTTTTGCAGAAAATCGCCCATTTTCAACTTTCTTGAACTGGCACCACGACTGAAAAAGTGCCCAAAAACAGTCAATTTTGGCCAAGAAGTAAGGCTATAGGCTTGCCATTTTTCCCAAAATCGCCTATTTTCAACTTTCTTGAACTGGCACCACGACTGAAGAAGGTCCTCCAAACAGTCAATTTTGGCCAAAAAGTAAGGCTATAGGCTTGCCATTTTTGCCGAAAATCGCTTACTTTCAACTTTCTTGAACTACCATTACAAACGAAAAAGTACCTCAAAACACCCAATTTTGGCCAAAAAGTAAGGCTATAGGCTTGCCATTTTTGCAGAAAATCGCTTACTTTCAACTTTCTTGAACTGCCATTACAAATGAAAAAGTACCTCAAAACACCCAATTTTGGCCTGAAAGTAAGGCTATAGGCTTACAATTTTGCCATAAATAAACTATTTTCAACTTTCTTGAATTGCGATTACAAATGAAAAAGTACCTCAAAACACCCAATTTTGGCCAAAAAGTAAGGCTATAAGCTTACCAATTTCCCCCAAAATCGCCTATTTTCAACCTTCATGAACTGCCACCACGAATGAAAAAGGTCCTCCAAACAGCCAATTTTGGCCTGAAAGTAAGGCTATAGGCTTACCAGTTTGCCATAAATAAACAATTTTCAACTTTCTTGAACTGCCATTACAAATGAAAAAGTACCTCAAAACAGCCAATTTTGGCCATAAAGTAAGGCTATAGGCTTACAATTTTGCCATAAATAAACAATTTTCAACTTTCTTGAACCGCCATTACAAATGAAAAAGTACCTCAAAACAGCCAATTTTGGCCAAAAAGTAAGGCTATAGGCTTGCCATTTTTGCAGAAAATCGCCCATTTTCAACCTTCTTGAACTGGCACCACGACTGAAAAAGTGCCCAAAAATCGTGAAATTTGCCCAAAAAGTAAGGCTATAGGCTTGCCATTTTTGCAGAAAATCGCTTACTTTCAACTTTCTTGAACTGCCATTACAAATAAAAAAGTACCTCAAAACACCCAATTTTGGCCAAAAAGTTACGCTATAGGCTTACCATTTTGCCATAAATAAACTATTTTCAACTTTTTTGAACTGCCATTACAAATGAAAAGTACCTCAAAACACCCAATTTTGGCCAAAAAGTAAGGCTATAGGCTTGCCATTTTTGCAGAAAATCGCCCATTTTCAACTTTCTTGAACTGGCACCACGACTGAAAAAGTGCCCAAAAACAGTCAATTTTGGCCAAAAAGTAAGGCTATAGGCTTGCCATTTTTGATGAAAATCGCTTACTTTCAACTTTCTTGAACTGCCATTACAAATGAAAAAGTACCTCAAAACACCCAATATTGGCCTGAAAGTAAGGCTATAGGCTTACCATTTTGCCATAAATAAACTATTTTCAACTTTCTTGAACTGCCATTACAAACGAAAAAGTACCTCAAAACACCCAATTTTGGCCAAAAAGTAAGGCTATAGGCTTGCCATTTTTGCAGAAAATCGCTCATTTTCAACTTTCTTGAACTGGCACCACGACTGAAGAAGTTCCTGAGAAAAGCCAATTTTGGTCAAAAAGTAAGGCTATAAGCTTACCAATTTCCCCCAAAATCGCCTATTTTCAACTTTCTTGAACTACCATTACAAAGGAAAAAGTACCTCAAAACACCCAATTTTGGCCAAAAAGTAAGGCTATAGGCTTGCCATTTTTGCCGAAAATCGCTTACTTTCAACTTTCTTGAACTGCCATTACAAATGAAAAAGTACCTCAAAACACTCAATTTTGGCCAAAAAGTAAGGCTATAGGCTTGCCATTTTTGCCGAAAATCGCTTACTTTCAACTTTCTTGAACTGGCACAACGACTGAAAAAGTGCCTGAGAAAAGCCAATTTTGGTGAAAAAGTAAGGCTATAGGCTTGCCATTTTTGCAGAAAATCGCCCATTTTCAACTTTCTTGAACTGGCACCACGACTGAAAAAGTGCCCAAAAACAGTCAATTTTGGCCAAAAAGTAAGGCTATAGGCTTGCCATTTTTGCCGAAAATCGCTTACTTTCAACTTTCTTGAACTACCATTACAAACGAAAAAGTACCTCAAAACACCCAATTTTGGCCAAAAGTAAGGCTATAGGCTTGCCATTTTTGCAGAAAATCGCTTACTTTCAACTTTCTTGAACTGCCATTACAAATGAAAAAGTACCTCAAAACATCCAATTTTGGCCAAAATGTAAGGCTATAGGCTTACAATTTTGCCATAAATGAACTATTTTCAACTTTCTTGAATTGCGATTACCAATGAAAAAGTACCTCAAAACACCCAATTTTGGCCAAAAGGTAAGGCTATAAGCTTACCAATTTCCCCCAAAATCGCCTATTTTCAACCTTCATGAACTGCCACCACGAATGAAAAAGGTCCTCCAAACAGCCAATTTTGGCCTGAAAGTAAGGCTATAGGCTTACCATTTTGCCATAAATAAACTATTTTCAACTTTCTTGAACTGCCATTACAAATGAAAAAGTACCTCAAAACAGCCAATTTTGGCCATAAAGTAAGGCTATAGGCTTGCCATTTTTGCAGAAAATCGCTCATTTTCAACTTTATTGAACTGGCATCACGACTGAAAAAGTGCCCAAAAACAGTCAATTTTGGCCAAAAAGTAAGGCTATAGGCTTGCCATTTTTGCAGAAAATCGCTTACTTTCAACTTTCTTGAACTGCCATTACTAATGAAAGAGTACCTCAAAACACACAATTTTGGCCAAAAAGTAAGGCTATAGGCTTGCCATTTTTGCAGAAAATCACTTACTTTCAACTTTCTTGAACTGGCACAACGACTGAAGAAGTGCCTGAGAAAAGCCAATTTTGGTGAAAAAGTAAGGCTATAGGCTTGCCATTTTTGCAGAAAATCGCCCATTTTCAACTTTCTTGAACTCGCACCTCGACTGAAAAGGGGCCCAAAAACAGTCAATTTTGGCCAAAAAGTAAGGCTATAGGCTTGCCATTTTTGCAGAAAATCGCCCATTTTCAACTTTCTTGAACTGGCACCACGACTGAAAAAGTGCCCAAAAACAGTCAATTTTGGCCAAAAAGTAAGGCTATAGGCTTGCCATTTTTGCCGAAAATCGCTTACTTTCAACTTTCTTGAACTACCATTACAAACGAAAAAGTACCTCAAAACACCCAATTTTGGCCAAAAAGTAAGGCTATAGGCTTGCCATTTTTGCAGAAAATCGCTTACTTTCAACTTTCTTGAACTGCCATTACAAATGAAAAAGTACCTCAAAACACCCAATTTTGGCCAAAAAGTAAGGCTATAGGCTTGCCATTTTTGCAGAAAATCGCTCATTTTCAACTTTCTTGAACTGGCACCACGACTGAAGAAGTTCCTGAGAAAAGCCAATTTTGGTCAAAAAGTAAGGCTATAAGCTTACCAATTTCCCCCAAAATCGCCTATTTTCAACTTTCTTGAACTACCATTACAAACGAAAAAGTACCTCAAAACACCCAATTTTGGCCAAAAAGTAAGGCTATAGGCTTGCCATTTTTGCAGAAAATCGCTTACTTTCAACTTTCTTGAACTGCCATTACAAATGAAAAAGTACCTCAAAACAGCCAATTTTGGCCATAAAGTAAGGCTATAGGCTTACAATTGTGCCATAAATAAACAATTTTCAACTTTCTTGAACAGCCATTACAATGAAAAAGTACCTCAAAACAGCCAATTTTGGCCAAAAAGTAAGGCTATAGGCTTGCCATTTTTGCAGAAAATTGCCGATTTTCAACTTTCTTGAACTGGCACCACGACTGAAAAAGTGCCCAAAAACAGTCAATTTTGGCCAAAAAGTAAGGCTATAGGCTTGCCATTTTTCCCGAAAATCGCTAACTTTCAACTTTCTTGAACTACCATTACAAACGAAAAAGTACCTCAAAACACCCAATTTTGGCCAAAAAGTAAGGCTATAGGCTTGCCATTTTTGCAGAAAATCGCTTACTTTCAACTTTCTTGAACTGCCATTACAAATGAAAAAGTACCTCAAAACACCCAATTTTGGCCTGAAAGTAAGGCTATAGGCTTACAATTTTGCCATAAATAAACTATTTTCAACTTTCTTGAATTGCGATTACAAATGAAAAAGTACCTCAAAACACCCAATTTTGGCCAAAAAGTAAGGCTATAAGCTTACCAATTTCCCCCAAAATCGCCTATTTTCAACCTTCATGAACTGCCACCACGAATGAAAAAGGGTCCTCCAAACAGCCAATTTTGGCCTGAAAGTAAGGCTATAGGCTTACCATTTTGCCATAAATAAACTATTTTCAACTTTCTTGAACTGCCATTACAAATGAAAAAGTACCTCAAAACAGCCAATTTTGGCCATAAAGTAAGGGCTATAGGCTTGCCATTTTTGCAGAAATCGCCCATTTTCAACTTTCTTGAACTGGCACCACGACTGAAAAAGTGCCCAAAAACAGTCAATTTTGGCCAAGAAGTAAGGCTTTAGGCTTGCCATTTTTCCCAAAATCACCTATTTTCAACATTCTTGAACTGGCACCACGACTGAAAAAGTGCCCAAAAACAGTCAATTTTGGCCAAGAAGTAAGGCTTTAGGCTTGCCATTTTTCCCAAAATCACCTATTTTCAACATTCTTGAACTGGCACCACGACTGAAGAAGGTCCTCCAAACAGTCAATTTTGGCCAAAAAGTAAGGCTATAGGCTTGCCATTTTTGCAGAAAATCGCTTACTTTCAACTTTCTTGAACTACCATTACAAATGAAAAAGTACCTCAAAACAGCCAATTTTGGCCATAAAGTAAGGCTATAGGCTTGCCATTTTTGCAGAAAATCGCCCATTTTCAACTTTCTTGAACTGGCACCACGACTGAAAAAGTGCCCAAAAACAGTCAATTTTGGCCAAGAAGTAAGGCTTTAGGCTTGCCATTTTTCCCAAAATCACCTATTTTCAACATTCTTGAACTGGCACCACGACTGAAGAAGGTCCTCCAAACAGTCAATTTTGGCCAAAAAGTAAGGCTATAGGCTTGCCATTTTTGCAGAAAATCGCTTACTTTCAACTTTCTTGAACTACCATTACAAATGAAAAAGTACCTCAAAACACCAAATTTTTGCCAAAAGTAAGGCTATAGGCTTGCCATTTTTGCAGAAAATCGCTCATTTTCAACTTTATTGAACTGGCATCACGACTGAAAAAGTGCCCAAAAACAGTCAATTTTGGCCAAAAAGTAAGGCTATAGGCTTGCCATTTTTGCAGAAAATCGCCCATTTTCAACCTTCTTGAACTGGCACCACGACTGAAAAAGTGCCCAAAAACAGTCAATTTTGGCCAAGAAGTAAGGCTATAGGCTTGCCATTTTTCCCAAAATCGCCTATTTTCAACTTTCTTGAACTGGCACCACGACTGAAGAAGGTCCTCCAAACAGTCAATTTTGGCCAAAAAGTAAGGCTATAGGCTTGCCATTTTTGCAGAAAATCGCTTACTTTCAATTTTCTTGAACTGCCATTACAAATGAGAAAGTACCTCAAAACACCCAATTTTGGCCTGAAAGTAAGGCTATAGGCTTACAATTTTGCCATAAATAAACTATTTTCAACTTTCTTGAATTGCCATTACAAATGAAAAAGTACCTCAAAACACCCAATTTTGGCCAAAAAGTAAGGCTATAAGCTTACCAATTTCCCCCAAAATCGCCTATTTTCAACCTTCATGAACTGCCACCACGAATGAAAAAGGTCCTCCAAACAGCCAATTTTGGCCTGAAAGTAAGGCTATAGGCTTACAATTTTGCCATAAATAAACAATTTTCAACTTTCTTGAACTGCCATTACAAATGAAAAAGTACCTCAAAACAGCCAATTTTGGCCATAAAGTAAGGCTATAGGCTTACAATTTTGCCGTAAATAAACTATTTTCAACTTTCTTGAACTGCCATTCCAAATGAAAAAGTACCTCAAAACACCCAATTTTGGCCAAAAAGTAAGGCTATAGGCTTGCCATTTTTGCAGAATATCGCCTACTTTCAAATTTCTCAAACTCCCACCACAACTGAAGAAGTTCCTGAGAAAAGCCAATTTTGGTCAAAAAGTAAGGCTATAAGCTTACCAATTTCCCCAAAATCGCCTATTTTCAACTTTCTTGAACTACCATTACAAACGAAAAAGTACCTCAAAACACCCAATTTTGGCCAAAAAGTAAGGCTATAGGCTTGCCATTTTTGCAGAAAATCGCTTACTTTCAACTTTCTTGAACTGCCATTACAAATGAAAAAGTACCTCAAAACACTCAATTTTGGCCAAAAAGTAAGGCTATAGGCTTGCCATTTTTGCCGAAAATCGCTTACTTTCAACTTTCTTGAACTACCATTACAAACGAAAAAGTACCTCGAAACACCCAATTTTGGCCAAAAAGTAAGGCTATAGGCTTGCCATTTTTGCAGAAAATCGCTTACTTTCAACTTTCTTGAACTGCCATTACTAATGAAAGAGTACCTCAAAACACACAATTTTGGCCAAAAAGTAAGGCTATAGGCTTGCCATTTTTGCAGAAAATCACTTACTTTCAACTTTCTTGAACTGGCACAACGACTGAAGAAGTGCCTGAGAAAAGCCAATTTTGGTGAAAAGTAAGGCTATAGCTTGCCATTTTTGCAGAAAATCGCCCATTTTCAACTTTCTTGAACTCGCACCTCGACTGAAAAAGGGCCCAAAAACAGTCAATTTTGGCCAAAAAGTAAGGCTATAGGCTTGCCATTTTTGCAGAAAATCACATACTTTCAACTTTCTTGAACTGGCACAACGACTGAAGAAGTGCTGAGAAAAGCCAATTTTGGTGAAAAAGTAAGGCTATAGGCTTGCCATTTTTGCAGAAAATCGCCCATTTTCAACTTTCTTGAACTGGCACCACGACTGAAAAAGTGCCCAAAAACAGTCAATTTTGGCCAAAAAGTAAGGCTATAGGCTTGCCATTTTTGCAGAAAATCGCCCATTTTCAACTTTCTTGAACTGGCACCACGACTGAAAAAGTGCCCAAAAACAGTCAATTTTGGCCAAAAAGTAAGGCTATAGGCTTGCCATTTTTGCCGAAAATCGCTTACTTTCAACTTTCTTGAACTGCCATTACAAATGAAAAAGTACCTCAAAACACACAATTTTGGCCAAAAAGTAAGGCTATAGGCTTGCCATTTTTACCGAGAATTGCTTTCTTTCTACTTTCTTGAACTGCTATTGCAAATGAAAAAGTACCTCAAAACACCTAATTTTGGCCAAAAAGTAAGGCTATAGGCTTGCCATTTTTGCAGAAAATCGCTTACTTTCAACTTTCTTGAACTGCCATTACAAATGAAAAAGTACCTCAAAACACTCAATTTTGGCCAAAAAGTAAGGCTATAGGCTTGCCATTTTTGCCGAAAATCGCTTACTTTCAATTTTTTTGAACTACCATTACAAACGAAAAAGTACCTCAAAACACCAAATTTTGGCCAAAAAGTAAGGCTATAGGCTTGCAATTTTTGCAGAAAATCGCTTACTTTCAACTTTCTTGAACTGCCATTACTAATGAAAGAGTGCCTCAAAACACACAATTTTGGCCAAAAAGTAAGGCTATAGGCTTGCCATTTTTGCAGAAAATCCCTTACTTTCAACTTTCTTGAACTGGCACCACGACTGAAGAAGTGCCTGAGAAAAGCCAATTTTGGTGAAAAAGTAAGGCTATAGGCTTGCCATTTTTGCAGAAAATCACTTACTTTCAACTTTCTTGAACTGGCACCACGACTGAAAAAGTGCCCAAAAACAGTCAATTTTGGCCAAAAAGTAAGGCTATAGGCTTGCCATTTTTGCCGAAAATCGCTTACTTTTAACTTTCTTGAACTACCATTACAAACGAAAAAGTACCTCAAAACACCCAATTTTGGCCAAAAGTAAGGCTATAGGCTTGCCATTTTTGCAGAAAATCGCTTACTTTCAACTTTCTTGAACTGCCATTACAAATGAAAAAGTACCTCAAAACAGCCAATTTTGGCCAAAAAGTAAGGCTATAGGCTTGCCATTTTTGCAGAAAATCGCCCATTTTCAACTTTCTTGAACTGGCACCACGACTGAAAAAGTGCCCAAAAACAGTCAATTTTGGCCAAAAAGTAAGGCTATAGGCTTGCCATTTTTGCAGAAAATCGCTTACTTTCAACTTTCTTGAACTGCCATTACAAATGAAAAAGTACCTCAAAACACCCAATATTGGCCTGAAAGTAAGGCTATAGGCTTACCATTTTGCCATAAATAAACTATTTTCAACTTTCTTGAACTGCCATTACAAACGAAAAAGTACCTCAAAACACCCAATTTTGGCCAAAAAAGTAAGGCTATAGGCTTGCCATTTTTGCAGAAAATCGCTTACTTTCAACTTTCTTGAACTGCCATTACAAATGAAAAAGTACCTCAAAACAGCCAATTTTGGCCAAAAGTAAGGCTATAGGCTTGCCATTTTTGCAGAAAATCGCCCATTTTCAACTTTCTTGAACTGGCACCACGACTGAAAAAGTGCCCAAAAACAGTCAATTTTGGCCAAAAAGTAAGGCTATAGGCTTGCCATTTTTGCAGAAAATCGCTTACTTTCAACTTTCTTGAACTGCCATTACAAATGAAAAAGTACCTCAAAACACCCAATATTGGCCTGAAAGTAAGGCTATAGGCTTACCATTTTGCCATAAATAAACTATTTTCAACTTTCTTGAACTGCCATTACAAACGAAAAAGTACCTCAAAACACCCAATTTTGGCCAAAAAGTAAGGCTATAGGCTTGCCATTTTTGCAGAAAATCGCTCATTTTCAACTTTCTTGAACTGGCACCACGACTGAAGAAGTTCCTGAGAAAAGCCAATTTTGGTCAAAAAGTAAGGCTATAAGCTTACCAATTTCCCCCAAATCGCCTATTTTCAACTTTCTTGAACTACCATTACAAACGAAAAAGTACCTCAAAACACCCAATTTTGGCCAAAAAGTAAGGCTATAGGCTTGCCATTTTTGCCGAAAATCGCTTACTTTCAACTTTCTTGAACTGCCATTACAAATGAAAAAGTACCTCAAAACACTCAATTTTGGCCAAAAAGTAAGGCTATAGGCTTGCCATTTTTGCAGAAAATCGCTTACTTTCAACTTTCTTGAACTGCCATTACAAATGAAAAAGTACCTCAAAACACCCAATTTTGGCCTGAAAGTAAGGCTATAGGCTAACAATTTTGCCATAAATAAACTATTTTCAACTTTCTTGAATTGCGATTACAAATGAAAAAGTACCTCAAAACACCCAATTTTGGCCAAAAAGTAAGGCTATAAGCTTACCAATTTCCCCCAAAATCGCCTATTTTCAACCTTCATGAACTGCCACCACGAATGAAAAAGGTCCTCCAAACAGCCAATTTTGGCCTGAAAGTAAGGCTATAGGCTTACCATTTTGCCATCAATAAACTATTTTCAACTTTCTTGAACTGCCATTACAAACGAAAAAGTACCTCAAAACACCCAATTTTGGACAAAAAGTAAGGCTATAGGCTTGCCATTTTTGCAAAAAAATCGCCCATTTTCAACTTTCTTGAACTGGCACCACGACTGAAAAAGTGCCCAAAAACAGTCAATTTTGGCCAAGAAGTAAGGCTATAGGCTTGCCATTTTTCCCAAAATCGCCCATTTTCAACTTTCTTGAACTGGCACCACGACTGAAGAAGTGCCTGAGAAAAGCCTTTTTTGGTGAAAAAGTAAGGCTATAAGCTTACCAATTTCCCCCAAAATCGCCTATTTTCAACCTTCAAGAACTGCCACCACGAATGAAAAAGGTCCTCCAAACAGTCAATTTTGGCCAAAAAGTAAGGCTATAGGCTTGCCATTTTTGCAGAAAATCGCTTACTTTCAACTTTCTTGAACTGCCATTACAAATGAAAAAGTACCTCAAAACACCCAATTTTGGCCAAAAAGTAAGGCTATAAGCTTACCAATTTCCCCCAAAATCGCCTATTTTCAACCTTCATGAACTGCCACCACGAATGAAAAAGGTCCTCTAAACAGCCAATTTTGGCCTGAAAGTAAGGCTATAGGCTTACCATTTTTGATGAAAATCGCTTACTTTCAACTTTCTTGAACTGCCATTACAAATGAAAAAGTACCTCAAAACACCCAATATTGGCCTGAAAGTAAGGCTATAGGCTTACCATTTTGCCATAAATAAACTATTTTCAACTTCTTGAACTGCCATTACAAACGAAAAAGTACCTCAAAACACCCAATTTTGGCCAAAAAGTAAGGCTATAGGCTTGCCATTTTTGCAGAAAATCGCTCATTTTCAACTTTCTTGAACTGGCACCACGACTGAAGAAGTTCCTGAGAAAAGCCAATTTTGGTCAAAAAGTAAGGCTATAAGCTTACCAATTTCCCCCAAAATCGCCTATTTTCAACTTTCTTGAACTACCATTACAAACGAAAAAGTACCTCAAAACACCCAATTTTGGCCAAAAAGTAAGGCTATAGGCTTGCCATTTTTGCCGAAAATCGCTTACTTTCAACTTTCTTGAACTGCCATTACAAATGAAAAAGTACCTCAAAACACTCAATTTTGGCCAAAAAGTAAGGCTATAGGCTTGCCATTTTTGCAGAAAATCGCTTACTTTCAACTTTCTTGAACTGCCATTACAAATGAAAAAGTACCTCAAAACACCCAATTTTGGCCTGAAAGTAAGGCTATAGGCTTACAATTTTGCCATAAATAAACTATTTTCAACTTTCTTGAATTGCGATTACAAATGAAAAAGTACCTCAAAACACCCAATTTTGGCCAAAAAGTAAGGCTATAAGCTTACCAATTTCCCCCAAAATCGCCTATTTTCAACCTTCATGAACTGCCACCACGAATGAAAAAGGTCCTCCAAACAGCCAATTTTGGCCTGAAAGTAAGGCTATAGGCTTACCAGTTTGCCATAAATAAACTATTTTCAACTTTCTTGAACTGCCATTACAAATGAAAAAGTACCTCAAACAGCCAATTTTGGCCATAAAGTAAGGCTATAGGCTTACAATTTTGCCATAAATAAACAATTTTCAACTTTCTTGAACAGCCATTACAAATGAAAAAGTACCTCAAAACACCCAATTTTGGCCAAAAAGTAAGGCTATAGGCTTGCCATTTTTGCAGAAAATCGCTTACTTTCAACTTTCTTGAACTGCCATTACTAATGAAAGAGTACCTCAAAACACACAATTTTGGCCAAAAAGTAAGGCTATAGGCTTGCCATTTTTGCAGAAAATCGCTTACTTTCAACTTTCTTGAACTACCATTACAAATGAAAAAGTACCTCAAAACACCAAATTTTTGCCAAAAAGTAAGGCTATAGGCTTGCCATTTTTGCAGAAAATCGCTCATTTTCAACTTTATTGAACTGGCATCACGACTGAAAAAGTGCCCAAAAACAGTCAATTTTGGCCAAAAAGTAAGGCTATAGGCTTGCCATTTTTGCAGAAAATCGCTTACTTTCAACTTTCTTGAACTGCCATTACTAATGAAAGAGTACCTCAAAACACACAATTTTGGCCAAAAAGTAAGGCTATAGGCTTGCCATTTTTGCAGAAAATCACTTACTTTCAACTTTCTTGAACTGGCACAACGACTGAAGAAGTGCCTGAGAAAAGCCAATTTGGTGAAAAAGTAAGGCTATAGGCTTGCCATTTTTGCAGAAAATCGCCCATTTTCAACTTTCTTGAACTGGCACCACGACTGAAAAAGTGCCCAAAAACAGTCAATTTTGGCCAAAAAGTAAGGCTATAGGCTTGCCATTTTTGCGAAAATCGCTTACTTTCAACTTTCTTGAACTACCATTACAAATGAAAAAGTACCTCAAAACACCCAATTTTGGCCAAAAGTAAGGCTATAGGCTTGCCATTTTTGCAGAAAAACGCTTACTTTCAACTTTCTTGAACTGCCATTACAATGAAAAAGTACCTCAAAACACCCAATTTTGGCCAAAAAGTAAGGCTATAGGCTTACAATTTTGCCATAAATAAACTATTTTCAACTTTCTTGAATTGCGATTACCAATGAAAAAGTACCTCAAAACACCCAATTTTGGCCAAAAAGTAAGGCTATAAGCTTACCAATTTCCCCCAAAATCGCCTATTTTCAACCTTCATGAACTGCCACCACGAATGAAAAAGGTCCTCCAAACAGCCAATTTTGGCCTGAAAGTAAGGCTATAGGCTTACCCAGTTTGCCATAAATAAACTATTTTCAACTTTCTTGAACTGCCATTACAAATGAAAAAGTACCTCAAAACAGCCAATTTTGGCCATAAAGTAAGGCTATAGGCTTACAATTTTGCCATAAATAAACAATTTTCAACTTTCTTGAACAGCCGTTACAAATGAAAAAGTACCTCAAAACAGCCAATTTTGGCCAAAAAGTAAGGCTATAGGCTTGCCATTTTGCAGAAAATCGCCCATTTTCAACTTTCTTGAACTGGCACCACGACTGAAAAAGTGCCCAAAAAACCGTCAATTTTGGCCAAAAAGTAAGGCTATAGGCTTGCCATTTTTGCCGAAAATCGCTAACTTTCAACTTTCTTGAACTACCATTACAAACGAAAAAGTACCTCAAAACACCCAATTTTGGCCAAAAAGTAAGGCTATAGGCTTGCCATTTTTGCAGAAAATCGCTTACTTTCAACTTTCTTGAACTGCCATTACAAATGAAAAAGTACCTCAAAAACACCCAATTTTGGCCTGAAAGTAAGGCTATAGGCTTACAATTTTGCCATAAATAAACTATTTTCAACTTTCTTGAATTGCGATTACAAATGAAAAAGTACCTCAAAACACCCAATTTTGGCCAAAAAGTAAGGCTATAAGCTTACCAATTTCCCCCAAAATCGCCTATTTTCAAGCTTCATGAACTGCCACCACGAATGAAAAAGGTCCTCCAAACAGCCAATTTTGGCCTGAAAGTAAGGCTATAGGCTTACCATTTTGCCATAAATAAACTATTTTCAACTTTCTTGAACTGCCATTACAAATGAAAAAGTACCTCAAAACAGCCAATTTTGGCCATAAAGTAAGGCTATAGGCTTGCCATTTTTGCAGAAAATCGCCCATTTTCAACTTTCTTGAACTGGCACCACGACTGAAAAAGTGCCCAAAAACAGTCAATTTTGGCCAAGAAGTAAGGCTTTAGGCTTGCCATTTTTCCCAAAATCGCCTATTTTCAACATTCTTGAACTGGCACCACGACTGAAGAAGGTCCTCCAAACAGTCAATTTTGCCAAAAAGTAAGGCTATAGGCTTGCCATTTTTGCAGAAAATCGCTTACTTTCAACTTTCTTGAACTACCATTACAAATGAAAAAGTACCTCAAAACACCAAATTTTTGCCAAAAAGTAAGGCTATAGGCTTGCCATTTTTGCAGAAAATCGCTCATTTTCAACTTTATTGAACTGGCATCACGACTGAAAAAGTGCCCAAAAACAGTCAATTTGGCCAAAAAGTAAGGCTATAGGCTTGCCATTTTTGCAGAAAATCGCCCATTTTCAACCTTCTTGAACTGGCACCACGACTGAAAAAGTGCCCAAAAACAGTCAATTTTGGCCAAGAAGTAAGGCTATAGGCTTGCCATTTTTCCCAAAATCGCCTATTTTCAACTTTCTTGAACTGGCACCACGACTGAAGAAGGTCCTCCAAACAGTCAATTTTGGCCAAAAAGTAAGGCTATAGGCTTGACATTTTTGCAGAAAATCGCTTACTTTCAATTTTCTTGAACTGCCATTACAAATGAGAAAGTACCTCAAAACACCCAATTTTGGCCTGAAAGTAAGGCTATAGGCTTACAATTTTGCCATAAATAAACTATTTTCAACTTTCTTGAATTGCCATTACAAATGAAAAAGTACCTCAAAACACCCAATTTTGGCAAAAAGTAAGGCTATAAGCTTACCAATTTTCCCCCAAAATCGCCTATTTTCAACCTTCATGAACTGCCACCACGAATGAAAAAGGTCCTCCAAACAGCCAATTTTGGCCTGAAAGTAAGGCTATAGGCTTACCATTTTGCCATAAATAAACTATTTTCAACTTTCTTGAACTGCCATTACAAACGAAAAAGTACCTCAAAACACCCAATTTTGGCCAAAAAGTAAGGCTATAGGCTTGCCATTTTTGCAGAAAATCACCCATTTTCAAACCTTCTTGAACTGGCACCACGACTGAAAAAGTGCCCAAAAACAGTCAATTTTGGCCAAAGAGTAAGGCTATAGGCTTGCCATTTTTGCCGAAAATCGCTTACTTTCAACTTTCTTGAACTGCCATTACAAACGAAAAAGTACCTCCAAACAGTCAATTTTGGCCAAAAAGTAAGGCTATAGGCTTGCCATTTTTGCAGAAAATCGCTTACTTTCAACTTTCTTGAACTACCATTACAAACGAAAAAGTACCTCAAAACACCCAATTTTGGCCAAAAAGTAAGGCTATAGGCTTGCCATTTTTGCAGAAAATCGCTTACTTTCAACTTTCTTGAACTGCCATTACAAATGAAAAAGTACCTCAAAACACCCAATTTTGGCCTGAAAGTAAGGCTATAGGCTTACAATTTTGCCATAAATAAACTATTTTCAACTTTCTTGAATTGCGATTACAAATGAAAAAGTACCTCAAAACACCCAATTTTGGCCAAAAAGTAAGGCTATAAGCTTACCAATTTCCCCCAAAATCGCCTATTTTCAAGCTTCATGAACTGCCACCACGAATGAAAAAGGTCCTCCAAACAGCCAATTTTGGCCTGAAAGTAAGGCTATAGGCTTACCATTTTGCCATAAATAAACTATTTTCAACTTTCTTGAACTGCCATTACAAATGAAAAAGTACCTCAAAACAGCCAATTTTGGCCATAAAGTAAGGCTATAGGCTTGCCATTTTTGCAGAAAATCGCCCATTTTCAACTTTCTTGAACTGGCACCACGACTGAAAAAGTGCCCAAAAACAGTCAATTTTGGCCAAGAAGTAAGGCTTTAGGCTTGCCATTTTTCCCAAAATCGCCTATTTTCAACATTCTTGAACTGGCACCACGACTGAAGAAGGTCCTCCAAACAGTCAATTTTGGCCAAAAAGTAAGGCTATAGGCTTGCCATTTTTGCAGAAAATCGCTTACTTTCAACTTTCTTGAACTACCATTACAAATGAAAAAGTACCTCAAAACACCAAATTTTTGCCAAAAAGTAAGGCTATAGGCTTGCCATTTTTGCAGAAAATCGCTCATTTTCAACTTTATTGAACTGGCATCACGACTGAAAAAGTGCCCAAAAACAGTCAATTTTGGCCAAAAAGTAAGGCTATAGGCTTGCCATTTTTGCAGAAAATCGCCCATTTTCAACCTTCTTGAACTGGCACCACGACTGAAAAAGTGCCCAAAAACAGTCAATTTTGGCCAAGAAGTAAGGCTATAGGCTTGCCATTTTTCCCAAAATCGCCTATTTCAACTTTCTTGAACTGGCACCACGACTGAAGAAGGTCCTCCAAACAGTCAATTTTGGCCAAAAAGTAAGGCTATAGGCTTGCCATTTTTGCAGAAAATCGCTTACTTTCAATTTTCTTGAACTGCCATTACAAATGAGAAAGTACCTCAAAACACCCAATTTTGGCCTGAAAGTAAGGCTATAGGCTTACAATTTTGCCATAAATAAACTATATTCAACTTTCTTGAATTGCCATTACAAATGAAAAAGTACCTCAAAACACCCAATTTTGGCCAAAAATTAAGGCTATAAGCTTACCAATTTCCCCCAAAATCGCCTATTTTCAACCTTCATGAACTGCCACCACGAATGAAAAAGGTCTCCAAACAGCCAATTTTGGCCTGAAAGTAAGGCTATAGGCTTACCATTTTGCCATAAATAAACTATTTTCAACTTTCTTGAACTGCCATTACAAACGAAAAAGTACCTCAAAACACCCAATTTTGGCCAAAAAGTAAGGCTATAGGCTTGCCATTTTTGCAGAAAATCGCCCATTTTCAACCTTCTTGAACTGGCACCACGACTGAAAAAGTGCCCAAAAACAGTCAATTTTGGCCAAAGAGTAAGGCTATAGGCTTGCCATTTTTGCCGAAAATCGCTTACTTTCAACTTTCTTGAACTGCCATTACAAACGAAAAAGTACCTCAAAACACCCAATTTTGGCCAAAAAGTAAGGCTATAGGCTTGCCATTTTTGCAGAAAATCGCTTACTTTCAACTTTCTCCAACTGGCACCACGACTGAAAAAGTGCCCAAAAACAGTCAATTTTGGCCAAAAAGTAAGGCTATAGGCTTGCCATTTTTGCAGAAAATCGCTTACTTTCAACTTTCTTGAACTGCCATTACAAACGAAAAAGTACCTCAAAACACCCAATTTTGGCCAAAAAGTAAGGCTGTAGGCTTGCCCTTTTTGCAGAAAATCGCCCATTTTCAACTCTCTTGAACTGGCACCACGACTGAAAAAGTGCCCAAAACCAGTCAATTTTGGCCAAAAAGTAAGGCTATAGGCTTGCCATTTTTGCCGAAAATCGCTTACTTTCAACTTTCTTGAACTGCCATTACAAACGAAAAAGTACCTCAAAACACCCAATTTTGGCCAAAAAGTAAGGCTATAGGCTTGCCATTTTTGCAGACAATCGCCCATTTTCAACTTTCTTGAACTGGCACCACGACTGAAAAAGTGCCCAAAAACAGTCAATTTTGACCAAAAAGTAAGGCTATAGGCTTGCCATTTTTGCCGAAAATCGCTTACTTTCAACTTTCTTGAACTGCCATTACAAACGAAAAAGTACCTCAAAACACCCAATTTTGGCCAAAAAGTAAGGCTATAGGCTTGGCCATTTTTGCAGAAAATCGCTTACTTTCAACTTTCTCCAACTGGCACCACGACTGAAAAAGTACCTCAAAACACCTAAAGTTGGCCAAAAAGTAAGGCTATAGGCTTGCCATTTTTGCAGAAAATAGCTTACTTTGAACTTTCTTGAATTGCCATTACAAATGAAAAAGTACCTCAAAACACCCAATTTTGGCCAAAAAGTAAGGCTATAAGCTTACCAATTTCCCCCAAAATCGCCTATTTTCAACCTTCATGAACTGCCACCACGAATGAAAAAGGTCCTCCAAACAGCCAATTTTGGCCTGAGAGTAAGGCTATAGGCTTACCAGTTTGCCATAAATAAACTATTTTCAAATTTCTTGAACTGCCATTACAAGTGAAAAAGTACCTCAAAACACCCAATTTTGGCCTGAAAGTAAGGCTATAGGCTTACCATTTTGCCATAAATAAACTATTTTCAACTTTCTTGAACGGCCATTACAAATGAAAAAGTACCTCAAAACACCCAATTTTGGCCAAAAAGTAGGGCTATAGGCTTACAATTTTGCCATAAATAAACTATTTTCAACTTTCTTCAATTGCCATTACAAATGAAAAAGTACCTCAAAACACCCAATTTTGGCCAAAAAGTAAGGCTATAGGCTTGCCATTTTTGCAGAAAATCGCCCATTTTCAACTTTCTTGAACTGGCACCACGACTGAAAAAGTGCCCAAAAAAAGTCAATTTTGGCAAAGAAGTAAGGCTACAGGCTTGCAATTTTTGAAGAAAATCGCTTACTTTCAACTCTCTCCAACTGGCACCACGACTGAAAAAGTACCTCAAAACACCCAATTTTGGCCAAAAAGTAAGGCTATAGGCTTGCCATTTTTGCAGAAAATCGCCCATTTTCAACTTTCTTGAACTGGCACCACGACTGAAAAAGTGCCCAAAACCAGTCAATTTTGGCCAAAAAGTAAGGCTATAGGCTTGCCCTTTTTGCAGAAAATCGCCCATTTTCAACTCTCTTGAACTGCCACCACGAATGAAAAAGTACCTCAAAACAACCAATTTTGGCCTGAAAGTAAGGCTATAGGCTTACCATTTTGCCATAAATAAACTATTTTCAACTTTCTTGAACGGCCATTACAAATGAAAAAGTACCTCAAAACACCCAATTTTGGCCAAAACGTAAGGCTATAGGCTTGCCATTTTTGCAGAAAATCGCCCATTTTCAACTTTCTTGAACTGGCACCACGACTGAAAGTGCCCAAAAATCGTCAATTTTGGCCAAAAAGTAAGGCTATAGGCTTGCCATTTTTGATGAAAATCGCTTACTTTCAACTTTCTTGAACTGCCATTACAAACGAAAAAGTACCTCAAAACACCCAATTTTGGCCAAAAAGTAAGGCTATAAGCTTACCAACTTCCCCCAAAATCGCCTATTTTCAACCTTCATGAACTGCCACCACGAATGAAAAAGGTCCTCCAAACAGCCAATTTTGGCCTGAAAGTAAGGCTATAGGCTTGCTATTTTGCCATCAATAATCTATTTTCAACTTTCTTGAACTGCCATTACAAACGAAAAAGTACCTCAAAACACCCAATTTTGGCCAAAAAGTTACGCTATAGGCTTACCATTTTGCCATAAATAAACTATTTTCAACTTTCTTGAACGGCCATTACAAATGAAAAAGTACCTCAAAACACCCAATTTTGGCCAAAAAGTAAGGCTATAGGCTTACAATTTTGCCATAAATAAACTATTTTCAACTTTCTTCAATTGCCATTACAAATGAAAAAGTACCTCAAAACACCCAATTTTGGCCAAAAAGTAAGGCTATAGGCTTGCCATTTTTGCAGAAAATCGCCCATTTTCAACTTTCTTGAACTGGCACCACGACTGAAAAAGTGCCCAAAAACAGTCAATTTTGGCCAAGAAGTAAGGCTACAGGCTTGCAATTTTTGAAGAAAATCGCTTACTTTCAACTTTCTCCAACTGGCACCACGACTGAAAAAGTACCTCAAAACACCCAATTTTGGCCAAAAAGTAAGGCTATAGGCTTGCCATTTTTGCAGAAAATCGCTTACTTTCAACTTTCTCCAACTGGCACCACGACTGAAAAAGTACCCAAAAACAGTCAATTTTGGCCAAAAAGTAAGGCTATAGGCTTGCCATTTTTGATGAAAATCGCTTACTTTCAACTTTCTTGAACTGCCATTACAAATGAAAAAGTACCTCAAAACACCCAATATTGGCCTGAAAGTAAGGCTATAGGCTTACCATTTTGCCATAAATAAACTATTTTCAACTTTCTTGAACTGCCATTACAAACGAAAAAGTACCTCAAAACACCCAATTTTGGCCAAAAAGTAAGGGCTATAGGCTTGCCATTTTTGCAGAAAATCGCTTACTTTCAACTTTCTTGAACTGGCACCACGACTGAAAAAGTGCCCAAAAACAGTCAATTTTGGCCAAAAAGTAAGGCTATAGGCTTACCAGTTTGCCATAAATAAACTATTTTCAACTTTCTTGAACTGCCATTACAAATGAAAAAGTACCTCAAAACACCCAATTTTGGCCCGAAAGTAAGGCTATAGGCTTACCATTTTTGCCATAAATAAACTATTTTCAACTTTCTTGAACGGCCATTACAAATGAAAAAGTACCTCAAAACACCCAATTCTGGCCAAAAAGTAAGGCTATAGGCTTGCCATTTTTGCAGAAAATCGCCCATTTTCAACTTTCTTGAACTGGCACCACGACTGAAAGTGCCCAAAAATCGTCAATTTTGGCCAAAAAGTAAGGCTATAGGCTTGCCATTTTTGATGAAAATCGCTTACTTTCCACTTTCTTGAACTGCCATTACAAACGAAAAAGTACCTCAAAACACCCAATTTTGGCCAAAAAGTTACGCTATAGGCTTACCATTTTGCCATAAATAAACTATTTTCAACTTTCTTGAACGGCCATTACAAATGAAAAAGTACCTCAAAACACCCAATTTTGGCCAAAAAGTAAGGCTATAGGCTTACAATTTTGCCATAAATAAACTATTTTCAACTTTCTTCAATTGCCATTACAAATGAAAAAGTACCTCAAAACACCCAATTTTGGCCAAAAAGTAAGGCTATAGGCTTGCCATTTTGCAGAAAATCGCCCATTTTCAACTTTCTTGAACTGGCACCACGACTGAAAAAGTGCCCAAAAAAAGTCAATTTTGGCAAAGAAGTAAGGCTACAGGCTTGCAATTTTTGAAGAAAATCGCTTACTTTCAACTCTCTCCAACTGGCACCACGACTGAAAAAGTACCTCAAAACACCCAATTTTGGCCAAAAAGTAAGGCTATAGGCTTGCCATTTTTGCAGAAAATCGCCCATTTTCAACTTTCTTGAACTGGCACCACGACTGAAAAAGTGCCCAAAACCAGTCAATTTTGGCCAAAAAGTAAGGCTATAGGCTTGCCCTTTTTGCAGAAAATCGCCCATTTTCAACTCTCTTGAACTGCCACCACGAATGAAAAAGTACCTCAAAACACCCAATTTTGGCCTGAAAGTAAGGCTATAGGCTTACCATTTTGCCATAAATAAACTATTTTCAACTTTCTTGAACGGCCATTACAAATGAAAAAGTACCTCAAAACACCCAATTTTGGCCAAAACGTAAGGCTATAGGCTTGCCATTTTTGCAGAAAATCGCCCATTTTCAACTTTCTTGAACTGGCACCACGACTGAAAGTGCCCAAAAATCGTCAATTTTGGCCAAAAAGTAAGGCTATAGGCTTGCCATTTTTGATGAAAATCGCTTACTTTCAACTTTCTTGAACTGCCATTACAAACGAAAAAGTACCTCAAAACACCCAATTTTGGCCAAAAAGTAAGGCTATAAGCTTACCAACTTCCCCAAAATCGCCTATTTTCAACCTTCATGAACTGCCACCACGAATGAAAAAGGTCCTCCAAACAGCCAATTTTGGCCTGAAAGTAAGGCTATAGGCTTGCTATTTTGCCATCAATAATCTATTTTCAACTTTCTTGAACTGCCATTACAAACGAAAAAGTACCTCAAAACACCCAATTTTGGCCAAAAAGTTACGCTATAGGCTTACCATTTTGCCATAAATAAACTATTTTCAACTTTCTTGAACGGCCATTACAAATGAAAAAGTACCTCAAAACACCCAATTTTGGCCAAAAAGTAAGGCTATAGGCTTACAATTTTGCCATAAATAAACTATTTTCAACTTTCTTCAATTGCCATTACAAATGAAAAAGTACCTCAAAACACCCAATTTTGGCCAAAAAGTAAGGCTATAGGCTTGCCATTTTTGCAGAAAATCGCCCATTTTCAACTTTCTTGAACTGGCACCACGACTGAAAAAGTGCCCAAAAACAGTCAATTTTGGCCAAGAAGTAAGGCTACAGGCTTGCAATTTTTGAAGAAAATCGCTTACTTTCAACTTTCTCCAACTGGCACCACGACTGAAAAAGTACCTCAAAACACCCAATTTTGGCCAAAAGTAAGGCTATAGGCTTGCCATTTTTGCAGAAAATCGCTTACTTTCAACTTTCTCCAACTGGATACAAGACTGAAAAAGTGCCCAAAAACAGTCAATTTTGGCCAAAAAGTAAGGCTATAGGCTTGCCATTTTTGCAGAAAATCGCTTACTTTCAACTTTCTCCAACTGGCACCACGACTGAAAAAGTACCCAAAAACAGTCAATTTTGGCCAAAAAGTAAGGCTATAGGCTTGCCATTTTTGATGAAAATCGCTTACTTTCAACTTTCTTGAACTGCCATTACAAATGAAAAAGTACCTCAAAACACCCAATATTGGCCTGAAAGTAAGGGCTATAGGCTTACCATTTTGCCATAAATAAACTATTTTCAACTTTCTTGAACTGCCATTACAAACGAAAAAGTACCTCAAAACACCCAATTTTGGCCAAAAAGTAAGGCTATAGGCTTGCCATTTTTGCAGAAAATCGCTTACTTTCAACTTTCTTGAACTGGCACCACGACTGAAAAAGTGCCCAAAAACAGTCAATTTTGGCCAAAAAGTAAGGCTATAGGCCTACCAGTTTGCCATAAATAAACTATTTTCAACTTTCTTGAACTGCCATTACAATGAAAAAGTACCTCAAAACACCCAATTTTGGCCCGAAAGTAAGGCTATAGGCTTGCCATTTTTGCAGAAAATCGCTTACTTTCAACTTTCTCCAACTGGCACCACGACTGAAAAAGTACCTCAAAACAGCCAATTTTGGCCAAAAAGTAAGGCTATAGGCTTGCCATTTTTGCAGAAAATCGCTTACTTTCAACTTTCTTGAACTGCCATTGCAAATGAAAAAGTACCTCAAAACAGCCAATTTTGGCCTGAAAGTAAGGCTATAGGCTTGCCATTTTTGCAGAAAATCGCTTACTTTCAACTTTCTTGAACTGCCATTGCAAATGAAAAAGTACCTCAAAACAGCCAATTTTGGCCTGAAAGTAAGGCTATAGGCTTACCATTTTGCCATAAATAAACTATTTTCAACTTTCTTGAACTGGCACCACGACTGAAAAAGTGCCCAAAAACAGTCAATTTTGGCCAAAAAGTAAGGCTATAGGCTTGCCATTTTTGCAGAAAATCGCCCATTTTCAACTTTCTTGAACTGGCACCACGACTGAAAAAGTGCCCAAAAACAGTCAATTTTGGCCAAAAAGTAAGGCTATAGGCTTGCCATTTTTGACGAAAATTGCTTACTTTCAACTTTCTCGAACTGGCACCACGACTGAAAAAGTGCCCAAAAACAGTCAACTTTGGCCAAAAAGTAAGGCTATAGGCTTGCCATTTTTGCAGAAAATCGCTTACTTTCAACTTTCTTGAACTGCCATTGCAAATGAAAAAGTACCTCAAAACAGCCAATTTTGGCCTGAAAGTAAGGCTATAGGCTTACCATTTTGCCATAAATAAACTATTTTCAACTTTCTTGAACTGGCACCACGACTGAAAAAGTGCCCAAAAACAGTCAATTTTGGCCAAAAAGTAAGGCTATAGGCTTGCCATTTTTGCAGAAAATCGCCCATTTTCAACTTTCTTGAACTGGCACCACGACTGAAAAAGTGCCCAAAAACAGTCAATTTTGGCCAAAAAGTAAGGCTATAGGCTTGCCATTTTTGACGAAAATTGCTTTCTTTCAACTTTCTTGAACGGCCATTGCAAATGAAAAAGTACCTCAAAACACCTAAAGTTGGCCAAAAAGTAAGGCTATAGG